>CAUYUJ010006716.1:12500-35000 GCA_963575745.1 Prorocentrum cordatum | reverse complement strand
CGGGCGGCCTGCGACTCATCCCATCTCCCGGGCCTGGCCCGAGAATGCGTGGACGAGTGGCCGCTGGCTGTCCACGTGCAGGGAGGTGGCATCGACGGCAACCCAGTGTGCAGTTTGGCCGAACGTTGGGGCCAACTCGGCGGGGGGGGGGCGCGCGCCTCAGAGGTCTCAGCACTTGTGAACTTCGATCGAATGTCGCAGGACCGCCTAAATGACCTCCTCGCGCGATTTGGCATCCCCCGCAACCGCGCCCAGCAAGCAGTTCAACTCATGGGCGGCTACGGGTCTCAGCTTCCTCCTCTTGCGCGCGGTAGGAGTGTCGAGCACGCAGGTGGCCGTGATCTTGCAGCGCCGCAGCGTGGCCTGCCCGACCGAGGCAGCACAGCTCGCACATGTGACCTGGCAGCTGCGACGCGGTTGGCGCATGATCGGGGGTCGCCTGGCAATCTCCTCAGCAGTTCGCTCAGCCCAGCCGCGGGCATTTCCCGCGGGTGCGCCCGCGCAAGAGCAGGCTCAGAGTGTCTATGATACTGCGGCGGGGTCAAGCGGGGGCGGCCTGGTTCCATCGGCTGAGGGGGGGCGCCGAGCCCGCTTGCGCCGGCGCCGCCGGCGCCGCTGACGTTGACGCGCGCGCCGACGCCGACGTCGCCAGCTCGTTCGACGGGAGGGGGGGGGAGAGGGGGGGAGAGAGAGAGAGAGAGAGAGAGAGAGAGAGAGAGAGAGAGAGAGAGAGAGAGAGAGAGAGAGAGAGAGAGAGAGAGAGAGAGAGAGAGAGAGAGAGAGAGAGAGAGAGAGAGAGAGAGAGAGAGAGAGAGAGAGAGAGAGAGAGAGAGAGAGAGACACACAAAAAGAGAGAGAGAGAGGAGAGAGAGAGAGAGAGAGGAGAGAGAGAGATGAGAGAGGAGAGAGAGAGAGAGAGAGAGAGAGAGAGAGAGAGAGAGAGAGAGAGAGAGAGAGAGAGAGAGAGAGAGAGAGAGAGAGAGAGAGAGAGAGAGAGAGAGAGAGAGAGAGAGAGAGAGAGAGAGAGAGAGAGAGGGGAGAGAGAGAGAGAGAGAGAGAGAGAGAGAGAGAGAGAGAGAGAGAGAGAGGAGAGAGAGAGAGAGAGAGAGAGAGAGAGAGAGAGAGAGAGAGAGAGAGAGAGAGAGAGAGGAGAGAGAGAGAGAAAGAGAGAGAAAGAGAAAAGAGAAAAGAGAAAGAGAAAGAGAAAGAGAGAGAGAGAGAGAAGAGAGAGAGAGAGAGAAAGAGAGAGAGAGAGAGAGAGAGAGAGAGAGAGAGAGAGAGAGATAGAGAGAGAGGAGAGAAATAAGAGAGAGGAGAGTGAGAGAGAGAGAGAGAGAGGAGAGAGAGAGAGAAAGCGAGAGAGAGAGAGAGAGAATAGAAGAGAAGAAAGAGAGAGAGAGAAGAGAAGAAAAGAGAGAGAGAGAGAGAGTCAGACAGAGAGAGAAGGAGAGAGAGAGAGAGAGAGAGAGAGAGAAAGAGAGCGAGAGAGAGGGAGAGAGAGAGAGAGAGAGAGAGAGAGAGAGAGCCGACGACCCCGAGCTACGCGACGTTCTCGTGTTGGAGCAGCGCGGCGCGCGCCCATTCTGGGCCTGCGCGCGCGCCAGAGCACGATGGCGGCGCTTCAATGACCTTCGGCCCGCGCGCCGTGCCCGGAAGGTCACCGAGAGGAACTGCAAGGGCCGCGGCAAGGGCTACCGGGCCTTCCAGGCCGACGCGCCCAGAAATGACCTCCAAGGGACATGCGCGGTTTCGGGAAGGGCGAAGGCACGGGGGAGTTCAGGGCCAGTGGCTTGGGTTTGGGCCGTCGCGGCAACGCTGCGGGCCTTGGCGGGGCTCGACCCAAATTCCGCGAGTGTGATTCATAGGGGCGCCAGGCGCGCGAGTGCCCCCGGCGCCGTAATCGAGGGTGCGCTGTGTTCCTCTGCGCCCGCGCCCCGCGACCGCCAGCGTCCGCGCCGCTGTTGAGCCCGGGGCGGCGAGGGCCGCCAGGCCTAGCTGAGCTGCAGCCCTGGCGACTGCGCATTCGGTTTGGACGAGCAGGGGCACCCCCTGCCACGGGCAGACAATGTCTGCGGGCTCTGGCGCCGCCGATCCCGCGCAGAGTGCTGGCTCCTGGAACGGCGAATGGCCAGCGCCAGCACCGGCAGCGCAGCGGCCCGCAGCGGTTGCTGCGGCGCCGAGCGCGTCGTCCGACGTTTCGTGGCAACGCGTTCGCCGCAGTCAGTGGCCCCGTTGAGCGGGCGCATCATCTGCGTCGACATCACCCAACCCCCGCGACGCCGAGCTATGGCGACTGCGACGGGAGATGGGCGGTCTCACGGGCCGCGTGCAAGCCTCTGCTCGGCCGCCGGGATCTGCCACTCTGTTGCGGACCCGCGCGGAGACGGCAGGAGGGCCAGCGCCGGCCGCGCCCGTGGCGCCGGCGGCTCTAGCATCGCCGCGTGCGCCGCCGCTGTGGACGCGAGTTGGTGGTGCGTTCCCTTGGGCAGGGCCGGGGGCGCAAGTGCCTGGGCGCCCTCCGCGCGCGGGCCGCCGCTCCCGCGCCGCCGGCAGCCGACGTGCAGTTGCCGAGTTGGGCCTGCTTGCGGTCAGTGGCCTTGCTCGGCGTCAGCCCGCCGCGTGGATCGTGTCCCACTTGGCTTCCGCAATCGGCGCCGGCGCCCGCGCCGCCGCCAGTGCCGGGCACTTCCTATGGATTGGCCCTGCTCAATGCAGACAGGCCAGTGGGCGCGAGCCAACCGCGCGGTTGGGTGGCCGCGTGGTGTGCCGGCCGCGAGACGTGGATGTCTCGTGGCAATCGGTCCGAGCGCGGCGCGCGTTCCATTCTCGACGGCACCCGGCGACGACGCCTCGACGAGCTTCGCAGCGCGCAGCTAGCACTGGAACTACCGCGACAGCAGGCAGACCAGCTGCGTCAAGCCGCGCGGAGCTGGGCAGACGCGCCGACTGACCCTCTTCCGGTGTCGGTTGCAGCGCCAGCTGTGTCCTCTGGCGACGACAGGTGGTGCCACTCTGTCTCGAGGCCTTCGTCGCGGCGAGAGAGTTGTGCGAGTGCAGGGCCGGCGCATCTCGCGCCGCGCGGGCTGCTCGCAGCTCGCGCGCAGAACGCCGACGCCAGCTTGGCTTACTGCCCAGCGTGCCGCGGACCAGCCGACATCATCGGCGAATTCCGCTCCATCAGTGTAGATTGCACCCGCGGGGTCGACGCCTATGGCACCGGCCGGTGGCGTGCCGGCAGGGGGCGCGCCGCAGGAGACGCCGCCACAACAGGGCGCATCGCTCTCTCAACGTGGGGCACCGCGGCGAGATCTGCTGAGATCTCGCCGCGGTGCCCCAGGTTCAGTAGTTGTCGCCCCGCCTCGTGTGCCGCATCAGTTTGTTATGTGGTTGGCACCTTGGGGGCCACGGTGCCAGGGGCAAAGCGAAGTCCGCCAACTCCCAGAGCGTGTCGATTTCAGGCTCACTCATCCTGCTGCAACTGTTTATGAGGCCTCGTTGGTTGCGGCACGGTTTGCGCGCTGTAACCGACGGGGCGCAGGCGGACTCGTTTGAGCACCAAATTCGAACGGTAGCTGATTGATCGTTCTTGCCTCCTCTGCCTTGTCGTATCGTCTGCCTTTTCCATTGCAGTTTTGGCCCTGGGGTGGGGGGGGTGCAACCTACCGTGCCCGTTCGAAACGCGTGTTTTACCATGCTTTTGCTTCAGCGAACAGAACATCCGTTTTCACAGACCCTCCCCCCCCTCCTCCTCCTCCTCCTCCTCCCCCTCCTCCTCCTCCTCCTCCTCCTCCTCCTCCTCCTCCTCTGTAAAGTTATCTTCCTCGACCGCGGCTTTATCGTTCGCTTCCTCTTCCGTCTCCTCCTTTCCTTCCCCCCCATATTCCCCCCCCGTCCCCACCCCGCGTGGTCTCGGGTCAGGCGAAAGCGCGTGCATAATTGGGGGAAGCGGGGGGGGCGCGAAATCTGCCACATGCAGCTGGCTTTTGCCTGGCCGTTGGCCGGCTTCGTTGAAAGATTGGCGCCTCCGTCAGGCCCCGGGAGTCGCCGGGAAGACCAGTTACGTGAGCAGATTCGCCCCCCCACCTTTACTAGCTACCCCCCCTTTTCGTCCGTGCCGATCCAGGGATACTACTGTTGTACTGGGCTTAAGAATGTGGGTCCGGTGAGTTGGCGCCGTGTCGATGCGGCGGCGGCCCTGATGCGGGCGTTCCAGGTTGAACGCCGCCAGTGGCCCAGAATCGGCTGACATCGAACGACCCGCGCTATCAGAGAGCTGCGGGCGCTCAAAGCTCAACGATTCACGTGGTGTCAGGAACCAGCGTGGAATTATTCACGGCACGATCGAGAAGGGTACGGATCGGTGGCAAAGTGGGGGGGAATCATAATGAGAAGGCCTTCTCAGTAGGCGGCGGGTCTTTTCAGTTGCCCTCGTATCTCCTGGGAGGTTTTCTGTGTCTTCGGGGAAGGTTCAGGAAATTTCGCATATGGGTGCGGGACTTCTGAACCCTCCGAAAAGTCCTTCTCCTTCTCATTTCCCCCTGGGCTCGCCGCCGAACGGAGAGAACGGGGGCGACGGCCAACAATACGGTAGGTTCGTGTCGTGTCGACCAGCGGCGACCCCGCCGCTGGCGTTCAACGTTTAACGCTGCCGGCGATCCATCTGATCGATCAAGATTAAGGGATCCCCGCGGTGTATGGAACCAGCGCCTGGATCGACACGGCACGAACCCGCTAGTTCCTTCCCGTTTGAAAAGGGGATTCGCCGTCCGTGCCGCCGCGGGCGCTGTGTTGCTCTGAGATGGACGGCGCCTGTCCAGCGGAGGCCGCTGCCGAACGCTGGACAATGCTCGCTGCTGGGCATCGTGCCCACTGCTTCCGTCGTCTTTTTCCACGCCGGGCGTTTTCCGCCCGCTCTTCGGGCGGGTAGTAATGGGGGGTGGTCCAGATATGGGGGTGCAGAAAGGCACTCTGGGGCCCTTTGCTTCACCCCCCATGAAGGTCACCCCCCGTGAACACTCGCCCGAGGAGCTCCACTCTGCGGCGAGCGAGGGGGGGAATGATAGAAGGAACAGGCCTCCTCGGAAGGCGGCGGGACTTCTTTGAGGCCCCCGCGCCTTCTGAGAGGTTTTTCCTGTGTCTTCGGGGAAGGCCCTTAGGAGACTTCTCAGAAGGCTGCGGGGCTTCTGGGCCTTCTGGGAAGGCCCGCCTCTTCTCGCTTTTTCACCCGGGCGCGCCGCCGATCTACGGCCCTGGAGCCCTCACGGCTAGACCCGGTTGGAGAAGTGCCGCAGATAGGCCACATGCGAACCCTACCCCTACCCCCCACGATTTCTGAGGGGTGGGGTGGGGTTCACTTCGCTCGGGAGCTCTCGAACGGAGTGAACCCCACCCTCCCCCCCAGAAATCGTGGGGGGTAGGGGTAGGGTTCGCATGTGGCCCCCTAGCAGAACGTTGGGATCCAGGGTTCCGGCCGTTTTTTTTTCTCGTCAAGATGTTGCAGCCGTCTTGTCGGATGCATGCTCCACGGAGTGTGGGCGTCGAAAGGGTCCTTGCGCATCATCCCCTCAACTTTCCTTCTCCTCCTTCGCCTCCTCCTCCTCCTCCTCCTCCTCCTCCTCCTCATGCAAAACAAGTTCTGCGTCACGATGTTGCACTTTTTCCTCGTCGTCATGTCTCAGGGTCCGAGCAGGTGGGGTCGGAGGATCGCGGGCGCACCGCGGACGCCTCGGCGGCGTGGCTTGTGTTTGGATCACGGCTTTCCCACGTTGTCGATTCGGATGTGCTTCTGACAGCCGCGGGTGTATTCCTGAGTCGTCGCTTCTTGAGCGTTGTCAGGGGCAACGTTAGGGAGGGACAGCTAGGGCCAGGGGGGGATGCATGGACCCCCAATCGCCCATCCGTCGCCGATCTGGACCCGAGAGCCCCACCCAGGGAGCGTGCAGCTTCGCTCGCGAGGGTGTATGGTCGATCTATCGGTGGTCTATCGCCGATTCCAGGTCGGTGTCCCCCCCGGTCGTTGCCCCTCGCGTTTGGTGGACGGGCATCTGCGCGTCTGTCGCCAGGATAAAAAGGTGAGAGGGACCTCCCAGTAAAGATGAGAGGCACGAGCAGAGATACGGAGGAGGATGAGGAGGAGGAGGAGGAGGAGGAGGAGGAGGAGGAGGAGGAGGAGGGAGGAGGCGGAGGAGGCGGAGCAAGAGGAGGAGGAGGCGGGGGAGGAGGAGGAGGAGGAGGAGGAGGAGGAGCAGGAGGAGGCGGAGGATGCGGAGGAGGCGGAGCAGGAGGAGAAGGCGGAGGAGGAGGAGAAGGAGGAGGCGGAGCTCGCTGGTGCTCCTGCTTACGTAGGCTTAAATCGGGCGCGTCCCTCTAATGGAGGAATTTTCCAAATTAGTGAAACAGTAGTCAGTGAACGATTTTTGTGTTATATATACACAAGACTGCAGTGGCGCTTCGCGCCATGCACCTTGGTCCTTGAAGATTGGTATGCAGGCGGAAATGGCAGGAAGGTCAAGCGGACACTTTAACGATAACTCTTTGCTGCCTTTTCTGGCATCGCCGTTATGATAATGTTGTTCGTTATCCTTCATCCATGCTTATTCTTCCTCATTCTCGCCATACCCTGGGCATTCTCTCCATCCTCCTCAGTTTTTTTTGCGGAGGCTCCTTCTTGGAGAGCCTCTGGGGGCCTCACCAAAGTTCTCAGGCTTTCTTAAAGCCTTCTGGAGGCCTCCTGGGCGTGTTCTGGGGGGCTCTGGGGCTTCCTAAGGCCAACCTGTCTCTAACCGCGGTTTCCCTGAACGCCCCGGTCACGATTTGGAATGCTTCGGAGGGTGTCTTGGGGCCATCTTGGGCCGCCATGGGACTCTCTTAGGGCCATTTTGGACCCCTGGTGTGCCGTTTTGGGGCTTTCTTGGACTGCCTGGAAGCCCTTTCGGATGGCTGTGGGGCGATTTGTGAGCCTCCCAGGCGACTTCGGACGCCCAGAAGACCGCTGTCTTGGAGCGTCGGGAAGCCGAAAAGAGGAGAACCCGAAATTCACCAAAAACCTAAATTACATCGATGATTATTCCCTCTTGGGGCCTTCTTGGGGGTGCTCTTGGAGGCCTCTTGGTACGTTTTGGAGCGATCTTTCGGGGTCTGACGGCTTCTTCGAGCGCTCTTGTGCTGTCTTGGGGGTCTCTGGGACGTCTCTGATGACCCCCCTGATCGCCCTAGGTGTGTTGCGAAGGCTTGGCAAAACGCCCTGCGAGGCCCGGGGGGCCGCTTCGAGGCCCGTCCGAAGGGTCCCAAAGCCCCAGATCCCGGGAGTCCGTTTTTTTTTTGGGGGGGGGGGTGACGGGTTTTTCCCCCGCCCGGGCTTGAAAAAGTATAGGAAGAGGAATACATATATATATATATATATATATATATAATATATATATATATATCTATATCTATATATATATATATGTGTGTGTGTGTGTGTGTGTGTGTGTGTGTGTGTTAATTATATATACACACAAGACTGCAGTGGCGCTTCGCGCCATGCACCTTGGTCCTTGAAGATTGGTATGCAGGCGGAAATGGCAGGAAGGTCAAGCGGACACTTTAACGATAACTCTTTGCTGCCTTTTCTGGCATCGCCATTATGATAATGTTGTTCGTTATCCTTCATCCATGCTTATTCTTCCTCATTCTCGCCATACCCTGGGCATTCTCTCCATCCTCCTCAGTTTTTTTTGCGGAGGCTCCTTCTTGGAGAGCCTCTGGGGGCCTCACCAAAGTTCTCAGGCTTTCTTAAAGCCTTCTGGAGGCCTCCTGGGCGTGTTCTGGGGGCCGCTGGGGCTTCCTAAGGCCAACCTGTCTCTAACCGCGGTTTCCCTGAACGCCCCGGTCACGATTTGGAATGCTTCGGAGGGTGTCTTGGGGCCATCTTGGGCCGCCATGGGACTCTCTTAGGGGCATTTTGGACCCCTGGTGTGCCGTTTTGGGGCTTTCTTGGACTGCCTGGAAGCCCTTTCGGATGGCTGTGGGGCGATTTGTGAGCCTCCCAGGCGATTTCGGACGCCCAGAAGACCGCTGTCTTGGAGCGTCGGGAAGCCGAAAAGAGGAGAACCCGAAATTCACCAAAAACCTAAATTACATCGATGATTATTCCCTCTTGGGGCCTTCTTGGGGGTGCTCTTGGAGGCCTCTTGGTACGTTTTGGAGCGATCTTTCGGGGTCTGACGGCTTCTTGGAGCGCTCTTGTGCTGTCTTGGGGGTCTCTGGGACGTCTCTGATGACCCCCCTGATCGCCCTAGGTGTGCTGCGAAGGCTTGGCAAAACGCCCTGCGAGGCCCGGGGGGCCGCTTCGAGGCCCGTCCGAAGGGTCCCAAAGCCCCAGATCCCGGGAGTCTGGTTTTTTTTTGGGGGGGTGACGGCTTTTCCCCCCGCCCGGGCTTGTAAAAATATAGGAAGAGGAATCTATAATTTTTGACCCCAATCCGCGTGTAGGGGGACATGCCCGACCTAAACCTAAGCTCCTGCCCAGTTTGCCTGCTGGGGCTTGCTCGCGAGAGGGCTGCGGGGGCTCGTGCCGCCCCCACCTTTCCCCGCAAACGCGAGCGGTCGGAGGCGGCAAAGCGGGGGGTGATGACAGGGGGGGTGGATACATCCTGGCGTGGGCCATGCTGTTTCCTCTGATCTCATGGCGCCCCCTCTTACTTCGCTACGTCCCTGGCCCCCCCCCCCCAGGCCGCGCACGTGCCGCCGGCCACGGTTTGCGCCCCCCCCTCTCTTGGATGCCCCCCTCTCGGCCGCCCCCGATTTGGAAGCCTCAGGGGCGGTTCCGCCGACCCCCGCCCGGGGGGGGGGATCAGGGGGGAGGCCCCGGGAAGGCCGCGGGCTCCGGGAGAGCATCTCGGGCACGTGGGAGGCGTTGGCGGTTGGACCCGGCTCGAATTGCACAAAAAATCGGCATGTACACGATTTCCCCGAGTTCCCGCCCGGGGGGGGATCAGGGGGGAGGCCCCGGGAAGGCCGCGGGCTCTGGGAGAGCATCTCGGGCACGTGGGAGGCGTTGGCGGTTGGACCCGGCTCCAATCGCACCAAAAGAACGGCATGTACGCGATTTCCCCGAGTTCCCCGCGGATCGCTCGGATCGGCGCTGGCCCCCCCCTGGCGGCGCCTCCTGCGCCGATCCGAGGAATCGGTGGGGCGCTCAGAGAAAGACTCGACGCTTCGCGCACCCCCGCCAGCCCATTCACAAGCCTTGCCCCTGAGAGCTGACGGGAAAAGGGACGAAAAGGCACATGTAGTGAAACAGAGCGGGTCGCCAGGGTGAACAGAGAAATCTCCAGGAGCAAAGGGGTGGTCTTGGATGGCCTCTTCGGGCCATCCCTTGGGCCGAGGAGGAGGAGGAGGAGGAAGAGGAGCAGGAGGAGGATGAGGAGGAGGAGGAAGAGGACGAGGACGTTCGACGAACCCCTTTGCCGTCAGGAGTACAGGAGCACAGGAGGAGGAAGACGACGACGACCACGACGACGAGGAAGAGGAGGAAAAGGGATAGGAAGACGATGAGGGCAAGGACGAGGACGAGGAGGAGGAGGAGGAGGAGGAGGACAACGAGGACGAGGATAGAGCCATCCAAATCGGCTCTTGGAGCTCTCTTGGGACACTCTTGGGGGATCTTGAGTTCCTCTTGGGGCTCTTTTGGAGGGTCTTAAGGCTCTCTTGGGGCCCCCTTGGAGTTTTTTGGGGTCTCTTTGGGGCCCTGGGGGGCCTCTTGGGACCTTCTTGGAGGCTATCGATCACAATGGGGTGGGTCCTCGATTTCTGCTTCTCTCCCCGAGGGCCATCAAAATTGCCTCTTGATGCGCTCTTGGGACCCTCTCAGGGCGCTCTTGGGCGCTCTTGGGGCTGTCTGGGGGGCCTCTTGGGCCCCTCTTGGGCTTCTCTTAGGCCTTCTTGGGGCCATCTTTAGGCCTCAACAGCGCATCGGAAGCGAAACGGCGAGAGGCCACAAATCATTGATTTTCATTCGGTTTTTGAAGGGGGGGGGGCTCCAAGAGCACTTGGAGCCGTCTTGTGGCCCTCGTCGGGTCTCCCGGAGGTATGTCGGAAGCTATCTTGAATCCTAGCCCGGCTATTTTGACCCACTTTGGAGGCCATGTTGGAGCATCGTCGGCCCTCTTGGAGCCATCTTGTGCCATTTTGGGGCGCTCTGACCGATCGCGCCCCCCCCCCAAACAAAACACAGGGAGGAGGGGGAGGTAACCCTCCTGGAAAGGAAGAGGTTGTTGGAACGAAAGATCAGGTCGTTACACCACCTTAGCCCACGGGGCTGTTGGGATTCGGCTCATGCCGCTGCCGGTTCCCTGATTGGACGCTTTGGGGGCCCAGAGCGCGCGCCGACGAGCTTGTGCCCCCTCCTGTCCCCAGAAGCGGTATTCTTCGAGTAGGGGATCGACTACAGAACTGATGTATCCCAGAATTGTTTTGTTCGTCGAACCTACGAACACAAGTATAATGATCTGTATATCTACGAACATTCGACATTTTTTTTGTTGTTTGTTTTTTTTGTTATTAGCATTTTCGACGCGATAATCCAAGTTGGAGTACATCGATTCTGTAGTAGATCCCCTAATCGAATTCTGGACCCTGGGGGAAGGGGAACGTCGGCCACGCGCAGACGGGGTAGGGCGAGGGGGGAAGGCTTCTTGGGAGCACGCCTGCTTCTTAGAAGGCGCTAGCCTTCTCTCTACCGACGTAAGGCCGGGGCCTTCTAAGAAGCAGGGTGCCTCTAAGAAGCCTTCCCCCCTCCCCTTGCCCCCCGTGCGCGCCGCCAAGAAAGGGGCAGGTGGGACAGCCAACAAAGCAAGAGCTAACACATCTGGGCGTCGCGCCGGTTTTCGCACGCGCTGCGAAAAAACCATCTCGCTTTTTACCGACTACACGTCAGAGTGACCCTTCGCAGGAGTGACCTCTGGTGCGGGCCCACTGGGGTGCCCCGACCGTCGAGCGCGATGCGATAGCAGCGTCTCTCGCGCTTGTGTTTGGTCGTCCCGCGGCCCCCCCAAAAGCCGCGCACCAAAGGTCACTCTAACTCGGCCACGCGCAGGGGGGGGGTGGGGGAGGGGGAGGGCTTCTTAGAAGCACCCCTGCTTCGTAGAAGGCGCGGGCCTCATCTGTAGATGTAAGGCCGGCGCCTTCTAAGAAGCAGCCTCCTTTAAGAAACTTTCCCCCCTCCCTCCACCCCCAACACCCGCCTGTAGGAGGACATGCCCGACCTAAGCCTGAGTTGAGGGTCGAGGAGGGGGGTCACGGTCGAGCTGCGACGCCAGGCTCGAGGAGAGTCGGGTCGAGGGCCGAGGGGTCCGAGGGGGTCGAGGGCCGAGGGGGTCGAGGGTCGAGCGTCGAGCGTCGCCGTGGTCGGTCGATGGCCAGAGGTCACTCTGACCCAGGGTCGGTCTCGCGAGCAGCCGATGGTGGCCCGCGGCCGCGAGAGCGTTCGGCGGCGGCGGCGGAGCGGCGGCGGGGCGCGCGGGAGCACGGCGGGGCGCACGGCTCGGAGGGAGCGCGCCGCAGGCGAGGAGCGGCCCGAGGGGCCGAGGGGGGTCAGCGAGCGTGTGTCGTCGTCGTCGTCCTCCTCCTCCTCCTCCTCCTCCTCCTCGTCCTCCTCTTCCCCCTCCTGTGATTTCTGTGCCCCTGAGGCCTAGTGATTGTATGCAGGCCTATGCTGGCCGCGGTCGTTTCGCCTCGCATTGGCGTTTCGTTCCGTAGCCGGCTCGGGTCATATGAGTGCGCAGTGGAAGAGAGTCCGCGATTCTTATTTCCGTTATGATATATTTTTCAGTTTGCAGCGGAGCCGTGGTTCTCCCCACGGTAGCTGCGCACCCGGTACACTTCCGATTCCATACAGCTGAGCATCAGCTACAGTTTCAGATTTCAGAGTGCTGCCGCCATGCCACCAGGGGCTCAAACAGAACCTGGGGATGAAGAGTGTGGACAGCCGACACGAGTTTCAACACGAGTGGATCGGGACCCACCGCCGCTATTCACGGAGCCGACGGACGAATATGTGTATCGACGCTACAGACGAGACCTGGTGATGTGGCATGCCAACACCACATTAGAAGAGAAACATATTTGGCGGTGTGGTTGTCAGGAACCTGCGAGGTCAGGCTCGACTCGCGTGCGAGGGGATTGATGACGAAACTTTGACGGGCGTGCGTGCGGTCGAGCTGATCTTGCAGGCCCTGGACAACGCATTCCAGCATCGGAAGGAAGAAGAGATTCCCGAGACAGTCGAGGAAGCTCTCTACACGTGTGTACGAGACCTTGAGAAGGAAATCGTGCTGACGTTTGCGAACAGGCGCAGGCTCGAGTTCATTGCACTCGAGAGGCTGAAGTCATGTTGCCGGACACGCTCAAAAGTTATAGTACGTTGCGTTTCGCGGGGCTCGATGAGAGGGACCGACAGTGGTTACAACTTCGAACATATGGCGAAGGCGCTCATCAGGCTGGACCGCCTTGATCTACGAGCTGGACTACCGCGACCCACGGCAGGATTGGCATCGCTTTCGTTTTTTGGGGATCTCGACGACAAGAGCACAGCATCCCCGCCGCCGCCGATCGACATGGCCACGACGGACAAGTCAGACAAGCTAGGCGCGTTTGCAATATAGGTGGTCGGATGCGAGGATGATGGATGCGACGGCGGCGAAGGCGCGCCGCAGATCCCGGGGTCGGAGGCGGTCGAAGGCGTATACTGCATTGATGTTGAGTGGCTCGACGGCGTGGTTGATGAAGAGGAGTTACCGTGGGTGCTATCGGACATGCGGCCCGCGATGAGTTACCCAGTCGAAAGCATGCAAGTCCGGAACCAGCTGAATGAGGCGCGAAAGGCAAGAGGTTTCTTCAAGCCAAAGGGCAAGAGTAAGGGCAAACATGGGCGTTGACAGGACAAGGGCAAAGGCAGCGGCAAGCATGATCAGCGTAGGCGCAACGTGCGAGCAGGTTGGTCACTGGGCGCGAGAGCGCTTGCATAATCGACACCAACAGCGTCCTGCCCTTGGAGCTTCCACTATGCACGCGGCGGGCGGTAGCAACCAGACGCCCGATATCAATGGGCCGAGGCCGGCTGCGCCTGCGACCGGAGGTGCCGTCAGGATCATCGTCGGAGTGATCGCCATGCCCATCGGGCTCGCCATCAATGCGTGGGAGGTCCTTGTGGACACGGGCGCTCAGGAGGGCGTCGTCGGCGTGGAGCAGCTGAAGGGGCTCGTTAACAAGCTGAATGAGTTCAACCTACAGCCGCGGTGGGTGCCAGACGACGGGCCTCCTCCTCGTGGCATCGGCGGCGACGCTGAGGTCATCGGCCGCGTGGAGATTCCCGTGGGCACCGCAGGCGTGAACGGGATTGTATCATTCCGTGTTCTTGATGAGGAGGTGCCTGCGCTGCTCCCAGTTGGTCTCGCCGGGGCGTTCGAGATGGATCTCAAGCTGCGCGGATCTGGCGACCAGGCTTGTTTCCCGCAAGTTCGGTGCTGGCGCAAAGCTGCGAACTATCGGACAGAGTGGCCACGCGGCCATCAGTATCATGGAGTTTGTGCCTGGTTGATGGCGTGGGCCAGAGACCGAAAGAGAAGAAGAGAGAGAGAGAGAGAGAGAGAGAGAGAGAGAGAGAGAGAGAGAGAGAGAGAGAGTGAGAGAGAGAGAGAAGAGAGAGAGAGAGAGAGAGAGAGAGAGAGAGAGAGAGAGAGAGAGAGAGAGAGAGAGAGAGAGAGAGAGAGAGAGAGAGAGAGAGGAGAGAGAGAGAGAGAGAGAGAGAGAGAGAGAGAGAGAGAGAGAGAGAGGAGAGAGAGAGAGAGAGAGAGAGAGAGAGAGAGAGAGAGAGAGAGTGAGAGAGAGAGAAGAGAGAAGAGAGAGAGGAGAGAGAGGAGAGAAGAGAGAGAGAGAGAGGAGAGAGAGAGAGAGAGAGAGAGAGAGAGAGAGAGAGAAGAGAGAGAGGAGAGAGAGAGAGAGAGAGAGAGAGAGAGAGAGAGAGAGAGAGAGAGAGAGAGAGAGAGAGAGAGAGAGAGAGAGAGAGAGGAGAGAGAGAGAGAGAGAGAGAGAGAGAGAAGAGAGAGAGAGAGAGTGAGAGAGAGAGAGAGAGAGAGAGAGAGAGAGAGAGAGAAGAGCGAAAGAGAGAGAGAGAGAGAGAGAGAGAGAGAGAGAGAGAGAGGAGAGAGAGAGAGAGAGAAGATAGGAGAGAGAGAGAGAGAGAGAGAGAGAGAGAGAGAGAGAGAGAGAGAGAGAGACGAAAGAGAGAGAGAGAGAGAGAGAGAGAGAGAGAGCGTCACTGGCTGTCGTGGACATGTCGCCATCACCATTGCCGCCGCCGACATTGTTGCCATCGCCGACTCCAGCAATTCTGGCGTCGCCAGCTACAGCGTCGCAGACAGCGTCTACAGCGTCGCAGAGCGAGGCTGCGGCAATCTCAATCGCATCAACAGCATGGAAGACAGCATCCACGGCATCACATAGCACCACGTCGGCATCAGAGGAGCAGGCGGCCGCGACGAGAGCAAGCGGGGGCAAGGGGGGCTACAACAAGCGCGCAGAGATCAAGCTCAAAGGCACCCCAGAAGAAGGCGCCCAAGAAGACTCCAAAGAAGGCCCCCCTGGACCCAGGGTTTGGACCACCCGGAGCCATTTGCGTTCAACTCCGAGTCTCTCGGCAGAGGCCGACGGCGATTCTATATTTGCGCAGCCCGGTCCTCATGCTGGCGGAGGCGCCCGCATTCACTGCGGCGCTGGATGACGAGTCTCGTGGACCGGCCTCTTGGCCAGAGCGAGGGTCCAGTGTTGGATCGTGGGCAGAGCCGAGGCCGAAAGATGCGGGCAGTGGCGGCGTTGTGCCGAATTCAGCGTGGTATTATGGTCATCGACGCTGCTTTCTTGTGATCGGATACTTTGTGCATCGCTGGCATCCAGGAGCAGGTTAGTCATCCGCCGACAAGGGGTCGCCCGCGTCTTTCACGATGGGCAAGCGCCTTCCCGGCACCGAGCGCAAGGGTATCAAACCGAGCTGCGCGCCGGAAGAGCGCGACCGCCCCGGGGAGTTCTCGCTCCGGGAGGGTGACCACAGGGGCTACTAGGAGGTGTGCATGAAGTGCGGGGCCCGATGGGAACGAGGCCTTCAATGCGGCAAACGGTCGAGGTCGAGCCCGGTTCGACAGCGGTGAAGATGGAGTTTCCAGTGGAGGCGGGGGTTCCAGCGTGCCCAGTACATGGGGCACCCGTGGAGAGGGTGCACGACCGCTACGAGAAGAAGTGCGTGTACCTGTGTACGGTTCGGGCTTGCGAGGAGACGAAGGAGATCGCGCTGGAGGGACTCGAGAAGGTAAAGGTGATCGCCATTTCGTCGAGCGACGAGGACATGTGACTGGAGGGTCGCTCTACTTCGGACGCTTAGACGACAGCGGCGAGACGGGCGTCGTGGTCGCCGTGGCGCCAGTCAATGTGACCGCTTCGCGACTGGCGACTTATTGGCGACCAGATCGGCAGTGGGTGCATGAACAGGTTCACGGATCGGGTCGACTACGTCGCAGAGGACCGCGAGGACGACGCGACTGACCGCGTCGATATCTTCAAGGTGCGGAGTGGTGCTAGCACGAGTTTCTTGTTTGACGACGACGAGCAGGCAGTTATTTCCAAAGGACTTCGGCGAGAATTGCGACGGTGCCTCGGGTAGCTATCCAGGAAGGGCGCCGGCGTCGCGGAGATCTACAGCCGTCCACGCGTCGCGCGACACTGTGTCCGACATGGGCTCCAACCTGGAAGCGCTATGGACCTGACTACCGGATTCGACTTCGCGCTGGGCGTAGTCCGCAGGAGGGCGCGAGACATCATCGAGAAGGAGCAGCCGCTGCTCGTCATCCCCAGCCCGCCGTGCAAAGTGTGGAGCCACATCAGGGACCTGTCAAACTACGAGCGCGACCAGGATGTCGTTAGCAGTGAAGAACGTGAAGGTTTTCAACGCCTAGAGTTCTGTGCGGCGCTCGCCCGAGAACAACGCGAACGAGGAGGACTACTTCTATTTGAACAACCAGCCAACGCCCGATCGTGGGGCGCGCCGTGTATCCGGGACCTGGCCGATGCCGACGGGATCGGCTGGATCAACGCCGACATGTGCGAGTTCAACCTGCGCGTCGACGGTGCGGGCTCAACCGTGGGCCGACCGTCGTCCTGAGCAACGGCACTGAGGTTCTCGAGGCCGTTTGCAGACACTGTGCTCACCGCGGTCCCGACCGCGACCAGCTCGTTGAATGCGCGCCGCAGTTCTGCGTCGCGATTCCCAGGGGCCCAGTTAAGTTTTTTTTTTGGGGGGGGGCGGGTCCAGGGGGCCAACGTCATCAAGCGCGCCGACTTGAACGCCAACGAGGCCGATTACCAGCCGTGTTTTTTTCCAGTACTCGAACGCAGTCGCCAAGCTAGCCGAGGACTACGTGCCGCACGTGGGCGACGGTTTCATGCGAGCTATCGCCGAGGACCAGATGAGTATCGGAGTGCGCCCCGCGCTCGAGACGATCGATGAGGAGATGGAGGGCGCGGCGGAAGGCGACGGCCTTGGGCCCGATTTCGGAGAACCTAGCCCACGACAAGACGGAGTTGAGGATGCCGGGTGCCGAAACCATGGAGGTCCCGTCGCTTCTCCAACAACGGTTACCCTTACGAGCTATAATGTGGGGCATCTGGAACTTTGTGATCTCATGCGGGTTCTTCGGCGCGGACGGGCTCGCAATTCAATTTTACGATGGGCGCGGCGTCATTTCGTTTGCCCGTCTTGCGAATCTAATAAACGTCCTAAGGCACGACAACCGACAGCGGCTTTGCGGTCGTTTCGGTTGAACTATGTTGTCGGTTGCGATACGTTTACCGTCAGGACGGTACTTGGTTTGGATATCAGTTTGGCACATGCCATATGCCGGGGCACCAATTTCCAGATTGTGGAGCGCGTCGTTGGACCTACTACAGCAAGCTACCGGGAGGTAGTTCAGCGGAAATGGCATCGTCATTATGGACCACCACGCATTTTTGTCGTGGACCAGGGTGCGGAGTTCAAGGCCGAGTTTCAGGACAGAGCTCGCGAGTGCGCCACTCTCGTGCACGTCGTTGACGTCAGGTCTCCATGCGAAAATGGCAAGACCGAGCGCCGCGGAGGGTTGTGGAGGAGCATCTTTCAGAAGTCCGAGTCCATGGAGCCGTGTAGTAACACGTCAGAGATGGATATGCTGGCTGATTTTGCCACGCAGGCGAATAATAGGTTCGCGACAGGAGTGGTTACAGCCCAGCTCAAAAAGTGTTTGGCGAAGACTTGCGATTGCCAGGGTGTTTGCTCAGCGACGACGTCATTGGCCCGGAGATGCTCAGTGCTGCGCCGTCAGTTGAGTACCAGCGAGCTCAGGCTACGATGCAAACCGCAATGCAGTAAGCAGCCAGCCTCAGCGATCAGCAGACGCTTCAGAAGGCACTCAAGAGCAGGATGCGGGAGGAGCAGGAGGCCCTCAAGAATGGCGAGGTCGTTTTCATACGGGGGCGAGTTTCAGTCCGACAACCAGACGGAAGCATCGACTACAAGGTGGGTTGTAGTGGACCAGCCACGGTCATTTCCATGACTCAGAATGGTTCTACCTTTTTTGCATGCACGCGTGGAGTTCTCTTCGCGCGCGCGAGGATTCAGGTCATAGCCGCGACTGACGAGGAGAGTTTGGGAGCCAAGATCGTCGGCGAGTTGCTTTTCGGACTCGAGGAGAAGCTCGACGCAGTGCATCAGCAGCGGGGTTTCAGGGACATCAGTGGTGAAGGCGAGCCGCCGCAGGAGGACGAGGTCGACGACGCGGATCCACCGCAACATGCGCCGCCACCAGATGACGCCGGAGTAGAAGGAGGAGCTTCGCGACAGAGCAGCGCACAACCAGAAAGAGAACCTCGGGTACCGGCGTCGAGCGATGGAGATTCTCGTCGTGGAACCGTCGTCAAGGCAGAAGATGAAGCTACAGGTGCACCGCCAATGAGCAGGCCGAGGTACGACGACATGGAGCTGGACTGGCAACGGTTATCATTGTCAAGTTCAGGACGTACCGCTGCGGGTACGAGAGCACCATGGCCAGCGCCGTCTGGGTTACCGAGCCGAGCGTCTTCCGGCAGCAGCCTGACCCCGACGAACGCTTCATGGAGGTCTGCATCTTCGCGCGCGGCGCGTACACGAACTACAGTGACGCGGAGAAGAGCGATTTCATCGCGATGGACGAGGTGTGGAATTACCGAGCCAAGGCAAGATTGGTGGTACATGGCCTCATGGATCGCGATATCATAGAGATCGAGCGGAGTTACCCAACGCCACATTGGTTAAGCTCCACATCGCCATGCAGGCGATATCGTCGAGGAGGTTCGAGGCCACTGTCGGCGACGTCACTGCCGCATTCATGCAAGGGGACCCTTGCAAGAGGACCAAGCCACTCTACGCCGAGCCACCACCTGGTGGATATCTGGAGTCACTTGGAGTAGTCTCATTCGACTGGATCGAGAAGTTTATGGTCTTGTCAGTAGCGTGGCCGCCTGGCGCAGTGCGATTGTCGACCGGCTTAGCAGGCTCGACTACCGCATGAGCATCTACGGTCCGTGTTTGTTGTGTCTCTTCAACGACGACCAGCACAGCGACAGCGGCGACTGCATCGTGCAGGGCATTGGTTATAGAGGTTGACGACGCATTGTCTGGAGGCAACGAGAAGCGCATTGACAAGATGAGTCAGCTCAATGGCATGATCAAGTTTGGTCACTGGCACAACCTATGCCGAGGTGGGCCACATTCGTTTTCTGTGAGGCGTTTTCCTCGAGGCGGATTTCTGTTCTCGCATTGACATGGGGCGCTATCTCAACGAGGACTTGAACCCGATCGACTTCAAGCCAGGGCGACTTGCAGACCCACAAGCTGAGCCATGAGATGGAGAGAAAGGTCAACTTCGTGGCGTCATTGGTGGCGTTGGTTGGGTTGCCGGACAGGCGAGGCCGGGCGAGGCTTCAACAGCTTCGCTGTTGCAGAGTGCATTCTGCAGTGCCGTGATGAAGGATATTTCCGACGCCGACTCCGCAGTTCGACGTCTCTAGGCAGATGCAGCTCTTTGTCAGCGTATTGTATTCGCCCCGCCGGACGAGGCCAGAGTCGCCAGTGTCAGCGACGGCAGTTTCGACGCGGACAAGCAGGTGGGAGGTTCGCAAGGCGGATTCTTAGTTGGCATTACCACGAAGGCACTCAATGATAGTGAGGGGGCACCGTTCAGCACCATCGGCTGGGTGAGTCGCCAGATCAAGAGCTTCGTGGGCAGCGCCATGGCGGCGGGGAGTTCTAGTTTCAATGATGCGTTGGCCGAGGCAGAGTGGGCATGGTCTCTATGGCAGGAGGCGATGTGGAGTAATTTTGATGCAGTTTCGAGGCGAAGGACTTCGATTCCAGAACGTGAGGATCCAGCAGTTGCAGTGCTCAAGAGTGACAGCGCGATTTCTGTGGATCTGAATATTGTGAGTGTTCTTGACGCCAAATCGCTGCTTGACGTTCTTGTGAAGGAGACGACAGGAACTGATCGTAGGGTTGCGCTCGAGCTGTGTGTTAGCAGGCAGTCTATGCTTGCTCTTGGTTGCATGGCCAGATGGGCACAGCGCCACTATACGCCGGCATATGCTTTTACATACGCCCAACACTGCAGTTTTAAACAGATTGATGTGTACAGGGCGATGTCGTATTTTTGATCAACAGGGTGAATTGCAGAAGCGAGTTGCCGAGCAGGCTAGGCGTGGATGTGTGCCGCCGCCGCGCAAGCGGGGGCAGCTCAACAGGCTGTCGATAGGATGTGCGGTTACTCCGACGAAGTTGTCGGTATGGACAGCTGCCACTTCATATCAGTTTTGTTTCATGTGGTTTACTTCGCACATTGGCGAACATCCATATCAGCCTTGTTGATATTTCCCTTTTATTTCGCACGCTGGCGAATTCCAGAAATGCTTGATCTCTCTCTATATATACACACGCTTCTATTTCGCATGGCCGCGAATATGCGCACGCTGTGGCCAAATACTTTCTTTGGGGCTGTGATTCCTGTGCCCCTGAGGCCTAATGATTGTATGCAGGCCTATATTGGCCACAGTCGTTTCGACTCGTGTGGGCGTTTCGTTCCGTAGCCGGCTTGGGTCATATGGTTGCGCAGTGGAAAAGAGTCCGCGATTCTTATTTCCGTTCTTATAGATTTCTAATTCCTCCTCCTCCACCTCGTCCTCGTCCTCCTCCTCCTCCTCCTCCTCCCCCTCCTCGTGCAATGAAAGTCTTTGTTCGCGTGCCGAGGTGCACGTCCTTGAAGTGCGAGGCGAGCGTGACGGCGGGTCCGCGCTTGTCGCCCGCGGGAAGCCAATCATCGCACGCGCCTTCCGACCCCGCGCAAGCGAGGGTCGGCGGACCTTTGCACCCTCTGCATCGGAGGCTCCTTGACGAAACTTACACGTTCTCCGATATGACGCTGCTGCGCCACCGAGGAAGAACATGTGAAACATTTGGCCTATTCTGTAACTTTGGCAGCACTGCTGCCACCATTTGATGTCTGTTCACGGCCAAACAACAAATTGAAGGGCACGTTCTGAACAAACTGTTTTGTCTCCGCTTGGTACCCCCTCTTTATCATCTTCCCCTCCACTTGCTCGCCCTCCTGTGATAGGTGGGTCCAGCGCTGGTCCAGGAAATCCGCGCGGACCTTTTTCTGGGGGCGACGGCGTACGTCCCCGCCGCGCAGCGGTGCCCAGTCGTGCCCAGCGGTCCACCTATTCTTTCGCCTCTTTGCCGGGCGGTGCCCGTGCCTGTGACTTCAAGGCAGAGGTCCGTTCTCGGTCTGCGCCTCTCTGGCCTCGCCCTCCCCTCCGCCTCCATCCTCTTCGCCATTTCTCCCTCCTCTTCTCCACTCCCCTCTTCCTTCTCCTCCTCCTCCTCTTCCTCCTCCTCCTCCTCCTCCTCCTCCTCCTCCTCCTCCTCCTCCACCTCCTTTTCCTCCTCCTCAGGACATCGACGCTGTGTCTCCTCCTTCTCCTCCTCTGGGGGGGCGGTGGACCTCCCCACTGCACAGCGGTGCCCAGCCGTGCCTACGAAGGGTGGGGGAAGGCCTCGCGGAGCCCGCGGCGGCGGCGCCGCTGGAGCCAGGGGCCGCGCCAGAGGTGGGCACGGGCATGCCGTTCTCCCTGTGGGAGGCGCGCTCCCTCCTTTCTCGTCTCGAGGGAAGCATCTCTGGGCCTCCCAGACGGGGTCCGAGCAGGTGGTGTCCGAGGATCGCGCCGCATCGCCGATGCATCGTCGATGCGGCTCGATGTGGAGCCCGCTTCGCTCCGCGGTGGCGTCGCCGATGCACCACCGACGTCGCCGATGCGTCGCTGACGCAACGGTGGTGCATCGCTGATGCATCGGAGCACGGGGCCGCGCCGGAGGTGGGCGCGGGCATGCCGTTCTCCCTGTGGGAGGCGCGCTCTCTTCTTTTTCTTCTTCGTCTACTTCTACTTCTTCTTCTTCTTCTTCTTCTCGACAGGGGTCGACCAAGACATTGGTGTGGCATGTCGGCGTCACCCCAACATAGGTCTACTATATGTGCGTCGCCCCCCCAGGGGCGACGCGCGCACCGAGAAATCTTCTAGTATATGCGTCGTGGCGGGCGCATTCTGGCCACACCGCTCGGGAAACGATATACTACAAGATGGTATACTATACGTTCGGGTCGGACGCGCGCCTCCAAGGAGAACATTTTTTATTGGTATGTCCCTGTGCGTCCATGGCAATCTCGTGGATCGTTTTCGTTTTCTCTGCGTTCTCGTTGTTTTTTCAGTCTGGGGCCCACCATTGGCCAATCACGACTTCGGATTTGCGCCGAGACGCCGTCTTGATCCATCGGCCAGACCGTCCGAGTTTCACAACGCCTCATGTGGCCGCCCGAAGTGGGTGCGGAAAACATGGGTACGCTGCCCAACAGCAAGTGTTGTTCAAGTTCGGCAGCGGCCACTGTTGGGCGGGGCTCCCGGGAGGTGGGGGGATGCATGGGCGTGGTGGGGGGCGTAGATCGGTTCCAGGCGAGAGACTGTAAGGTGGCGCCGGGAGGTGGGAGGATGCCAGGGCGTGGCGGGGGGCGCAGGTCGGGTCCGGGCTAGAAATTGCAGGGTGGGGGGTCCCTAGAACAGAGCACCGAGGAGGTGGAGGGATGCCGGGGCGTGGCGGGGGGTGCAGGACGGTTCCGGGCGAGGAATTGTACGGCGGGGGGTCCGAAGATCGGCGCTCCGGGGAGGTGGGGGGAGGCCCGGGCGCGGTGGGTGGCGTAGGTCGATCCCGGGCGAGAAAGCGCAGGGTGGGGGGTCCCAGAAGGTGGGGGATTGCCGGGGCGTTGTGTTGTGGGGGGCGCAGGTCGGTTCCGGTCGAGAAATTGTAGGCTGGGGCGTCCCAAGAACAGAGCTCTTGGGAGGCGTGGGGGGATGCCG
>CAUYUJ010006716.1:0-10000 GCA_963575745.1 Prorocentrum cordatum | reverse complement strand
GAAGAAAGAGGAGGAGGAGGAGGAGGAGGAGGAGGGGGAGGAGGAGGAGGGGGGAGGGGGAGGGGGAGGGGAAGGGGGAGGGGGAGGGGGGGAGGAGAGGAGGAGGAGGAGGAGGAGAGGAGGAGGAGGAGGAGGAGGAGGAGGAGGAGGAGGAGGAGGAGGGGAGGAGGAGGAGGGGAGGAGGAGGTGGACGAGGAGACGAGGAGGACGAGGAGGGACGAGGAGGACGAGGAGGACGAGGAGGACGAGGAGGACGAGGAGGAGGAGGAGGAGGAGGCGGAATCGGAGGCGGAGGCGGAGGCGGAGGAGGAGGCGGAGGAGGAGGAGGAGGAGGAGGAGGAGGAGGGGAGGGGAGATGATGATGATGATGATGAATGATGATGATGATGATGATGATGAGATTGATGATGATGATGATGATGATGATGATGATGATGATGATGATGATGATGGATGAGATGAGGAGGAGGAGGAGGAGGAGAGGAGGAGGAGGAGGAGGAGGAGGAGGAGGAGGAGGAGGAGGAGGAGGAGGAGGAGGAGGAGGAGGAGGAGGAGCAGCAGGCGGAGGAGGCGCATCGCAGGGCGCCGTGCGCGACGAACGCTGCAAGACGGACTCCGGGAGGGCCGCTCCTCAGACCTCGGCCGGGGAGCCGCAGCCTGGCCGAGGCTCTCGCCGTGGCCCAGAGCGCCCCTGCGTTCCTCTTCCGGCGCTTCTCACGTCGGGGGCGGCGAAGAGGGGGGTGATGATTAGGGGGGTCGATCTCATCCAGGCGATCGCAAACATGGATCAAGGGGGTGTGGATTAGCGACGGGTCCCGTTTCCATGGGAAATCGCGGATTTCCGCCGCCGAGCGAGGCGGCACCGACCGCAGTTTGGGGAGGGCACCTCCCCCGATCCATGGATTTGGCGACCGCGCGCCGAATCCATGGATCGCTAATCCATGTTTGCGCGCCCCCGAATCATGGCGGGGGCCATGATACCTCCCCAGATTTCATAGCGCCTCTTCTCATTTCAATATGTCCCCGGCCCCCGCTTGGGCCGCGCACATGCCGCCAGCCATGGTTTGTACCCCCCCTCTTCGACACCCCCCTCTTGGACGCCCCCGATCACGGTGGCGCACTGACGGTGCAATTGTCCCGCACAGCAAGGACGACCGAGCTCACACAACTGCTAGTGTTAAGTCGGGCGTGTCCCTCTACAGGAGGAATATAACAATGGATCATTACAACATTGTCAGGGCTTTTGATTTTTTTTGACAATTTTTGAGCATTTTCTAACTATTTGTTATTTTTCGCCCAAAATCCGCCTGTAGGGGGACATGCCCGACCTAATACTTTTGACATCTTTGCCTCTTCGGTCACCTTCTGTCCATCCTGAACCACTTTCGATGGCCAGCCCCGCTCGAACAGCCTCGGCATGTGTGTCCAAGGCCCTCGCATCCTTACCGCGCATCCTTGCGAGATGGGTTGACTGTACTCTGGATTCCATAGTAAACTGGGGGTGGTCACATTTTGGAGGGTCTGATTTGAGTTGTCTCGGAGGTCTCTGCGGGGTCTTGGGCAAAAGACCACCCTCTCGTGGCTGGTCGGGGAAGGGGTCTAAAACCTCTCGTCTGGGAGGGTTGTGACCCCCTTCGTTTTTTTTTTTTTTTTTTTTTTTTTTTTTTTTTTTTTTTTTTTTTTTTTTTTTTTTTTTTTTGCGAAATTTGGAGTACTCTCTCTCTCTATATATATATATATATATATCTCTATATATATACATATATATCAAGGCGCGTCCTCTGCTCGCCCCCACCCCGCGCCGACCCCCGGCACCGGAGGCGCTGCTCGAGTGGTCTGCCCGCGTCGCTCACATGGACCCGCTGGACAAGCCAACCGGCATGGCAGAGGACCCGGCGTGGGCCCCACATGGGCAACGTCAGGAGGGGAGATGAGGCGTTCCAGAAACGGCCTCGCCTTCGAGGATCCAAGGAGTTGTCATCTCTTCTTCGGCAGAAGGCGGCGGAAGGGCGGCGGAAGGGCGGCGGAAGTAAAACGAGGGCGGTTCCGCTGGCGAAAGGCGGCGGAAGCTCGGCGGAAGTAAAACGTATTACCCCGCATATGCGGATAAGAGTGAGGGGGCGGTGGGGACGTCGGCAGTTTGCGACACTCAGGAGAAGCCCGCCGCAGGCGCCAAAGTTCCACAAATTGTACAACGAGTCCGCTGCAGGCGCCGATTTTTTCGTTAAACCAATGTGGGTAGGTCGCGGGTGGGTCGCGGGTGGGTCGCCAGTGGGTCGCCAGTGGGTCGCGGGTGGGTCGCTGTTGGGTCGCGGGTGTAGAGGGCAGATCATCCACCCCATTTCCATCACCCCGACAAGCGAAGCCGTTTAGTAAACGCACAAAAGGAATGAATCGAACAGGGCAGGGCTGTTTAGTAAACTCCCAGGGCCGTTTAGTAAATGTCAATTGTCGGGTCCGGGTGTTTTTTTTTCCTCTCTTGAGGGTGGGTCGCGGGTGGGTCGATGGGTCGCGGAGTGGGTCGCGGGGTGGATCGCGGGTGGGTCGCGGGTGGGACGACGACAACAAACAACAACAACAACAGCAACAACAACAGCAACGACAGCACCAACAACAACAACCACATTAACAACAACACCAACACCAACACCAACCACAACAACAGCAACGTCAACAGCAATAACAGCAACAACACCAACAACAACAGCAACATCAACAACAGCAACAGCAACAACAACAACAGCAACAGCAACAGCAACCGCAACAGCAACAGCAGCAACAACAACACCAATACCAATAACAATACCACTACCAATAACAGCAACAATCATTTTAAGACGGTTCGCTCTTACTTGCCCGGGTGTCATTCAAAACGAGTTCCGCACACTCTCGATACCCGCCCTTTTGTCGTCGATCACACCCCCTTTGGGGGGATTCTCTCTCCTTGCGGGGGGCGGCGGGCTTTGACAGACGGGCAGACCTGGACGGGCGGACAATCCTTCGTGGGCGCACATGTGCCCGCCATTGGAATTGGTGTCGGCCCTGCAAAAAGAGGAGGGGGAGGACGAGGGAGAGTGGGAGGAAGGGAGGGGGAGGGACGAAGGAAGAGGGAAAACGCCAGGAGAGAAGGAGCGAAGAGGGGGGTGGTTGATTTAGAGGCAGAGACAGAGAGAGAGAGAGAGAGAGAGAGAAAACACAAAACAAACATATAAGATAGGTCGAGCAAGAGAGAGAGAGAGAGAGAGAGAGAGAGAGAGAAAGAGAGAGAGAAAGAGAGGGGAGAGAGAGAGAGAGAGAGAACAAAAGAGGGAGGGAGGAGGCAGGAGAGGGGAGTGAGAAGGGAGGAGGGAGAGGAAGGAGAGGGGATAGGGCAGAGCGGTATAATGATGAGGGAAGAGAGGAGGGAGAGAGAAGGGAGGAGAGGAGGGAGGAGGGAGGAGGGAGAGGGAGGAGGAGCAGGAAGGTCAGATCGTGATCGTTCGAGGAAGTCCTAGGCGAAAGCGCCGTTCCTGAAGGAAGTCTCGGGCGGGAGCCCACGACGGGCGGGCGATCCCCGCACGGGCGGGTCGGGCGGGTGGGACATTCAAGCGGGATGCCTGAGTATGGCGAGAGCGCGATTACAAAGTAAATTTTAATGGCGTCCTTGGCGCAGCGTGTTTCCTGAGCGTCGAAGGCGCGATTTCTGAATACATTGCATGGGAGTCACTGGCGAGAGCGCAATTCCTGAATAAAATGTGAGGGGTTCTCTGGCGGGAGCGGGGGTCGTCACTCAATTTCGAGGAAGTCTCAAGCGTGAGCGCCGTTCCTGATTGAATTGCGAGGAATTCACAGGCGGGAGCACCGATCCTGAGTAAATTGTGAGGGAGTCTCAGGAGCGGGGGTCCTGATTAAATTTGGAGGAAGTCTCTGACGGGAATCGTTGTTGTTGTAATCCAGGGGGCCAGGGGCCCAGTTTGAGCACGAAGGCTTTCCCTGTCAAAAAAACAGGGTGCGAGCGTCGAGGGGCACACTTTCACTGAGAACAAACAGTACGCACCCGTGAGGGGGATCAACCATGATTATTCTTCGGAATTGAGAGTTCAACAACAACAGCAACAACACCAACAACAAGTACAACAACAACAGCAGCAACAACAACAGCAACAACACCATCAAAAACGGCAACATCAACAACAACAACACCAACAGCAACACCAACAACAGCAACAACAACAGCATCAGCAACAACAACACCATCACCACGAACAATTACAATAACAACAACAGCAACGACGACGACGACAACAACAGCAACAACAACACCAACAACAACAATCATTTTAAGACGGTTCGCTCTTACTGGCACGCGTGCCTCGCATTCCGTATACCCCAACCCTCGATACCCGCCCACTTCGTCTTCGATTGCACTCCCTTTCGGGGGGAATATATTCCTTGTCGGCCACTGATTGAAGTGCGAAGAAGTCTCGAGCGAGAGCGCCGTTCTTGAGTTCGAGGGCCTCTCTGGCCAGGGGCCTTCGGAATACCTATGGAGAAATATCGAACGGGAGTCCTTGTCGCCGAGTCCGGGCCTCCACCAACTTGCCTGAATTACGGGAAAGTTTCGAGCGAGAGCGCAGTTCCTGAGTTCGGGGGCCTTCTTGGCCAGGGGCTCTCGGAGTAAATCGTTAGGAAGTATCGAGCAGGAGCCCTTGTCGTCGTGGCGGGGCCTCCGCCAACTTCATTGAATTGCGAGGAGCGCCGTTCCTGCATTCGGGGGCCTCTCTGGCCAGGGTGTCCAGGGGTGAATTGTGAGGAAATATCGTGCGGGAGCCGTTGCTGTCGTAGCTGGGCCTCCAAGGGCCCACATTTAGAGTCAAGCCAACGCTCGAGCCAGAGCTTCGTTTTCAGCGACACTGTAGCCGGCGTCAAGGCGAGAGCGCGCGGAACCGTTTCTGGAGATCAACAATAACAACGCCAACAACGCAACAAGCAGAATTCTCACCACCAATTCCCGATTCAGTCGCGCACTTAGGGACAATGAATGACCCTTCGGCACCCTCACTTTGATATTTGCCCCCAAGAGAAGACCACATTTTTGGGTTCAGGGTTTCGGGAATCCGCCGTATGCTCAGTGGACGCATCGGCCGCCCATCGCCCGTTGATCGCCGATGGGGGCCCGATAGCCCCACCCCGCCCCGGAGCGCGCGTACGCGCTATCGGAGACCGATCGCCGATCTGTCGGCGATGTGTCGCTGACTGCAGGTCGATGCTTCCCCCCCTGAGCCAGTCCCCACCGAGAGTTTCCCTGGAGGAGGAGGAGGAGGAGGAGGAGGAGGAGGAGGAGGAGGAGGAGGAGGAGGAGGAGGAGGAGGAGGAGCGTCGACCGCCAGAGGCCGGGGAGCCTCGGATCGGCCGGTCCGAGCAGAGAGCAGCAGCACCAGCGTGCCATCTCGAAGGTCGGCGCGCACCTTTTGGAGTTGGTGCTGGGCCCCCCTCTCGGGCCGGGCGGAACGGGGGGGATTGGGGAAAGGAAGGGGGTACGAAATTGACTGCATTTGCAGCTGGTTCGGCCTCACCGAGCCACCGAGGGGGCCATTCTCGGTGTCGAGGCCCGCCTCTGCGCCAGGAGGCGAGGGGGGAAAATAAGCGACGTGAGCTGATCAGCTACGTGAGCTGATTCTCAAACCCCCCCCTTTGCTATCCCCCCCTTTCGCTCGACCCGACCCTCCGCCAGTTGGGGCCCCTCTGGCGCCCTGCAGTGGGGGCCCATGCCGAGAGGCACCCCGCTCGCCTCCAGGGTGCCCTGGGCTCCTGGGGCTTCGATGGGCTTGCGACGGAGAGCGCGGCGTTCCCAGGCCAAAAGCCCATGGACGTCCTGGGGTCTCCAGGTTGGGGTTTCCTGCGGCAGGTCTCCCGTGGTCGAGCTCCTGCCGTCAACGCGGCCCGCCGGCGTGGGCGGCCGAGGGCGGAAGGATGCCGCGCCGTGCGCTCCTTGGCCGCCCGGAGCAGCTCCGCGCGCGCCTTGGCCGCCTTCTCCACTGCCGCGTCGTGGTGCGACTTGAGCTGGCCCAGGAACTCGCTCGTGCGGGTCTGGAGCTCGAGCACCATCTGCTGCTTCGCCTTGGCCGGCCCGCTCGATCGCCTCCTGGTCCACCTCCTCTGGGCCAACCCTGAAGGCGGCGCCGAAGTCCACTAGGGACTCAGCGCAGATGGACTCAGGCTTGCTCGTCATGATGTCATTGAGGAGCGACTTTGCTGGCCCTCCGAGTTGATGCTCTCGACCAGCCGCTCCGCCTCCACGACCTTCAGCGCCCTCTTCATGAGGTCGCTCTCCGCCGTCTCCATCTCCTGGCTGGCCAGATCCTCCGCGTGAAACGCTCAGTCGTGGGCTCTCGTGGCATCCTCGAGCGCTCTCGCCGCCTCTGCCAGGCGCGCCGCCTTGGCCTTCGGCGGCGACGGCTGCCTCGCGGCCGCCCTCGAGAGCTCCACCGGGGCCCCCGAGAGCTGCTGCACCACCTCTGGCTTGACGGCCATCGCGGACAGCTGGCTCGTCACCTCGGCCAGCGCCTTCACCAGGTAGGGCGTCTCGGGGGCTGGCGCGTGCTGGGTCATCGGCTTGACCCCGCTGCGTGGGAGCATCGCGCCACAGCGGCACTTGAAGCCGCGCGCCTGGAGCTGGGAGCTCTGCGCCAGTCACCGCATGCCTTGCAGACCGCGACCTTGTTCTTGCCCGCTCTGCCTGCCATGGCTGGTGCTGCACTGCCGTGGTGTCGATCCATTCGGCCTCGTGCGCTCCCCAAGGGCGCTCCGTAAACACGATCCTCAAGTGCTGCATAGGAGGACGTTGCGCGCGACCAGGTCGACGTCCAGGGGGGAGAAGTCCACTATGAAGGCGATGAGCAACGTTGTGCCACCGGATGTAGAGGAGGGGACCCAGGAGCAGAGGAGGCCCACGAAGGCGATGTAGCCTCAGCAGCCTCCTCGCCTCGCACCCGTGCCTTCTGAGGCGCCCGTGCCGGGCCGGTGAGCGCGCCCGCGTGGGGCCCGCGCTCTGTCGCCCCGTCGGGGGGCCATCGCTCGGCGGGCGCCCGCCGCGTGGGCAAAATGCCTACGGGGCCTGGGCGGCGAAGCCACTTCGGAGGAGGAGGAGGAGAAGGAATAATAATAATAATAATAATAATACAAATAATAATAATACGAATAAGAATAATAATAAAAATCATAATACTAATACTAATACTCATACTAATACTAATACTAATACTAATAATATTAATAATAGTAATAATAATACTAATTATATTAATACTAATGATACTAATACTACTAATACTAATACTAGTAATGTTAACAATATTGACACTACTAATAATAATGATAACAATAATGATACTATTAATAGACTAATAATAATACTACTACTCAAACTAGTAATAGTATTACAACTATCAGTCATAATAACAACACTACTAATTTTAAAATTAATACATGACAAGAAGGCTAAGACGAAAACGCAAAATAATGCGACGACTAAAGTTAGAAATGCTAAGCATCATCATAGCAATACTACTAATACTGATGCTCTGGATAAGAAGAAGAGTCAGAAGACGACTAATAATAATGAGAAGACGAACAAGAAGACTAATATTGTTAATTCTACTAAATATCAAGAAGAAGAGGAGGAGGGAGGAGGAGGAGGAGGAGGAGCAGGAGGAGGAGGAGCAGGAGGAGGAGAAGGAACACTGGGAGGAGGAGTAGGAGGAGGAGGAGGAGGAGGGAGGCGAGGAGGAGGCTGAGGAGGAGCAGAGGTGGAGAGAAGCAGGAGGAGGAGGAGGAGAAGGAGGAGAGGAGGACAAGGTAGGTGGAGGAGGAGGAGGAGAAGGAGGAGGGAGGAAAAGGAGGAGAGGAGAAGGAGGAGGAGGAGGAGGAGGAGGAGGCCCCCCCCGATGCCCCAAGATGGGGCAACATCCTTCCGTCGCGATTCTTTTGCGACGAGGGGAGGCCAGAGGGATAATGGGCTCCTGGCGGTCGCTGCGGTGCCCCTGCATCGAGGGAGGAACAACAAACGACAGCACACACATTTAGAGGAACTTACTAAGAGTGCTTTGAACAGCTGAATCACCTGCGACAGGATCGTTAAGCGACGTCGTCATCCGCGTAGTCGTCGTCCTCCTCTCCTCCTCCTCCTCCTCCTCCTCCTCCTCCTCCTCCTTCCTCCTCATATCCTCCTATTTTCCTCATCCTCTCCTCCTCACCCCTTCTCCTGCTGCTGTCTCCTCCTCCCTCCTCCTCCTCCTCTCCCCTCCTCCTCGCCTCTCTGTTTTTTGATGGTTGCACGAATATGGATCAGGGAATCCTCCTCCTTCGTTCGCGTCGTCGTCTCCTCATACTCCTTCCTCCTCCTCCTCCTCCTCTCTACCCCATCTACCCCTTCCCCTCCTCCCTCCTCCTCCCCCCCTTTGCATTCTCGGATCGGTATGCCTCGGACATTTGTTGTTTGTTGTTTTCTGGGTTTCGGAATCTTTTTTCTTTATATATATATATACACAACATATTCAGAGGTTTGCATTGCTTTTTTGGATGGGCCCTCATCCTCAAGACGGCCCAAGATCGGCGATCGGCGTTCGATCCATGCTCCTACGTTGTTGCCACCCGCTCTGGGCGCCAGGGGCAGCAGGGCAGTGACAACAAACTTCGGCTCCCGAGGCCAGAAGTTTATCCATGCCGCCGCTCCAGCTCCTCGTGGTGCCGGGGCGCGCGAGCAGGGGTATGGACAGCATGCCGATCGGCCACAGGAGGCCCGCAAGACACCCACGTGCGGGCTCGAGTAGGAACCCACAGAGGGCCCCCAGTAACAGCAATCATGGATGATCGTGAGGCTTTGGACAGATCTCAGGAGGGGAAAAAGCACACAGACACAATTCATCGTCGACTCCCAAGAAAAGATGGGAAAATATGGGAATTGGGCCCAACATATGGGAGAATATGGGGAATCATTTTATTTGTGCGTATTTATTTGTGTGTCCTTGGGCCCCTTGAACATATTTGTGTTCTCGCCTGCCCCGGGCCTCCAGCGCTCCAGGGCGGCTCACGAGGCCCCCGAATTCCCCCAGAGACGGCCTGCGGGGCCCCCCGGGCTCCGCGCGCCAGGGAGGCGGTCAGGCGCCGATCCAGGAAGTCCGCGGGGACCTCCGACCTCGTCTGCGTTGCGCGATCCTCTCCCCAGCCGAGATCCGCTGCTGCGAAACATCTGCACATCGCGACACACACACACACACACACACATCACGACTGGAGCCCTAGACCCCGCATCTCCGTGGCATTTTCGGGGGCGGAAAAGAGGGGGGTGATGACTAGGGGGGGGTGGATATCATGGCCTGGGCCATGAGATTTCCCCAGATTTCATGGCGCCTCGTCTTGTTCCATCACGTCCCTGGCCCCCCCTGCTGTGCCGCGCACGTGCCGCCGGTCATGATTTGCACCTCCCCCTCTTGGACACCCCCCTCTTGGCCGCCGCCGCTCCCGGCATTTTTCGAGCCACATCGATTTGTGGTGGTCCCGGGGCCCGAGATCAGACGAAAACGCCGGGTGAGCGACACAGAACAGCGGGCTCCTCTGCGCCGACGTCGGCGCGCACGTGGCCCGCGTGCGGCCGCCCGGAGGCGCCCTCGCTTCCACTGTGGCGTGCCGCGCGGGCGGCCCGCGTAGGCCACCGCGTAAGGTCGCCTCGCCAGCTCGCGTACGACCAGCTTCATTTCGTCGCCCAGGCGCGAAGGGGCGATGGGAGGTCGATGCGCTTCCCCAGAGCAGCTCTCCCCCCCCACCGCATAGCCCCTGACCCTTTGGAGGAACTGCAAGAGCCGACGTCTCTCCTCCTCCTCCTCCTCCTCCTCCTCCTTCATCTCCTCATCCTTATCCTCATCCTCATCCTCATCCTCATTGCTCCTCCTCCTCCTCCTCCTCCTTTTGCTCCTCCTCATCCTCCTCCTCCTCTTCCTCCTCCTCCTCCTCCTCCTCCTCC
>CAUYUJ010006715.1:0-51673 GCA_963575745.1 Prorocentrum cordatum | reverse complement strand
GTGTGCGCGGTCTGCCTGGCACGGCCAGGCTCTGTCAGAAAGAGTCCCGCCCTCCCTCGCCTTGAGCCGAGGGTGGCGGCGAAACGGACAGGGCAGACGGGCAGGAGGCAGCTGCTGCTCAAGCTTACTCCTGCGTAGCATTCAGACAGGGGGAAAAAGGTTCTGCCCTGTACCGTGCGCGCAGGCAATCTCTGCGCTCCGTGTGTGCTGCTGGACGAACTTCTGATGGGTCTCGATCTCCTGCTGCAACTTCTGGATCATGATCAGGGATTCGGAGGCCGAGAACCCAGTAGAGGTCGTCGAGCTGGAAGGGTTCCCTTCCATGCTGGCTGGTGGTTGTGCTTGGCGGGCCAACCTACGCTCCTCGAGTACCTGACGAGCTGAGGCCGGGTCGGTCGGGTCCGTCTCGTCGAAGATGCCCTTGCCAAGAGCTGCCCGCTTGCGAGCGCTCATGAACTGCTCGTCGTAGATGAGGCGCCACTGCTGCTTCTCGAGGAAGGCCCGGACCACTCCGAATGCCTGCCAGCTTGCCTTGGTTAGGCCGTCAGCGATCTGTGCGTGTGAGTGAACCCAGCGCACGACCGTTTGACCCTCGTCCAAGGCATTGCGGAGAGCCAAAGCCTCGATGGCTGTCCTCCGCTCTTCCAGTCCCAGTCCCGCCGACTGAGATCGCACCACGCCGTCGTAGAAGGCCCTGCAGTCCGTCACCAGGATGGCTGGTAATCGTCGTAGTGCTGCTGCGGTATCTTGCAGTGGAGACATTGTGTAGAAGTTCGGCAAGTACCAGTCGCACCATGCTCTGTTCGCCTTCGGCGTCGCCGGCTTCCTGCACCTCCGCCGCCAGGCTTGACCGAGCCACGCGGCGCAGCTTCTTGGAGCCCCAGTCGAGGACCGTGAACTCGGAGAGCTTCCCGTCCATGGCCGCCTTGGAGGAGATAGCGGTGATATGACCACCCTGGGAGTGTCCATCCGGGCGGCTGGCCCAGGCTGCGTCACACCAGGTGAAGATGGCGAGGTCGTCCAGGGCGTGCCGGTAGATCCTGATCCCCATGTGGCGGCTCTGCTTGACGAGCTTGACGATGTTGTTAGCGGCCGTGAAGAGGTTGTGAGTACCTGCTGGTATCTTCATCTGGAGGTCGGCTACCCACGATAAGAGAAATGGCATGGCATTCACGCCAAGCCAGTAGATCTCGCCGCAGAACGCCCTGAGCACCGTCTTGTCAGAGTCCTTGAGGCTGTCGGTGGTCCGATGCTTACTGCCGCTGGCCGCCTTGACCTCCTTGATCTTGTCGATATACGACTTCTGGTGGAGGAAGAAGCCCTGCTCGCTCTCCTCGATGGTGACGCCGCGCTGTTCGAGAGAGGTGAGCCCGTCATTCATGTCCTCCCAGGTGCCCCACTTGTAGAGCCCTCGGATCTGCTTGACCATGTCCTGCCACTCAGGGTGGGAGGTATCTCCTGCCATGATGAAGTCGTCGACGTGGGCCATGATCATACCAATGAGCCTGCCCGTCCTGGAACATCGTGCTTTCCAGAGGCAGGGCTCCAACTCGCAGGCTTGAAGTCGAAGTTTCGCAAAGTCGTGCTTGACCGTCTCCCACCAGTGCCGGGGCGCCTCGCCGATCCCATATCCAGGTTTCACGACCTGGAGGATGTCCCCTTCCTGCACGTGGAAGGCCTTTCTGAGGACGGCGTCTGGCTCGATGAAGAGGTCCTTGTCGAGGTCGTGGGCCTGCAGAAAGGCGGAGGTGACGTCGCCCTTGATGATTTTCCAGCGGTTCGCGGCGGCCACTGTTAGCATCACGTGACGGGCGCGCCGAGACGCGGTGGGGCTGGCTGTCGGCTCCTGTCCTAGGTCCTTCGTCTGGTAGCCGAGGAGGACGAGCCGGGCCTTCGCCTTCCCATCGGATTTGCGGGTGAAGAGCCACCTTGCCCGGATGACGTCCGCCGCGTCCTTGACCCGAGATATCGGGACAGCGCGGAGTCCCTGATGCTGAATCCAGTTGTTCGTCTCCTTGGCGATGGCTGCCTCGAACTCCTCACGCTCGGTGGCGTTCATCTTGGACCAGGTCAGCTCCACTTTGTCCTTCCGGCGCTGGTTGACGACGAAGCTGTCCAGGATGTGGCTCATCAAACCTCGGCGTCCGTCTGGAGTGGTATTCTCGTCCTGCAAGTACTCGAAGTAGACGGTCTGCTGTTCGTCGATGCCTAGGGTGATGTCCAACTTGTCCTTGAAGAGGTTGACCAGGTGGTTGCTGTCGAACAGCGCGTCGGCCATCTCCTCGTCTGCGCCTCTCTGTCGCTTCTCCGGCGGTACGTGCAGATCGAGCTCTGGTCCGCGGTGTGTCATGCGCCATCTAGGTCTCGACTCGCCTCGGGATGCGGCACCGGCCGCCCATGAGGTCGAGGTCGCGGGAGGCGGACGCGATGCTGTTCGAGACTCCGTCCTGACTGCCGCTGAGGTAGATGCTTTCCCTGGCGTTCGTGATGGGGCTGCTGACCGATCAGCTGCACGAGCCGGTGGTGACCGGGACCGTCGGACATCTGGTTCACTCGGTTCCACTTCAGGTTGCGTCGCTGAGCTTGGTGTTGGTGGCCTGGAGGAATCAGGATCGCCGGGTGTGTCGTTGTCGGCGCCTGATGGGAGTCCCGCCTCGCTGTTGTTCTCGAGAGTCTGGCCCTCGGTCGCGGGGATCGCCATCGTCGGCTGCGGTGGAGGCTCGTATTCTCGGAGGTCTGGAGGATTTTGTCCGAGAAGGTCTTCGTAGGTACCGCCCTTGGCTGTCTCCAAGATCTCCGTCATGGTCTTGCCAAGGTTGCTCTGCCGCTGCAATTCGACGATCATCTTCTCTGCCTCCGAGGCGACGCGCAGCTGCTCCGGGGCGCACCTGATGAGCACGCTCCCGTGGGAGATCCAGATGACCGAGGTAGGACGGGTGCGCCCGTCCACGTGTCGTTTTTCCTGAGCAAGGACACGAGCAGGGCCGTACCACCCGCCCTTCTTCCCAGGGCGAGGGTCCAGGCCTTTCCCTTTGCGCCAGAAGTAGACGAGGTCCCCCGGATTCCAGGTCTGATAGACCCGGTTGCGAGCCTGCTCGGCGCGTCGACGACGCTCAGCATACTCTACTTCCAGGAAGCTTTTGCGCGCGAGGAGGCGCCTCTGCTCCTGAGTCTCCCCGGTGTCCCCGTCAATGATGGCGAACGGGTTGCTCGAGGCCGGCATCCCAGAGACGCCCATCGCGTGCTCGAACGGGGAGTGGTTGCCGACCTTGTCCGCGCTGTTGATCGCGCTCACGGCCCAGGACACCAACTCCTCGACCGGGCAGTCGGGGTCCAGCGTTGCCAGCTTCGTCATCAGTCGCTTGAAAAGCTGGATGCGCCTCTCGACCTTGCCCATCAGCCAGTGGGCCTCGCCCGGGGCGATCCACAGCTCGATGCCGCGGTCCGAACACCACCTGGCCACTGCTTGTGAACGATGACAACCTTCGGGGTCCAGACGGAGAAGGCTGGGGCGGCGGTAATGTCCGCACCAGTCATTCCATGTTGAAATCACCTCCTGAGTCGATCTGTTGCCATTGCGCTCTCCCTTCTGTCCAAGATAGGTGACACTGGTGAGCCCGGATCCCTCGTCGATGTTCAACGTCATCAGGAAAGAGTCCTGCTTCGGCGAGAGCCACTCGAGCCCGTCGGAGGCCAGCACCTCTAGGACGCCTGGCAACTCGATGCCCGAGGCGACCCTGACGGCTTTTGGTAATTGTCCCGCATGGCATGCGTGACACTGGTGGCGAAGAGCTGCTTGTAGGACCTGGAGAGGTGCTCCCGATGCCTTGAGGATCTTGTACAGTGTCTTGTTGCTCGGGTGGCCGAGGTTGCGGTGGAGCCGCGTCAGCCGTTGCTCGATCTCCAGCTCCTCCTTCTTGGTCGGTGTCTCGGAGATGCCCAGGCCCTTCATGACCGACTCGTCGTCCATGGCCTCGGGGTTATCCTGCAAGAGGTCCTCGTCGAGGGCCTCCTCCATCTCCTCTTCAGCGTCCTCTGGGATCTGTTCCAAGCTGGTGAAGATCTCCTTGCCGTACCTCGCGCTGGTGTTCGTCTTCAGGATATGCTTCGCCCAAGCCTTACACAGTGCTGGTGGGTAAAAGGCCGTCTGGGCCACCACCTGTCCGTCCTCGATGGGGCGGTGTGTGTGGTTGTCGCCCCTGCCAGGGCGGTTGGAGCACGCCCTGCCGAGCTTAGCGCCGAACTCCGGGTCTGTCGAGCATATGCGCCATGCCTTCCTCATCAGCAGGCCGGAACGAGCTTCGCGAAGTCCATGCGCACAGCCATGGATGATCGTCTCGTGCATCTGATCGCGCATCGCCTTGATCGAGGGCGACCTGGTCCAGCTTCGGCTGGAAGCTGGCTGTTCGAGCTCGGTGTGGCAGTCGTGAATCTTCTTCGAGTCTTCCCAGAGGCTCTTGCAGTTCCGCTGGATACGTCGGGCCTTGCGCACCTTCGCCAGATACGTGGCCTTCTGCTGATCTGTCTTCTGGTTGAGATTCTGGATCGGGCAGTCTGCTGTACATGGCGGGCTGAGAACCAAGCGGCGCGGTCGGAGTCGTCGGAGAAGGTGAAGCGCGCGTCGAAGCCCGGTTGCCGTTCCCATGTCGATCCCATTGAAGAGGCCGCACCTAAACACTTTGCCTCCCTGGTCCTGCACGGCCTTGCTGAGGCTCGAGTCCTCCGGACAGCACGCCTCCATCAGGTCGATGCGGTAGGGCCTGCCGAGCTCCGTCAGGTCCTCGGCGATGGTCTGGTAGATCTCGTCAAGGACCTTGTCGTGGCTCTCGTAGAACATCTTGAGATCCTGGTCGTCGAGCTGCTTCAGCGTTTCCTCTTCGAGTCCATCTCCGGCAGTTCCGAGTCGTCGAGCATCTCCGGAGTGAACTTCCAGCCCCCCTGTATCTCCGGGGAGTTCAGCTTGTTGGACAGGCGCCGCCAGCGTAGAGCCACTGCCTGCTCCCGAATGGTCACCTCCGTCGCCTTCGTGCACGTGTGGCTCTTGCCTCCGCGGCAGCTGCGCCCCCGAATCGTCTTCCCGAGGGTCCCGCAGCAGGAGCACGCGGACTTCGGAGGTCTCGTCACTGGCTGAGCCCCCGCTGGACTCGAGGGGGCGCTGCTGGCTGTCGCTGCTGATGCCGCTGCTGGTGTCCCGGGTGCTCCCTGCTGTGGGGTCTTGAGGCACTGGTGGCTCTTGCCCCCGAAGCAGCTGCACCCGCGCTTGGTCTTCCCCAGTGCTCCGCAGCAGCCGCACTTCCCCACTGGGTTGTACCACTTCGCTGGTAGCTCCGGAGTAGCTGGTGTTGCTGTTGATGTTGGCGTCGGGGTCGCTGCAGCCGAAGTTGTCGATCCCCTCGTGCGAGGGCGGCTCCACTCGGGGCGGGCCGCGGGCACAGGTGGCGGCTGTTGCTCCGAGGATTGCCCAGCCAAAGAACCGTCGCTGCATGTCATCCAAGCGGCCAGTGGCGGCCTGGGAAGAATATGGAGGTCGTGAAAGACTGCTGGTTGAGGCTATTGCCGAGTTGATGAACTGAGCCGAAGGTGGCTGCGAACAGCATGATGATGAACACCGATGGTATTGTGCTGGCTCATCGCTTTGCTTTTCCATATTTTGACCCTGAGGCTTGCTTGCTAACGGTCCTCTTGACTGTGATGATGTCCCGATCGACGGTGATGATGAAGAGAGCCGGTCGGGTGACCTGACCGTCCGTCCGAACGAAATCGAGGTTTCCGTCGCTCGAGCCGATCCGCTCCGTGTCGCAGTTTCCGTCGCTCTGGTAGGTGTCCGCGCCGCCGAGGTTTCCGTCGCTCTGGTAGGTGTTTCGAACTCGCGGTGACCGAGTCGGTGTGGCCCCCCCGATGATGAAGTTGACAATCGAGATAACTTCTCTCTTGCTGCCATCATCAGGGGGCGCTGTCCCTAGCGTACCGCAGGGCAGCAGCTGCACGGAGCGGCCTCTCCGGGCAGCTCCTCGACCAGAACATCGGGCGCCGTCGCTTCGGACGTCAGGCACCCGGCACTCGGCAAGGAAAGCGGCACCTCCTTCCACCACTGCGGCGTCGTCAGGTTGACGGCCAGATGGTTGCTCGAGAGGCGCTCGCAGAAGAACACCTTGTTGCCCATGGTCGGAAGGCCGATCCAGTTCCGGCCGCAGTCGACCACAACCTTCAGCGAGTCAGTCAGAATGTCCATGCCCAGGAGGATCGGCACGCGGTTCGGCATCACCGACAGCTTGACCTCGGTCAGGTCGCCGCCGAGGAACACGATCCCCTTCACCGTGCCATCGAGCTTATCTTTTGTTTTTTGCTTTTTCTTTTTTTTTTTTTTTCTTTTTTTTTTTAATTGTTTTTGTTTTTTTTTTTTTTTTTTCTTTTTTTTTTTGTTTTTTTCTTTGTTTTCTTTTTTTCTTCTGGAGGCCGTCGCCGAAGGTGAATGAGCACTCGTCATGTGTCGTCTCGAACTCCTGGCCGTGCTGGTCCAGCATCTCGTACATGAGGTTCTCGACGCTCTCGAGGCCGCCGAGGCTCTTCGCGGCCCCGATGTCGAGGATCGCCCAGATGCCGTCGCGCTCCAGGAGGTAGAGGTACTCGTCGAGGGCGGACAGGACGAAGCCGTTGTGAGTAGTCCCACGAGCTCCATCTCTCGTATTATCTTTCTTGAACCTCTCGTTGCAGTCCGCCGCTCGATGACCATATTCGCCGCACGCCATGCACTTCATCTTGGACATGTCACGTCCCTTGCCCGTGTCGAAGCGGGCGCGGCCTCGACCGTTCTTGCCACGGCCACGCTGGAAGCCTCGTCCCGTGTTCGGAGGCGGGGGCACGCGATCGGGGTCCTTGAGCGACACGACCGGGTAGTAGTCGCGGGACACGCGAAGGCGTCGGATCAGGTCGCGAGCGTCCTTGAAGCTCCTGCCCACCTGCTTGAACTCTGCGAACACCTCGTTGTCCGCTGGGTTGTCGTCAGCTGGCTCCTCATATTCGTCTTCTTCAGCGAGGGTGATCAGCTGCTCGACAACCTCTGTGAAATCAATATCTTCCCCACCAGTCTCGTCCTCAACGTCGTCGACGGGCGTGTCCTCATAGAAGGCCCTCCGGTGCTGCTTGCCGTCGAGCTCCGCCAGCGCCTCCGCCGGGAAGCGCGTGAGCAAGGCCTTGTATGTCTTACCAAAGTTGAGGTCGCCACCTGCAGTGGCGGTGATCTCTCCACGTTGAACAGGGGATAGCTTGGACTTCCGGAGGAACCACCATGTCCGAAGAGGCTTCGCAATCACTTCCGTCACGCTGGAATCGATGACTTGGAGCTGCATCAACAGCTCGCGCTCCTTCTTCTCGAATCTGGCGGCCCAGTCCTGGAAGGTCTCGCCCGAGTTCCTGCTGACCTTCAGGAAGAACTCCTCCGCGAGGAGGCCCGTGTCATTCAGGCTGGTGAAGTCCAGCTTCTCCAAGACGTACTGAAACACTTTGTTCCAACCAATCAAAACTCCATCCTTGTCGATCTCGTCGACCGTGTCGATGTCCGGGCAGCTCTCCACCGTCGTCCGGACTCGCGCCCCAAGGGCGCGCACCAGCTGCGGGCCACACACGTAGCGCTCCGCAGTCTTGATGCTCTTGGTGAACATGGAGACCTCAAACTTGTAGCTCATCGACTTGTCTGCCTCGCCGTTCCATGAGGGGACGTCGACGCGCGTCGTCGGTGGCCCGCTGGCGGCTGTAGTCGCCATTCAGGCCGAGACCGGTGGGAGCCCGTGGTTGTCGGAGACCACAGGCTCCGCTACCAATCTGATTACTAGAGCTCGTCCTCTAGATCGTTCACGCTGGTGACGACGAGGAGGAGCAAGAGAAAGTATGTGTCGATGTCAATTATCGTGATAATTGTCCGTGAACACCTTTTGTCCACAATATGAACGGCCGCGCTGTAGTGTGCGCGGTCTGCCTGGCACGGCCAGGCTCTGTCAGAAAGAGCCCCGCCCTCCCTCGCCTTGAGCCGAGGGTGGCGGCGAAACAAAAAACAAAAAAAAAAAAAAAAAAAAAAAAAAAACGGGGTGGGGGGGGGGGGACACAGGGCAGACGGCAGGAGGCAGCGCTGCTCAAAGCTTACTCTGAGTATGAGAATCAGAATCGGGCGTCCAAACGTGCGGTGATAGTGACGCTGCGAGTTGAGGTTCTTGGGGGGAGTTCGGAGGGTTTCGAACGGTCTGTCACCGCCCCGTTTCGGACATCCAAATTGGAGCCCAGGCGAGGCCCGATGCTCTCCTCCTCCTCCCTCCTCCTCATACCCTACTACTCATCTTCTCCATTCCACGTCGCTGGCGCACAGCCCCTCTCCCGCCCACACCCTTTCCTTATTTTTTTTTTCTTTTTTGTTTTGTTTGGAACTGTTTTTGTGCCAAGACCTACCTCGTTCGCTTTCATTAAAATAAATTTGTCTCTTGTTTCTTCTCTATTCTGTTTTCGTTTGTCTCTCACCAGCCTCCTCCTCCTGCTCCCAGGACGCCGAAACAAGGAACAGCTTGGGCTCGGAAGGGGCCCGATGCTCCTCCGAGGGGGAGTCCCTCCAGGGCTGGTTTTCTGGCGCTCCTCGCCCACGCAGTCGCCCTTGGGGCCGAGGGAGGGGCTTCGTTCATCCAGCGTTGAGTCGGGCACGTCCCTCGACGGCAGGAATCCCGCTTGAACTTCGGGCCCCTGGGGCGTTCGTCCTTCGGGACGACACTTCTTGGGCTCACTCTGCTCTTCCTCCCCCCCACTATCCATCTCCCTTCTCTGGGTGGATATGAATACACATGGCTCATTTCTAATTCTTCGAAGTTCTTCTGATTTTTCTGGAGGCCGAGATCCTGTCATTTCTAACTGTTCTGTCCTGGGCCTCTTCCTGGCCACTAGGGGGCCAGGAACAATTAGAAACTAGCACAATTCGAAATGAGCACGATTAGAAAGGAACGAGGTGCACATTGTTACCACACCTCGTTGCAGTCCTTATATCCCGAAAGGTGGGCGGCAGTTCCTCTCAAAACGGAGCTCCCGCTTGAACTTCGGGCCCCTGGGGCGCTCGTCCTTCGGGGCGACACTTCTTGGGTTCACTCTGCTCTTCCTCTTTCTCCCCATTATCCATCCTCTTGAACTGGGTGGATATGAGTACACATTGCTCATGTCTGATTCTTCGAAAGTTCTTTGATTTTTGGGGGGCCAAGATCCTGTCATTTCTAATTGTTCTGTCCTGGGCCTCTTCCTGGCCACTAGGGGGCCAGGAACGATTAGAAACGAGCACACTTGGAAATAAGCACGATTAGAGATGAACGACGTGTACACGCTTCTGCGAGAGCATGATTTTGACGCGGAGCAGCTCCTGGTTGATTGCTCGCGCTGCGGATGCAGGCGCACGGGGGCCGTCTGCAAGAGGCCTTCGCGAGGAGAGCGGGGTGTGCTGAGACACCCCGGCGCTTGCCACCCTGGCCCCAGTCCCGCGCCAAGGCCGCGCTCCTGCCCGGCGGGGGGTGCCTGCACATGGTCCCCCCAGTTTCCCCTCTTCCTCATTCGACAGTGAGATCGGTAGTGAGATCGATAGTTAACCATCGGCCTGGAACCAATGATCAGGAACCCGGGAACCCGGAACCCGGGAACCAATGAGATCCGTAATGAATTCGACACGCGCTGCGTGCAGCTCTGCTGCTTCGCCGTGGCGCCCAGGAGAGGCTTCGGGGACGGTGCTGCCTCCTTCTCGTCGCCCCTGCTGCCCCCGCCTTTGCGGCAGGGAGGATCAGGCCACCGACGCTCCACTGGAAGGAGGGAAAAAAGCACACACAGACACAATTCATCGTCGATCCCCCCGGAAAATGTGGGAAAATATTGCAAGTCGGTGGGGGGGGGGGTCGCGACGACCAGCATCACTTCCCAGCCGCCCCCCCCGCCCCCACCCCCACCCTCCGCTCGGACGGCCCCCCAGGAGGCCCCAGGAGGCCCCAGGAGGCCACAGGAGGCTCCAGGATGCCCCGTGAATTCCCAGGAGGTCCCAGGAGGCTCCAGGAGGCCCCGTGAATTCCCAGGAGGTCCCAGGAGGCTCCAGGAAGCACCAGGACGCCCCAGGACGCCCCAGGAGGCTCCAGGAGGCCCCAGGAGGCCCGAGAAGGAGGTCCCTGGAGGCTCCAGGGGGCCCCAGAAGGCCTCAGTATGCCCCAGGAGGCTCCAGGAGGTCCCAGGAATCCCTAGGAACCCCTCAAACGGTCAGGAACGCCCTCCACAGAAAGGCTCCCAAGACACCCCATGCTCCCCAAGACACCCATCATACGGCCCAAGAAGCACAACAAAAAACGCAGGAGCCTTCTGCAGCTCCCGAGCAATCGCATCTCTCCGTTTACTCATATTCAGTATTATATTCCTCTTCCCCTGCCTCCTCCACGTCCTCCTCCTCCTCCTCCTCATTTTCCTCCTCCTCCTCCTCGTCCTCCTCCTCCTGCCCATCCTCCTCTACCCCATCCCCCTCCTCCTCCTCCTCCACCTCCACCATCCTCCCCCTCGTCCTCATCGAAGTCGGCCCGCCCGCCCAGCGCGCGAGGCTGGTGCGACGCGGCAGCGGGGCGGCGCGGGCGGCAACGCGGTGAACCCCCGGCACGCCCGCCCAGTTCCAGAGAAAGCCAAGTAATAATACAGAAGTGCAATCATTGATTGGCTGATATCGGTAAGCGCGCGGCAACGAGGCGAAGCTGGCGGCAACGTGGCAAATCTTCGGCACGCCAATACAATTCCTCATTGGGCCAAGTAGGACCACCTGAACGCATGCCTTGCCAAATAACACGCAGGCATACGATACTGTCGATGGTAATATATGCGTATTCTTACATGTAGGAATCTGTACAAACCCAACATACTTATATATACGTATACACACCTATACGTATATACAACACTATAGATATGAATATGTATATATATATACATATATATATATATATATGTGTGAATATGTGTATGTATGTAGTCGGAGTATATGTTTACTGTGATCTGTATTTTTCCCCGCGCCCCCCGCCCTCCGCCCCCCCTCGCCCCAATGCTTTTTTCTGGGTGAAACCGGACAGAGCAGCTGCGCGCGACGATCACCTGTACTTGTATTTCTGCTTAAGTGCCTTGACCATCTGGGCCCGCGCCTTGCGGATTCCGTCGACGTGGGCGCGGTGGAAGTGCGAGTCTGGAAGGGTCTTCTTTCCCCGGCGCTTGCGCCTCTTAGTGAGCAGCCGACGGTGTTCGCATATGCCGTATTCCACGAGATCGTAGCCCAGGAGACTGGCGAGGTCGACCTTGCACAAATGGCTCGCCACTTTCCGCCGCGCCTCCCCGTGGAGGTCCCGCCCTGCAATTTCCAATCGTTGCCGCGTGGTTGTCCCGGGTTGCCCCGCCGGTGTCCCGCGGTGGCCCTGCGGCCGACCTGTTGCTGACCCGTGGTGGCCCGCGGCGCCTCGGAAGGGCATCGGCCACCTGAATAACGAAACTGCTAATGGCGAGCACCCGAAACATGACTTCACAAGCGACCACAGCCTGCGCGTGCTGAGCAGCAGGCACGGAAGCTTTGACGGCCATGGCGTTCAGCTCCTGGTCGAACTTGGAGCCCTTACGAGGCCGTTTGGCTGCGCTCTCACGAGGCGCCTCGTCGTCGGTGGCCTCGTCGTCGGCGTCTTGGGCCTGCTCCACGTCGGCCGCCCCCGCCGCTGCAAGGCCCGCGGGCTGATGCTTCGCCAGCGCCGCAAGCGCCAGCGGCACCATCCCTGGCCCAGCGCAGGACGGCGTGACGCGCGGTCGTGGGACACGTGAGAAGTACGAGGCGTGGAACCGGTCCAATATCATTTTGATCTGGTACGCATGGAACGATGATCCGCGAAGCAAGTAGATTGACTACGCGAGCCCCGCCTGGGGCGCACGGGCATGCAGTTCCAGTGTTCCGAGCCGCGCCCTCGGCTAAAAGCAAACAAAACCTCCTCGGCATCCTCGACTCATCGGCATTCGCTCTCCACCTCCTCCCCCTCGTCATCCTCCTCTTCGTTAAGCAAACAAATTCTCCTTATCCACATATGCATCCTCCGACGCACGCGCGTCTGCGTTCATTTATTCACACATATAAATTGTATTATATATAGTGTTAATTATCGTTCAGTATTTATGTATAATTATATATGTATATATGACTATATATATATATATATATATATTCATATATATATATATATACATATATACATATACTATATGCTAGATATGATATATACTGTACTAGAAGCACAGTGGGAATATCTAAATACGCACAACACCTTGCAAGCTTTTTAGTCGCATCGCGGCAGAAACTCCCCGCGCGCGCGTCCGAGCCCCGCTTGGCCCACCTCGCACGCACAACACCTTGCAAGCTTTCTAGTCGCATCGCGGCAGAAACTCCCCGCGCGCGCGTCCGAGCCACGCTGGGGCCACCTCGCCTGGCAACGCATGGACATCAAGGAACCCATGCGAAACCAGATGGTAAACCATCAAAAACTTGGCATATGAAGGAACGCCTGAGTCCCGCGGCTGCGACGGAAGTCAGTGGATCAAAATTCAATACGACGTCGTAAAAAGGACGATACTGAATGACGTTCCAAGCCCCGCACTATGTCCCCTGCGTACACGCCCAGGCGGGCAGCCACCGTGTTCTTGACGTTCGTTTTCGACACTTTGACTGGCGGGCACAGGTAACCAGTCCTTGGGTTCTTACCGAGCGTGTAGGAAGCCTGCTCCATAGTTTTCTGGAGCCGTTCTTCTTGAACGCCCTCACTGACCATGTTGCTTAATATCCGTGGGATCGATTCAAGTTGAGATGCGCGCGTGTCATTAAAGCGCAGATCCGCATATTTCTGTAAAGTGAGCTCGAAGTGCGTGGATTCGTTCAGCACGCGCCTGGCAATTCCAGCACCCAAAGCCACGGCGCGAACATCTTTAGTACGGATCACAGGTTGGAAACACACGTCCATGGCCGATAACTCAAAGGGGAGGGTGTTCCACTTGAGATCGTCCCACCATGTGTCACAACCAGCACGCTGAGCTGTGATCGGTAAGAAGTCGTTGCAAAACTGTTGCAGTGTGATGTCAACTCTGGATGTGGGGATCTTCCGACGTGCAAGCCCGAATGCGCTTCTGATGAAAGATCGGGGCAACACAGACTGGCCATGAAGGCCTGCGATTGTCGCCACCAGCTTCATCACTATCATCGTCATGATCTCATAACCAAGCTCATTAATCTGGTCCCCTGGTGTTACACGATGCTCCTCGTAGAATAAAGAAGACATCGCGTGCTGTGCACAAGTGGCCCGTCGACAAGGTGGCGAAGCCAAAACTGAGAGGGCTAACAAGAGCACCTCGGGGAGTCTGAACCACAATGGTTGGCGGAAGAACGAAGCAGAAATGAGGAATCAAGGAGGAGGATGACAAGGATAATGAGGATGAGGATGGGGAGGAGGATGGGACGGAGAAGGGAAGATGAGGAGGATTAGGATGATGAAACGCACGAGGGAGATAACGATGATAATGAAAGGGATGATGATGAGGAGGAGGGGGACACGGAAGAGGGATGATGAGGATCATGTGGATGGGGAGGAGGATGAAACGGAGGAGGGAAGATAAGGACGATGATGAGGATGATGATGAAACGGAGCAGGAAAGATGAGCATGATGAGGGCGATGGGGAGTATGATACGGAGGGGGGAAGATGATGATGATGATGATGAGGAGGAGGATGAGGATGAGGAGGATGAACCGGTGGAGGGAAGATGAGGATGATGGGGGTAATGATGGAGGAGATTGAAACGGAGGAGGGAAGATGGGGATATTGAGGGTGAGGAGGAGAAGGAAAAGGAAAATGAAACGGGATGATGAGGATGGGGATGAGGAGGATGAAGCGGAGGAGGGAAGATGAGGAGGATGAGGAGGAGGTTGAAGAGGAGGGGAGAAGATAAGGACGATGAGGATGAGGATGGGGAGGGGGAGGAGGAGGATGAGGGGGAGGATGGGGGTACTGAGGGTACTGATGACGCGGGAACGCGAGAGGCTAGCCAATGCTATCCTCCTCATTCCTATCCACCGAAAGGTTCTCCCGACGGCGTTGGTCATTCTCCCAAGCAGCAGGCGCCTCGGAGGTAGCGACACCGTCCGATTTAGCAATCTGTTGGGGTGACAAAGTCGGAAGCTCAGCGATTGCTGAAGTGGGCTGAGGAGCCTACAGGGCCGCAGCAGGAGCCTCTACAGCAACGCTGATAGGACCCATATCCCCACTAGAACCCCTCCCAACAGGCTCATTGCCAAGCAGAAGACCCCAAACAGCCTTCGTCTCACCCGTCCGCCGAAACGGAGTGCCCACAGTGGCCTCGACGATGGAGTGGTCTCTGAACACCCACGGGACCTCAGAAACCTGGAAGAAATCCCTGGGGACAGGATGAGGTGGTTGCGGGGCAGGAGGCGGAGGCGGAACGAAGGGGGGCCCGAAACCCCCACGGTGCTGGGACCCCGCTCGAACGGTTGCACCCCTGCTTGCTCGCATGCCTCCACAAGGACCTATGCATCGCCGAATTGAATATACCAGAAGGGGGGTGAGGAAGAAGTAGAAGAGGGATGGGAGGAGAAGGCGTAGGGGGAGGAAGAAACGGAGGACGACGACAAGTAAGAGGAGGGAGAGCGACGATCGACAATAAACGCCCCGATACCCCTTCATCCTAGCCCCCAAACACATGGCATGGCGGCGGGATGGGTAAAGCTGCCAAGGACACAGGGAGCGTGCAAAATATGCCCGGGACCGAGAAACATCCGTAGACGGGATGCTTCCAAAAGTTTGGAGCTGACCACATGGAGGGCGCAACGGACAGATCTCATTGACGACTCATGGAAATCACCCAGAAATCGAGGCACCCTTTTGTTCAATCACGCTGCCATGTATAAGCGCCCCCGTGCATGATGTAGTGTTTTTTTACGTATGGAAGTGACATAACAAGCATTGTAAAAACTTCAACATGTTTCTAGATTTTTGTCATGCCGATTTCCTTGCTTTCCCTGCAAAAAAACACTGTATTCGGCGCGCGACCGATTCTATGTGGCAGCGTGATTGAACAAATCGGCTCCCTAGTTCTCGTTGTTTTTCTTGACAATATGGTGCATTCTGCTTGCGGCCTGGCCTTCTGGTGTCTCTGGGGGGGGGGCTGTGTGAGCTCATCACTATGTCAACATTAATAGATGCATGCATGCTTAACCGTACGCAATTGTGTAACATGTTTACGTATATATGTAAACAGTATCATGCATACATACATGACTTTATATATGATATATGACATATATATATAATATATATATATATATATATATATACATACATACACATACATGAATATACGTGCATACACAACTAAAATATATAAATATATACACATACGAACACAGATGTCGGCTCTTTGTAAATATACACATGTACGCATGCACACACATGTGGCCATACACACACGGTCACAAGTATGCATACACACGCCATCATTCGCTGGCCCACGTCTGCGACAAGGGTAGGGCAACGCAACGTGATGCACCACGCGCGGACGCATGGATGTGGAGTGGATTTTTAAAATCTTGCTATTTTGCCTGGGCCCTGGGCCCTCGGATCGCAACTTGGGCCCAGGATCTGGGAAATCAGGGATCAGGCAAAATAGCAAAATTTTGATTTTTTTTAAAAAATTTGGAAATTTTGCTATTTTGCCTGGGCCCTGGGCCCTCGGATCGCAACTTGGGCCCAGGATCTGGGAAATCAGGGATCAGGCAAAATAGCAAGATTTTTTAAATTTTCAAAAATTTTAAAAATTCTGCCTCCCCCCTCAAATTTTTTAAAAAAAAAAAATCCCCGCCTTCTCAGAATGGTTGCTATTTCTGTTCATCCTGGGAGTCTACAATCCAATACGTTGAACGTCATTCGGGGGCGTCGCAAAGCCGAAGCATAAGCAGCAGGAAAACAGAAGCTGGGGACTCGCCGCTTGGGGGTGCATCCGAAGGGGGCGGGGGGGGTGGCTGGGAAGAGGAGGCGGAGAAGCGCTTCCCCCACAAGGCAATTCGTCGAGGACGAGGAAGCATGGGGGAGGTCCCGTGGCGGACGCCCGTGGCCGATGACCCCTCTTGCTCCGTGCCCGATCTCTGCTGTGCGTGACTGTCTTGACAGCAGGGGCCCGACCACAAAAAGCCTTCAACAAGAAACCCAACCCTGAAACCCCAGGACGTCCATTGATGCTTGGTGTAGACGGTCACGCCTCCTACAGCAAGACCATCGAGGCCCAAGAAACCCAGGGCACCCTAGAGGCAAGCGGGGTGTTTCCTGGCATGGGCCTCCACTGTAAAACCGCATGCACGTGCGCAGGTCTCGATGAGAGAGGCTGCCTCTGGACCCCTGTGGTGCACGAAGATTGTTCAGCCAGACCCTGGCGCCTCCTCCTCCTCCTCCTCCTTCTCCCCCTCCCCCCTCACCCTCCTCCTCCTCCTCCTCCTCTTCTTCCTCTGTTTCCTCTTCTTCCTCTTCTTCCTCGTCGTCCTCTTCTTCCTCCTCCTCCTCCTCCTCCTTCTCCCCTCCTCTCCTTCTCCCTCTTCTCCCTTCCCTCCATGTCCCCCTCCACACCCCTCCCCTCCCACCTCCTCCTCCTCCTCCTCCTCCTCCTCCTCCTCCTCCTCCTCCTCCTCCTCCTCCTCCTCCTCCTCCTCCTCCTCCTCCTCCTCCTCCCCTCCTCCTTCCTCCTCCTCCTCCTCCTCCTCCTTCCTCCTCCTCCTCCTCCTCCTCCTCCCCCTCCTCCTCCTCTCTCCTTCTCTCCTCCTCCTCCTCCTCCTCCCGCCTCCCCCTCCTCCTCCTCCTCCTCCTTCTCTTCTCCTCCATCCTCCTCCTCCCCTCCTCCTCCTCCTCCTCCCCCCCTTCCTCCTCCCTCCCCCCCTCCTCCTCCTCTCTCCTCCTCCTCCTCCTCTCCTCCTCCTCCTCCTCCCCTTCCTCTCTCCTCCTCCTCCTCCTCCTCCTCCTCCTCCTCCTCCTCCTCCTCCTCCTCCCTCCTCCTCCTCCTCCTCTCCTCCCTCCCTTGTCCCCCCTCCTCCCTCCCTCCCCTCAAAAACCGACATCCCCGACCTGTCCTGGAGCGCGCATCGGCCAGCACCGCTGGGCGAATCCAGCCGCGGCGGCGAGGAAGAGCGCTGAAACAGCACAATGCAGGTCTGAGACTCCCTTCGCACTCGTCCTTGCCCTCCTTCTCGACCCTGGCCGCCCCTGGGACCACCAGGAACACGGCCAGGAACGAAGCCAGAGTCATCGTGCGCTGGCCTGTCAGGGCTGCGAAGACGACGTAGGAGAGCGGAACCGAGGCGCCGATCACCTGCGGGCGGCCAGGGGCTGGGAGGATACTAGGGGTGGAGAGGAAGGGGAGAGAAGAGGTGGGGGGGAGAGCAGGGAGCAGGGAGGGGAAGGCGGGGGCGAGGTAGGGAGGAGGTGGCGGGAGGCGGGAGGGAGCGGAGCGACGAGGAGAGGAAGACGAGGAGATGAGGACGAGGAGGAGGAGGAGGAGGAGGAGGAGGAGGAGGAGGAGGAGGATAAGGAGGAGGAGGAGGAGGAGGAGGGCAAGGATAAGGAGGAAGAGGAGGAGGAAGACAGGGGGAAGGGGAGGAGAAAGGAGGGAGAAGGGACGGGCGAGGGAGGAGGGGGGTGAATAGACGAGCGCGGTCCACTACTTGCAAAGTGACTACTCGCAAATGGCCTGGATCCCCCACGGAGAATCTACGATGCATTACATCAACACAAGTGTTTTTCAGACGTTTGCGAGTAGGCACTTTGCGAGTAGTGGAACGCGCTCGGTGAGTGAAGACGGGGAGGTGAAGTGCGCATGGCGGCGGAGACGTGCCGGAGCGGAGGGATGGGAGGAGGGAAGAGAGGGAGCGGAAGAAGGGGATGGGCGGATGAGTGAGTGGGTTGGAGAAATGAGAAGGGCGGAGCAGGAGAGGGGGAGAGTGACTTGACGCGCCGAACACCGTCCTCCTCATCTCACTCACTCTTACCCGCGAAGTGAAAAGAGACCGGGAGGGAAGGGAGAGAGGAGACGCAAGCCCAATGAACTCCGCCGAAGAAACGAGGGAGAGGGAAGGGAGAACGGAAGGAGACGAGGTGGAGGAAGAGGAGGAGAGGGAGGGGGAGGAACGAAGGGTAAGTGAGGTGCATGAATGGACATGGTGGCTAAGTTCACCAGCAAGCTCACGAGGCTCAGCACAATGCTACTCGTGTGGAACCAGATGTAGAGGAACACGAACAGGAAAGATCCCGTCGCCAGGTTCATGTCTCTGATCAGCGTGGTCATTACCTCCGTCCTCAGTATGTGGTCACCGTCGTAGAACACCCTGATGTCTTCACCTATGTGAACGGACTGCTCGTTTATAGCTGGGAGCAGCTCCTCGCTAATGAACTTCTGCCACTTCTCTCTGATCTCGCCGAGCATCTGAGCAAAGCAGAGGGGACACACACAGCTACGATGCCAACGCAATCCCATCTGAGACTTCCACCCGCTCGAGACAGGCGCCAAAAAACAGCCAAGATCTACTCCACGGGATGGGGGGAGAGGGGGGTTGGAGGCCCGCGCCGATCGGCAAAACAATGAATAAACAAAACTACCACTTGCCCTTTTAGGGCCACTTGCTTGCAGTCCTCGATTCCCCCCAGGCTGATTTCGAAAAACTCGGAGGTCCGCGCGGATTTCTCGGATCGGCGCTGGACCCCCTCCCTGGCGCGCGAAGCGCGTCAGGGGCGGCGCCGGAGGCGCCACCAGAGGGGTTCGGCGCGGATCCGAGAAACCCGCGCGGCCCTCTGAGTTTTTATGGTTGTGTCGTTCTTCGTTCCCCTCGCATGTTCCCCCCCGCGTTGCTGTCCGCCTGGCGGTGGGAATGCTTTCTTAGTTCCTCCTCCTCCTCCTCCTCCACCACCTCCTCCTCCTCCTCCTCCTCCTCCTCCTCCTCCCTTCCCCCTCCTCCTCCCCCTCCTCCTCCTCCTCCTCCTCCTCCTCCTCCTCCTCCTCCTTTGGGCCGGGGTCCCCGGAAGTCTCGACCCATTCCACAGGAATCGCTCTTCATCCTGACTCGGTTTTTGACAGTCCCGCGGCCCGGCGAGGGCCCCTGGAGGCCGAACATCGCGGAAGAACCTCCGTCTTGATCTTCTCAATGCGTGGGATCTCTGGGATGCTTTCTGAATCTCTGGGCCGCCTTGCTCTGGTGCGCCTGGCTGTCGGTCGGCCTGCAGCACTCGACCTTCCACCGGAAGGCGGAGCGGAGCAGCGACATGGGCGCGGGGCTCCTGGCGGGCGAGGCACCCCAACGGGGGGCGCGCGGTGGCCGGCACTCGACGCCGAAACGGCCCCTGAAATCCGACACGCTCCGAAAAAATTGGAGCAGGCGGATTTTGACCTTTTTCGGCCTCCGAGGGGCCCTCGCCGGGCCTCGGGAGCGTCAGAAAACGATTCAGGACGAGAAACCGGTCCCAGAGGAGTAGTCCCGACCTCCGGGGCCCACGCATCGAACAAATTGGGGCAGCCGGATGTCTGGGGTGGTCGCGCAGGGTCCTGGCCAAGAGGGGGGCGTCCAGCAGGGGGTGGGGTGGGGGGGGGGGAAGGCGCAATTCATGGCTGGCGGCACGTGCGCGGCCCAAGGGGAGGCCAGGGACGTACTGAAAGGAGAAGGCGCGCCATGACATCCGAGGGAAAATCATGACCCACGCCACGAGATCCACCCCCCCTCTAGTCATCACCCCCCTCTTTGCCGCCCCCGACAGGACATCCCGTGCTCCACTTGTTTCGATGCGTGGACCCCAGCCGACCTAGACCGACGACCTTCCCACCCCAGGAGGAGGAGGAGGAGGAGGAGCAGGGGGAGGAAGAGAAGGAGGAGGAGGAGGAGGAGGACGATGGGGAGGGGGAGGAGGAGGAGGAGGAGGAGGAGGAGGAGGAGGAGGAGGAGGAGGAGAAGGAGGAGGAGGACGAGGTTGAAGCGGCGGAGGCCGCCCCCAACTGATGCAAGACCCTCGGGCATCCAAAGCTGTCCCGGGATGTGCCGAACAACCATGTATTCCCGGGCACCCCTCTGCAGGAGTCGGCCGCGAGAGGCCGGCGCGCGGCGGCCGCAATCGACACTCGGCGTGGGAGCAGCGTTGAGCCGGTCCCCATCACAGCTGGCGTGGCCTTGGCCCCACTGGCCGACTGGCCCACCCACGTGGGGATCTGTGCCCGTTCGCTCGGGTCTCGGGGGGCCTGCACCCAACTAGGAGGGCAGGCTGGTGGTGCCGAGATGGCGTGGCCCAGCAGGGATGAACGAGGAGGAGAAGGAGGAGGAGGAGGAGGAGGAGGAGGACGGGCTCGGTGCTCGATCGGCGATATATCGCCGACTCGGGCTCAGTCCGTCGGGCATCCAAAGGTGCCCGAGGATGTGCCGAACAGCCGAGTACTCCAGGGCACTCATCTGCAGGAGTCTGCCGCCGCCCCAACACGGTAATTGTCGCTTGGCTGACTGGACTGCAGGAGTCGTCCAAGTAAATCCCCCCTCTCTGCACGCGTGCAGCCAGAACGTGGCTACGATTGCGCGGGTCGCGAGCATGAGCTCCTTAGCCGCAGGATCAAGGCCCCTTTGCGATACAAGCCCCAAAGGAAAAGCACTCCAAAACAGAACGCCCGAACACGAAGGACATAAGAGGGCCACGTTGCCTGTCAAAATTACTATCGCCCTAGCCCCCCTGCGAAAAATCCGACGCCCCTTTCGGCCCCCACGCGGCTCCACGGCGGCCCAAAAGCGCTGCAAGTCCGCTGCAATACAGTCTGAAACCGCTACATCGCGAGGCTGGGCCAACGAACCCCAACACCTCCAATATCTCCCCGATCTGCCCCAAGGTTTGATGTCCACGCCGGCTCAAAGCCCAGCCTGAAGTGGCATGGACCTTAAACCCCACCATTCCCCGCCATCGCCTCGTCGTCCCTCCCGCTGCACTCCCGAACCCTCCTTTTATTACTTCTCGACCACCTGACAGCGTGAGGGTGACGCCGGAATTTAAGACCCGCGCCATTTGACACTGGGCGTGACATTGGCGTCGGTACTAATCTACAACCCCCCTTCCTTTCTCGCTCTCGCTTCTCGCCCTAGTTCGTTTTTTCGTGTGTTGCTTCATATTTGTGTTGTTTCTCTGTCTCTCTCTCTCTCTCTCTCTTTCCGTCTCTGTTTTTTTGTTTGTTCTCTCTCTCTCTCTCGCTCTCTCTTTCTCTCTTTCTCTATCTATATTTCTCTATTTCTCTTTCGCTTCGCGCGCGCTCAACTCCTAGCTAGGGTCATGATCATCGTCACCATTGTCATCCTCATCCCCGTCATCTTCATCGTCATTTTCGTGGTTATGGTCACCTTCACCGTCACCATCACAACAATCATCCTTATCACCATTATCATTAACATCGTGATTACCATCGTCATCATCGTCATCGTACTTTTCAACGTCATCATCCGCATCATCAGCATCTTGTTGGTCGTCGTCGGCGTCGTCGTCGGCATAGTCATCGTCATCATCATCAGCGTCATCATCCCCGGTCCACTGCAGTCCCCTTACCCTCCTACTCTTCCCGTTCCCCCTCTTCCCATCATCTTATATTCATATTTTTCCTCGTCGGCGTTTCCCTGAAAAAGGGATCCCTGTTCCTTCACCTCTTCCTCCTCCTCTTTTTCCTCCTCCTTCTCCTCCCCCAATGTCTTCCCCGCACTTCGGTGTGTCCTTCCGTGTGTTCCTTCACCTACTTCACCTCCTTCCTCCTCTCGAGCCCTCTTCATCCCGCGCCCCCCTTCCCTCCTCGTCCGCAGCATCCCTCCCCGAGCCAGAGAATCAGAGAACAAGGTCATATTACGAGAAGAATGTCCCTCCTCCTCCTTTTCCCCCTCCTCTTCCCCCTCCTCGTCCTCCTGATCTTCCTCCCCCTCCTCCTACTCCTCCTCCTTGTCCTCCTCCTTTCCACTGGCTCTGCCTTCGCTGCTGCATTCCATGAACGAGGCAACTGCGCATATGATGAACAACAGTGAGAAGAGCACGCGCGATGGGCACCGCGGACGGGTGCCCGAGCCACAGCGCCGCACACGGCCCATCGTGATTGAAATGCTAGTTACGGTTGTGTGCAGTCACTCTGGGATCTCTCTCGATCGAGCGGGCATCCGAACGAGCGGGCCAATTCATTCACCTGCTCGCGCCGCCGCACGAATGGCTGCTGTCTCTGACTCGCAGCCCTCTCCGACATGCTTGCGCTCCAGTCCCGCAGCTCTTGCTCCCGAGCGCGAAAGAAGGCCGCCTCTTGGTCCAGTATGGCGCGCCGACGCACGAATGGTCAAGGCCTCGCACGCATGGCCCGCACTGGTGGGCGTGCGCTCCACGTCTGCAGCTCGAGCTCCCGAGCTCGGATGAAGCCCAAGATCGCCGCCTCGCCCTCCGAAGTGGCCTGCACGTCGGAGCTCGTCCCAAAACTGTTCACAGCAGGATCAGCGCAAGGATACATGAATCCTCCTCCAGGCAAGGCAACAAGATAATATTCGTGAATATCTGCATAGACCTCCTCCGACTCTGAATCCAACGGCCTGACTGCACATGAGGCGCTGGTGTTCCGAGGATTCTCCGCCGAGCACTTCCGAAAACCCTCGCACACGTTCTTCTGGTGGACGACGACTCTGTCGTATTCGATGTAAGGTACGCCGCTGTTGGCAACAAAGGGAGGGTCGCCTGTCAGGGAGCTGTAGACCAGAGTTCCGCACGTGCAGCGGAGGCCAGCATCACATACAACAGGATCGCGGATGGGTTCCCAACTGCCCGCCCCGAGAAAGACTGGGGCTTCCGCTCGCAAGCCTATGAACTTGTTGTCAGCTTCGCTGCCCTCTGCCGCGTCCGCCGCAGCCGCCACAGGGCGCTCCAAACGGGGCCCTTTTCGCAGCATGCCGCAGCACTCTCGCAGGGGCGTGCAGGAGGTCGATGCCTTCTGCCTGCGAATGCCACGCGACATTCCGCCGCAGCCAGCCCGCTGGCGCAAGCGGCCCGCCGCGAACCTGAGCAATCAGCGCAGGCAGTCCCGCCAGTACCCGGCCGGCGACCTCCTTCTCCACGCCCAGCAGCAGCCCTACGAGGCCGAGGAGGCGGGTGTACTTGGTCTGGAGCTGGTCGCGGTTCTCCAGCAGCTTGCGGATCAAGTTGCCGGAAGACTCGATGGCCCGCGAACGCCGCAGGCTCCGCGCTGCCGCTCGGCTCCCATGCGCCTGCCACGCATCTGGGGCAGTTCCCGCAGCCATTCTCAAGAGCTCTCCACGCAGAGTGCGGAATCGGCATGCCGACGCGCGCGCAAGCGGGGATAAGCCAGACTTGAGCCAAGGCTTGAGCCAAAATGGCTTGAGCCAATGGCTTGAGCCAGGGGGCTACGGATTGTCCTCCTCCTCCTCCTCCTGCTCCTCCTCCTCCTCCTCCTCCTCCTCTCCCACCTCCTCCTCCTCCTCCTCCTCCTCCTCCTCCTCCTCCTCCTCGTCCTCCTCGTCCTCCTCCTCCTCCTCGTCCTCCTCCTCCTCCCTCCTCTCCTACCTCCCTCCCTCCTCCTCCTCCTCCTTGTCCTCCTCCTCCTCCTCCTCCTCCTCCTCCTTGTGTCCTCCTTGTCCTCCTCCGCCTCCTCCTCCTCCTCCTCCTCCTCCTCCTCCTCCTCTCGTTTCTCAACGCACCCACTTCACTGGTGCCTACTGGACCGCGTGCCGGGAGCCTTTTGGGGAAGCATTGTGGCAGTCTCTGGAGCCTCTCCGGGCCTTCCTTTGGAGTCCTTTGGGCCCTTTGTTGGCCCGTCTGAGGGCACATTTCGGCCGTTCCTGGTCCCTCTTGGTCCGTCGTGGGGAGCTCAGCCCGTCTTGGGGCCCTCCTGGGGCCCTCTCTGACCATGTTGGAATTCTCTGGTGGCCCCCTCGGGTTTCCTGGAGGCTCTCTTGGGCCGTCTTGTAGCTCTCCTGTGCCGCTTGAAGCTCTCTTCATCCCATCTTGGAACCCTCTTTGGGGCCTCTGGGGTCGTCGGGGGCCCATTATTGTAACCTCTTGGGCCGTCGCGACCGCTGGTACAACTGAAGAACGAAGCTCCCAGAAATATAGGCTTTTCCATATTGAATATGTTTTGAATAGTGTGGAGTATTTTCTGAATATCTGAATTTTTCCGCCCCAAATCCGCCTTTAGGGGGACATGCCCGACCTAACACTTCGCGTGCTCGGACCGGCGCAGTAAGTTCCTAGACCGGCAGGCCTAGACGTTCACACCAACGCCAAAATCGGCGGCGTGCCTCTACCGAGGGGAGATGATCCCGTTATCGGCGATGGTGGAAATACTCTGTCTTCCTTGGCGGCCGAAGTATTGCCACCAACACCGAAATCTATGATCATCCTCCTGCAGTGGTCGCACCCCCCTGTTTTGGTGTTGGTGCAAATTTCGAAGCCTCCAATAGATGGCGGCCTCGATCTGGGGAGAGACGGCCGCATGGTCTGACAAGCTCGTTATGTTGTGGCCGAAGAATGAGCTGGCCGTTGTCCAGCGTTTCGAGCTGCACGGGGGAGTGAACCTCGTTACCTACCACAGGGTATGGAGCGCCCTGGAAGCCCTGGCTGCCGAGCCCCATGATCGGGGTCCACCACTGCGTGCTTATGAGATGGAACTTGGCTTCTCCCACGTGAATCCGAGGACGCGGGCTTCCGGGGCCGGTCCATAAGAGTCCGTCCGCACGACCCGGGTACACAGAGACACCCGCATAGGTCGTGTCCTTGATGGTGAGGCTGTGACTCTGCTGCACGTTGCAGCCTTTGTCCGTCGGGGGACACCACGCGGGGTGGCCAGGTTGGCATTGCCGTGGTTCTCGAGGGCGCGCCCGAGAAGACCGCGAGAGAAACCACCGACCCATGTCTTCTGATGGGTCAGATGTGACCTCAGCCAAACTTGAGCAGGAGCCGACCGTCCCGGCATTTTTATAGGCCTACCACGACATGTTTTGAGAACCCAAGAATGTTCTAAGAACAAAAACGATGTTCTTAGAACATAAGCCCGATGTGCTGAAACAAGACAGCCCCAACCATACATGTTTTAAGAACATGTCGTGGAAACCACACAAGGTTCTTAGAACATTGTTTGGAGGCCTATAGACACGCCAGGACGCTTCGCCACTGCTCGACAAAGGCTGGGCCAAAGACGTCCCGGCCGAAGGGCCACCAGACGAATATCCCGCAGAGGTAGGAAGAAGTGGAGATGGGAGCAGAGACTCGACGTTGGCAAGTTTGGCGTCAAGCATGGTCTCGACCGCCTCGGACATGTCGCTGTTGGCCGAGTCTTCGATGATGTTGATGTGCGTGTTGAGGTCCTCGATCTTTCTGTCGTGCTCCTCAAGACCGTCTTGAGGTGCCCGATGTCGTACTTCGTGTCGTGTCCATGGTGGACTGTAGATGACCTTACCCCTTTGTCTTCCTTCGCGCATTCGGAGCATCTTGCTGGCTGGGTCGCCGTCGCCCTTGCCCGCCGACTTGTCAACGCAAGCCGTCTCAGGTATAGCTGGATTCCCGTCGGAACTTCCGGAGACTCTGAGGGCAGAATCCCCTGGGCTCATCGCGGGATCGCATACGGTATTCGTGCAGCGCAGGCGCGCGCAAATGTTTTTGACACCGCGTCGACGTTTCAACATTGAATCGATCGCGGTCCCGATCGTTCAAGGGTGAATTCCGTCGGGTTCAATGGCGTCACCGTGTTCCTCGGTGCTTCCGAGCCGCAGAATTCAACCCCGAACGCCTTCGCTGGTGTCGCCCGCGCGCCATCGCCGTGCGAACCTACAATAGAGTGATGCGCCTCGGGGTGCAAGAGTGGCACCCGAACGGCGCGGGCGTCGCAAGCCTGGACGGGCAGGGTGCCCTTGGGCCGGGACTCACGGCTGCGGCCCAGTTCAAGCAGCCGACGACCCGCAGCTTGAGCATGAGCCCAGATGGCTGGGGGGGAGTGCGAAGAGGAGGAGGAGGAGCAGGAAGAGGAGGAGGAGAAGGAGGAGGGGGGGGAGGGGGAGGGGGAGGGGGAGGAGGGGAGGGGGGGGAGGGGGAGGGGGAGGGGGAGGAGGGGAGGGAGGATGGGGAGGAGGAGGAGGAGGAGGAGCAGGAGGAGGAGGAGGAGGAGGGGGAGGAGGAGCACGAGCGGGAAAAGGAGCAAGCAATCAAGCAAGACCTGGGCAGCCGTAGTCCTCTGCTGTCTGGCTCACCTCTGCTGGGTGAGAGTCCTAGCCACGAACAATTGCTGCTGGTACGATCAATGCGCATCTCGGGCAAGCCTGCGGGACTTTATAGCCTATCTCGGGCCTTCAAACGCCCGCGTTAGCACGAAGGCGCACCGCATTCGGTCAATGCGCAAAGCGCTGAGGCTTAGAGCACTTGGGCCCATCACCTCACCTCAACCTCGGGGAAGACAGGTGCGGGGGGAGGCTCCTCGGGGACAGGGGCCAAAAGAAACAAAAGCAGTGCCGCGGCCTCTTCGGGCCGCGTCGAAAATTTGCGGTACGCGTGCCTTCGTGCTGCGAAGTCCCCCCTCCAGACTCCTCCGCCTCCCAACCCCGCTGCCCCCCACCCCTCCTCAGACTCCTGCTGCCGCAAGGCTTGGAAAATAAAGCGCGATCATTCTCTCAGCAATTTGACACTGCATCAAGCTCAGTAGAAGGTCCAGCTGTCGGCGTAGCTCTTCTCAGTACCGACTGCCAGACAAATCCAAGCCACGCAGAGAAACTTATATGTTCCATCATTAAGTACTGAATGAGAACTGCATGGCGTGGTATACAGTGCACCTCTCACTCCAGACGCTGTCTCTTCAAGTCTCTCAATATTGACTTTGCTCTCTCGTTGCCCGCGCGAGCCATTCTCTGAAGTCCAGCTACATCGATTGCTCCTGCACCGACGCTTGAGCGGCTCTCTCCAGAGCTCCTGGCGGTGGACTCCCCAATTTCACGACGCCTCCTGTGGCCACCAGCCCTTTGATGATGTGGAGTCGGATCTCCGCGAGTGTTGCTTGAGGCATGTCCGCCTGGTCTCCCGTCTTCTCCTTGTATCTCTGCAGCAACTGAGGTCTCATGAACGGGCTGATCGCGATGGGATTCAACAGGATGTGAATATTGGCCTGGTCGGCCTTCTGGTTGCCCTCGTTGTACGTCCTCTTGATGCGGAAGTAGCGCACCAGCTCGTTCACCTCCTCTCGGTCCATCACTGTCATCAGCTTTTCGAACGGCTCGAGGATCGCCTTGGTATCTTCTGGCAAACCCTGCATCTTCACGAGCGTGGGAATAATGCGCCCGAAGATGTACAGGCGCGGCGGACCGAGATCTTTGCGCCCCTCTGCCGTTGCGAGGCGGTGGTGCTCCTGGCCCGTCTTCAGCCCGTCTGTCACCACCTGGTGCGTCAGCGCCAGTAGCAGGCAGTCCCACAGAGCCCCCATCAAGATGCGTAGCACTTGGGTGTTGTTGGGCGTCAGCTTCTGCACGGTGAAGATTCGCTCCGAGAGTGCCGCATCCGCATCGTCGTCTGAGCCAGGCCCACCCCCCCTGCACCGGGGTCGCTTCATGCGGCGCCCTCCTCGCGCTGGCGCTGCCGCGGCTGCCGCGGAGCCTGCTGCCCCCTGGGTAGGCAGGCCGATCATCCACATTGACATCTTCGGCTGGTCCTGCGGCGTGCTGCTTGACGTGACCCAGATGTTGTGAGAGCTCTGAAGTGTTGTGAGTGCACAAATTACACGTATACGCTGAAGCCTCTATCGGCGCAAACTCGAAAGAAACGGCTCTGGTTGGACATCGCATGGGGCTCGTGCGTGACATTGTCCATGCGCGCCGTACACAGCTGGCTTTCGATGCAAACGCTCTGCGACACCAAGGGCACACATTGGTCGATGTGACAATGGAATGCAACTCCCGCATTTTGTGGGCCTTGTTCAGGCGGGCCGTCAAGGCCCTCAGTGTCGAAAACACGCTCCCACAAACTTCTCCATCAGGCGTTTCGTGCGTGCACACATGCTCGTTCGTGTTCCCCCCCCCCCTCCGCATACTCGTTCCCGCCGAAGGCCTCCCCCTTCTCCTCTACCTCGTAGTGCCTGTCGAACAGGTGTCTGATGTGCTGGGGTCGTTTCTTGAAGAATGCTTTGCGGTAGGTCTCTTCCGTGAAAAATCGACTAAAACTTCTCTTCTCTGCCATGCCTGCGCGAACTGCGACTCTGGATCGATCTTGGCGAAAACTTCTAAGTCCTCCTTGAACTGTCGGGCCCGCGGGGTGCTGTGCTCATCTAGCTCCCCTTGGGGTCCAAGACGGGGGCGCTCCACTTTGAGGTCCATCTGGGTGCTTCCAAAGATCCCCGCGAGAACCTGCGAGTGCTGCTGGGGGTCCCTGGCCATCTTCTGATACCGCCGAATCCTCTGCATGCGCAACTCCACAGCTGCCCGAGAAATCCTGTGTTGGCCTAGGACCTTTTGTGTGTGTGTGTCTCGCTTGTCTTGTTCCCATCGAATTATTCCGTCGCGCCTCTGCTGGGTGCTCGCAGAAACCCGATGAAAACCACGTCGAGCTTGTCTGCGAAGCTGCGTGCCAGAACAAAGCCAGTGAGACCTGAATGACCTGCTCCTTGCACATGCGGAACAAAACGTAGCCTCCGCATGCGCAGTGGGATCGGCGCGGACCACAATTTGCCAAGCGACCTCCACCCAGCTCTGGCTGCCTTAATTCGCCCTCGAAGTTCGGCTCGAAGACTGCCGTCGAACGATATCGCGGGACCAAGTACGCGTGCTTCCCGAGCGACTGCGCCCACGACTGTTTTTGAAGCTGCAATGCTTTTGACGGCTGAGAGCGATCCAGCCCCGATAACGTTCGTGATGTGGTTAGTTTTGTTTTCGTTCAGTTTGTGTCCCGTCTCCCCGATGCACGCGCTCAGCTTGCTTCTAGCTTTGTTCAGCTGTTGCTCCATTGCTCGTGGTGACGCTTCTCATGCAGGTATATGCATCCGTGATATGTCGTCTACATACAACCCAGTGCCTGAGTCCTCCTCCCCTGCAATCACATCCCCTGGCCCACTACCTTCAATGCGCTTCCACATCTCAACCATGTATATGTGTCGTCATACTCCGAGAGCTGCTCATTCCACTTCTGGACATGTGGTGTGTACACCGAAATAAAATCACCCGCTGCCATGGCGTGCCCCATTGCGGTTCCTCGGGTCGGCTTTAACACGAGGCTACCATCGATACCTTCTGCGTGTACTACTAAGTGGTCGATGGCCTGCGTCGACAACTCCACGTGATGCTCGCATTGCTGCTTGCTGTGCGATGCTCTAAGAAGCTCCCTATCTGTGCTCGCGAACGCGTTCGAACCGTCGAAGTTGCTCAGCGTGTGGCTCAGCTTGGGGTCTGTGCATCTCCACGCTGCACTGCTTAATACTAGTAGCGTTCCCTCTCTACGACGTGCTGGTATACCTCCGTGCGCGAGCGAAGTGAACTTGGGCTGGGGCTTGATACGTTTTGCCAGTTGGCCAAACCAGCTCTTACCGCATGCATCGAAACAGTGGAGCAATATTGTCCCCTTGATGCCTGGCTCTCCGTTATCTTTAGCTTGAGTGAACATCTGCGAGCTCAAGAAACCCGGCGGCACTTTGTTGGTTTCCCGCGCGAGTGTCGCAAACTGCTGGTTCTTGTGCAACAACTCCCTGGGGGGCGATGTCCTTCTCCCCGTCGCCCCCGTTCGGGTCCTGCTTAGCGCGGCACTGCGGCGGTAATGACTGCAGTAGCGCCTCCGCATATACCCCCCACTGGGGCGTGGCACGACGCTTAGGCGCTTTCTTGAGGTATCTGATCTGTCCGTCCAAATCTGATCGAGCTAATTGCATCGCTCGATCTCGTTCCAACACTTTCGGTAGAAGAGCAATGCCTTCAAGTGCCGCGTCCCAAGTACACACCTGCGCTCATCCCCCCCTCGGGAGGTGATAGTTCAAGGCCTGCGTTCTACTCTTGTATGGGCATATTTTGACGCACTGCAGAGCTATACTTTTTATTTGGCCTTCTTCCCGTCGACGTGAGACTGCTTTTTTATCCTATGCAACTGAGCCCATTTCTTCTGCTTCCAAACTGCCACCAATTCGTACATTAACTTCTGTCGTTTGTATGCAGTTTGCTGCCTTCGAAGGTTTTGAAGCTTCCGTGTGATATCCGTCAGCTGTTGGTTCACTTCTCTGTACTCGTCTCCGTGTGCGCCCTCTGCTCTTTCCCGAAGCTCAGCTCGGCGTCGGATCAACTCCATGCGCTTCCCCCGCTGCCTCCTTCTGGGCCCAGGGGGGAATCCTTCAGCCATGACACTCCGAATAACCGTCCCAATGTTTCCCCAAACCGCCTGCACATTCTTACTTGCCATCGCCCTCGTGTATGCCTCGCCATCCTGCCGCAACTTCTTTTGCACCTCCTCAAAGAACCCCTCTCGTCGCAATATGCCTGTGGTATGCGCGCCCATCATCATGTCTCAGTTGGCTGGAGGCGACGGGTTTACTACTCGATAGATCTTCGTGTCAACGTTAACTTCGACATGCACAGGAACGCGATCCTCCAACATTGCACCCTGCTGCAGCTGGAGCTTTCTTCCCAGTCTGATCCATGTGTTTAGCTTCTGTATGCTGCCAACCACAGTGGTCGGGCACATGATATGGTCAATCTTAGAAGTTGATCCTCTCTGAAAATACGTAGGCCCTGTCCTCCAAAAGGTAGATGCCACACTCATATGCTGTTCTTCTGCGAACGTTCGCACTTGGCTCGAAACGACTGTCTCGTGCGTCGGCTCTGTGATGCCGATGTGCTCGTCCTCTCTGGTGTACGTCACTCCTGTGATATCCCTGCGAATTCCAAAACCGCAATTGAAATCTCCTGCAACTATCGGCATGGTGCTGTGTCCTTTCTTCTCGATCTGCTTGCTGATCCGTCGCAAAATGCGTGTGCTGGCCTCCTTCAGCAATGGGGGACTTGTACCCTTTGGCGGGAAGTACACTGGAAATGCACATACTGACTGCCCATGAACAAACAGCTTCACTTTGGCGACCCTCCCCGTGATACCTTGTGACCTCGGCGAGGAGAGTGCTTGTTGCACTCCGTGTACATACTGGCCTAGCAAGACTGCAGTTCCACAGCTTTTGTTTCCATACTTTGCCAACTTCCATCCAAACTGCAACACCCTGTGGTTCGGCAGCGTGGCTTGCTGCATGTCATTTTCCACATCTGTGTGCCGCTGCGTGCTCGTGACGATGATGATGTCAACGCTCTTGCATTGTATGCAGATCTCCTCTAATCTCGTGTAGTCCGCGCTCTGCGCATTGTAGTAGATGATGTTTAGCACCATCTCGACGTCACCTGGACGTGCGCCTCCCCCTCTCTGTATCTGCTTCGTGCCCCTAGGCCGCCCTCGGCCCAAGAAGCGCCATCATTTCCCTCAAACAGAATGTGTGGGGAGAGTGGGTGCTGTAGCTGCCTCATGCCTGCTGTGGGCCTGCATGGCAGCTGCGGGAAGAGGAGGAGGAGGAGGAGGAGGAGGGGGAGGAGGGGAAGGAGGGGAAGGAAGAGCAGGCGGCGAAGCAGCTCCCAGAGTCTAGCATGGTGGTGCTGTACGAGCTCGGGAGCACGACGTTCGTGACGTCGTGCTCCTTCAGCATCTGGAAGACGGTGGCAACCGGTATGAGATCCTGGGGGAACCGAATGGTGAGCAGGGACCGACCGTCCCGGCATTCCTATGGGCCTACCACGGAATATTCTTAGAAACCCAAGCATGTTCTAAGAACAAAAGCATTGCTCTTAGACCAGAAGTCCGACGTGTCAAAACAAGACAGTCCCAGCCAGAAATGTTCCAAGAACGCTTCGTGGACACCACAAAAGGTTCTTGGAACACTGTTTGGTAGGCCTATAGGCGAGCCAGGACGCTTCGCCACTGCTTGAGAATGGTAGCGAGCACCGCAGCTCCCCAGAGCTATCGGGGTGCTGGCCAGAACTTCGAGGATCATCGAGCCATGGCGACGGTGGCTCTCCAGGACGAACACCAGTAAGTATCGGAAAAGACCCCGTCCTTGGCGCCGCGGGCGCGGGTGTTCGCCCAGCAGCCCGCCTAGGAGAAGTGTGTACTCCCTCCTCCGAGGTCCTCCCCCTTGCCGTCGAAGGACAAGTCGGAGGGGACGATGTCCGTGCTGCTCGCGCCGGCCAGGGACGGCAGAGCGTAATTCGCGAAGGAGACGCCGAGCTCGCAGTACGGCAGCTCCAGCACGTAGCTCTCCGCGCAGAGGCCCGACCAGAGCGGCAAGGATCTGAGGTCCTGCTCGAACTTGGCGATCCGCTGCAGGGTCTCCACCTGGAACATGGTTCGACCCCCAGTCGAGCACCCTCCTCCTCCTCCTCCTCCTCCTCCTCCTCCTGTTCCTGCACCTCGTCCTCCTCCTCGTCCTCCTCCTCGTCCTCCTCCTCCTCCTCCTCCTCCTCCTCCTCCTCCTCCCCCCTTTGCTCATCCTCCTCATTCGTCCGTAGCCATTTTGGCTCAAGCGTTCGCATGCCTGGTGCGCGCCCCGCCGTCCCCGCGATGGCCGCGCGTCGGGCTAGAGGGGCCCTGGATCCCGCGGCGGCTGCCCGCCTCGTCGAGGCGGCCGTGCGCGGGGCGCTCGGGGCGCCGCGGCGCACGGTGGCGGCGGTGGCTCGCTCGGCGGTCTCGGCGGCGGCGTTCGCCGTCTCGGGATCGCCACCGCCCGCCGATGACGCTGGCACCGACCTGGATCAAGGTGTTCGTCCTGAAGCTGACCCTGCTGCGCGTGCTGCGCGTGCTGCGCGGCGGCGCCGCCGCCGCCAGCGCCGAGCGGCGAGGCGCGCGGCTGCCAGGCTGGACACCGAGACTAACGAGGCGAAGAAGGAGGGCGCTGGGGCGGCTGCTGGGGCGGCCAGCGCGGGCCTCGCGCTCGTGCAGGTGGCTGGGGCTGCTGCCGACGCGCCCGACATCGACGCCGAGCTGGACGACGACTCCTGGGCTGATGGACTGCTACGCGGGGGTCCTGCCGTCGCCGCCGCTGGCGGCGCTCCAGGGCTGAGCGGGCGGCGCCGCGGCTGGGAGGTGGGGCAGGCCGTGGCTTCGACGGAGCCTGCTGCGCCGAGCGGGCCTGGGGCTGCTGTTGCTGGTGCGGCGGCGGCGACGGGCATCGAGGTGCGGCAGTTCGAGCCGTGGGAGTCCAGGGGACCTGCGAAGGAGGACGTGCGGGTGCGGGTCAAGCGGGCCCTCGGCATGCCGCCCTCTTCCTGATGCTCGAGGAGGCCCTGGTGTGGTTCCTCGTGCTCGCGGTCGTGGAGCTTGCCCTCCTCGGCTCGCCGGCGTGGTGCGTCGACTACGCCTTCCGCGTCTTCTTCGGCAGCGCGGCCGGGTGGTCCAGGTCTGGTCAGGTCCAGGCCTGGCCCCCCGCTGACCCTGTGCTTCTCTGGCGTTGATGTTGCAAAAATCATCCTCCTCATTCTGCCTGTCCTCCTCCTCCACCTCTTCTTCCTCCTCCTCCCCCCTCCGACTCCCCATCTCCCCCCACCTCCCTCTCGTGTCCTCCTCCTGGTCATCCCTCTCCTCCTCATCCTCCACCTCGAACATGTTTCCGCCGCCCATCTCGTACACGATCTCCAGGTCAAACTGCTTGTACAGCATGTTGATCTAGGACGGGAGGGGGGAAGGAATGCGAGAGGGAGAAAGACCTGACAGAGACCAACCGCAAGCGTGGGGGCCATAGCAGAGGCAGGGGCGGCCTGAGCCGCTGGCATCGGGAAAGCGATCAACCGCGCCCCAGAAGGCCGAATCAGCCTGGGCGCCAAAGGCTGAAGGCTGAGTGTGCTCTTGCCCCGTCCAACCACCTTAGGAGGCAACTACTGGGAAGCCCCTCCGTCGGAAAGATTAAAGATGACTGCGCCCCCTTGGGGGGCTGTTACGCCTGAATGGGCCTCGGATTAAGCCGGATTAAGCGGGATCAAGCGGGATTGAACCGGATTGAGCAGGATTTCGGACCAGGGCAAAATCAGCCAAGAGCTGCATCCGAGAACCACCCGCCACCCCCAACCGGGCTGAACCTAAACGGTGTTTGTCGTCTTCGTGTTGTTTTCGTTCTCCCTGGCTTTTGTTTCGAATCCGCCTTTACCGCAAAACGAAGTCGAAACGAAAACGGCCCACGAAATCGCCAAAAACACCGTTTAGGTCCAGCCGTGGGGCGGAGGCGGCGGCGGCAACCCGAGCTGCGGGAGGGGGGGCAGAGGACGAGGGTGAGCGGCAGAGGGGGCGCAGGCAGGAGAGGCGAACGCTTCTCCTCCTCCTCCTCTTCCTCCTCCTCCTCCTCATCCTCCTCCTCATCCTCCTCCTTCTCCTCCTCCTCTCCTCCTCTCCTCCTCCTCCTCCTGCTCCTGCTCCTCCTCCTCCTCCTCCTCCTCCTCCTCCTCCTCCTCCTCCTCCTCCTCCTCCCTCCCTCTCCTCCTCCGTTCCTCCATTCCTCCATTTCTCCATTCCTCTGTTCCTCCATCCCTCCATTCCTCTATTCCTCCTCCTCCTCCTCCTCCTCCTGCTCCTGCTCCTGCTCCTCCTCCTCCTCCTCCTCCTCCTCCTCCTCCTCCTCAAGCACATGGGGCCCAAGGCGCGTAGATCCTTTTGGCTCGAGCGCGTCATGGGCCCTGCCCCGCCGCCTCATCGCGGCGTGCTTGTGGCTATCCGCACCTCTTGTCTTCTTTCTTGAGGCGCGGATCGGCTAAGGGCGGGGCGAAGTCTTGCAGTCAGGCGTCATTCAATTTTGTATTTTGTTCTGCCAAGGTGCCGTACTACTGCATTTGTGAGTGGTTCTCAAGCGAATCGCCTGGCGTGGACTGGGTGGTTTGGAGTTTTTCTCCGCTTTCCTGTGCACATTCCTCGTTGTCCGTCTCGGGTGCGGGGCCCATGGGGCGAGCCTGGTTGTGCATTTACCCACCCGCCCGCACCCGAGCGTACTATTTCAAGCTGTCGGGCCGCGCTTCGAGGGACCTGAGGATGCAGGGGGTATGGGCATCATCGCTCTTTATGTTTGGTACCAGCTTCATTGCATGCAATAATGGTGAAGATCGCGGCAATGTTTGTATTCAGTCGGTTTGGCTTCATAGCTACACACAGTTCGGCGTACAGGCTTCCTTGTCAATGTGCTCGTGCTGCCATGGTGCTGCATCGCTGGTGTATGGGTGCCGGCTTGTCTGTATTCTGCGTGTCGAGGAACTTGAGGGTGCAAGGGTTGTTCCAATTACCGTTGTTTGGTGGCGCTGTCCTTCTGCATTCAATAATGGTGAAGCTCGTGGTTTGTAGTGTCGGCATCATACACTAATTTCGGCGTGCAGTCTTCCACGTCAGTGTAATTCAATAGTTTGTTTCGTACGTGGGTACGGCATTCTGGATTGGCATGGCGGGGCTGTTTGTGGAGGAGGCGATCCCTTTGAGGGGTTGCCCGATGACCAGTGCTGTGTATCGAGACTTGGGCTCGTGTTGTACACATCATTGTATGGGCCGCATCGAGCCGATTTCACCTCAGCCGAACCTTGAATCAATTGGTATGTTTTTCGCCGCGTACGTGTACCATGCCCTCGTCTACCTGGAGGCGGTCAGGGGGTGGCTTTTAGTTTAAGACTTCGTCTTGATATCATGCTCATGCTCATGCTCCTCCTCCTCCTCCTCCTCCTCCTCCTCCTCCCCCCCCACTCCCCCGTGCAAATTCGCCGATAGGCGTCGTGAAATCCGTGTGCTTGAAATAACACACCTCTCTCTCTCGTCCTCAGAAATGATGGTCCGTGGACATCTCTGTCCGTTTCCTGTCACAACAACGAGTACAAGGCCCAGCACGCTGTCTCTGCCACTCGCCAGCAAACTCTCTCACAGCTCCGTCCAGAGAGCAAACCCCAACGATTGGTCCCAGGGATATCTTCGTGTCGAATATTATGATATTCGGTCTTGGTGTCCTGGCTAGCTCTCTGGAACCAGCAAGTAAAATATCCCACCACCCAAAAGGCGGTTCAAGGGGCCCCTGAGCCACAACGATTACGGATAGTTGCCAGGTGAAACGCGCTTCAACTGAAACACCACAAGGGAAACACAGTTGGATTCACATCCCCAGAAGTCTTTGTTGCAACTAATCCCTTCTCGGCTCCGGGCCTTATTCTCATAGTCGCTACCAACATGGTGCGTCATATACATTAGCAACACAAACAACTGCAATAGGCGTCAGCCTTCTAAATAAAATCGTGAACGGGTTCGCCGAAAAGGAAATACCGACTCCCGGTACATGTACATAAACACGGGAACCGTCGTCTCAAACCAAACCCATCGAAGGGGCTCGTCTCGGACCTTGTCATCACTCACATCACTCTCGTCACTACCATCTGCGGCATCTGGTAGTGTGATCCCTGCCTTCAGGAATGCCATATTGATTAATCCGGCCACGTCCGCATTGTTCTCGAATCTGCTGAGTCCCCTTTCTTTCCTCTTCTTTGCGCCGAGCTGTTCGTCGTCCTCGACTAGGGCCCAGCTCTACGTCTCCATGTATAGCTCAATGGGGCCCACTGCTGTCGTCTTTGTCAGGCTGTCCGCCAGGTTCGCCTCGGAATGGCACCATCGTGCGATCAACTTCGCCTCGTTGAGACACTTCTCGAATGCCATCAGCCCCAGCGCGGTCCGCTTCTCAGCCAGACTCTGCATCTGCACCTGTTTCCCAAGGCAGTCGCAGATGCTCTTCGCGTCTACGCACAGGCACGACCTGATCTGCTTGACACCTTCGATCATCGGCTCGGCTACCTTCATCACACTCGCGGTTCCCGACACAACGTCTGATGCGAACCCGTTCAGCTCTGCCAACATCATTCGGACCATGAACAGTTCGTCCTCCGCCACTGCGAGAGCTTGAACTTCCGCCGCCAACGAGCTTCTCGCCACGCGCGGTAGAATCCCACTGCGATGCGAAACCCAGCCCACTGGTGATCGTTTCCCACTCAGGATCTCTTCAGGTGCGACCCCGATTACGTAGCCTCCAGTAGACGGTCCGCCCGGTCGGTTCGCCCATGCAGCATCACTCCAGCCTGCGACCGCGGCCTCGCTCTCGAACGGCTCGAACTTCAGCTTGTAGCTTGGGTCGTTCTTCATCTGCCTGATCAACTTGTTGATCCCGAAGAGAGTCTCCACCGTCGCCGTTGGTCCACTGCTCTGGAAGATAGACCACTGCGCCTGGTACTTCGGCATCGTCTGTGCATCTACCCATTGTATCTCGCCGAGTGCGCCCCGCATCAGCGTCGCCCCCTGGTCTGTCAGCTTCAGATCGCGTTGTTTGCGACGCTCCTGGCTGATATTGATCTAAGTGGTGTTCTCGATGAACTCCTTCTGGTGCATGGTGATTTCGCCGTTGGCCTCCCGGCAAACTGCCAGTCTGGTCTGCTCAAATCTTCCTTCTTCCCAAGGTGTCCACCTGAATGCCTTGCGCAACTTCATCTCGATGTCTCTCCACCGGACTCCACCATCTCCAGAGATCAAGAAGTCGTCCACGTGGGTTCCGACCACTCCGCGCACGTTGCCGTCCTTGTCGCTGAAGACCCACACGCACGGATCTGAAACACATCGTTGTCCACCGAGCTGTTCCATAGGGGTGTCCACGCTTTCGTACTATGACTTTGGCGCTTGACACAGTCCATACACGGCCTTCTTCAGTTTCACAGCCGTCCATTTCGGTACTCCTAGCTCCTCCGCCAGCTCGTCGTTGGCCTCGATGTAGGTTGGCTTGTCGTCTGGCATCCTTTTCCCTACTAGGAACGCTGCCTTCGCGTCGCCCTTCTTCAGCTTCGATTTCTTCATGGCCGTCAGCTGGAATATCATGGCGCGCGCTCTCCTCGCCATGGTGGGCGATGCGACCGGTTCCTCTCCTAGTCTCGGGTCTCGGTATCCCAGCGCGCACCCATCTCGTCTTCAGCACGTGCGACTGAGTCGGCCTGATGCGTGGCGGTAGCTTCTCGAGCACTTCGTTGGCCATCCAGTCTCTGACCTCTACCAACTTCGCCCCCTTCATCAAACTCTCTTGCCCCTTCCGCAATACTTCTTGACACTCGCTTCGGACCTCCCTTTCTTCAGTGCCTTGGTAACGTGCTTCGCAGGCTGTCTGGCGAACTTGTTGATGCTGTTCTCGTCGAACGCTTCGAACGCCACCTCGATGTATTCCGTGCCTGTCGAGATCTGAAGCTCGTCCTCTATCTCGGATGGAACCCAGGCTGCCAGGACGAAGTCGTTCCAGTCTACTTTCCCCCAGTCCAGCTGGCCACATTCGGCCGTCTGGTCGTGGAAGAAAGCACTGTAATTCTTGGGCACTGGCCCGTTGCTGGTCCGCCGTCTGACCCCCCTCTTCGTTTTCTCGAGCAAGTCGGTCTTGACCTTCCTCTTTACGGAAGTCCGTCTTTTGATATCTTCTTGTTCGGCAGTTGGCTGTCGCGTCAGATTTACCTTGTCTCTCTTGGTGTCCTCCATCGAGGGCTGGAATGTCTCTCGATCCGTCGCCTCTTGGGTCACTGTCGTCGGCCCCCTCGATAGTCTCCGACTTCTCCGGCTCGGCGGCCTGGCCCACTTGCATCTTGTCCTTCGCCGTGATGATCGGGAACAGGTATGTCGCACCAGTCCAGCGTCTCCCCATCGATCTCGTTGACTTCCCGCGAATGTTCCAAATATCGCCCTTGACCGTCTCCTCTGAGCCATCCTCGGACTTGATCAGGGTGACCCTCTCCATGGTTGCCTTCTCCGGTTTCGATCTGAATCCTCTCGGTGTAAACAGCGCTATCATGGGTCGATGATGCATTCGAACATGAGCTGGTCGCCCATCGAATTCGCCATCTCCCCAGCGGCCCCCCTGATCTGCTCGAGCGTTAGCCTCCGGAACGTGCGTCTTCTCGTGCATGGGTGCGCCCTCCTTGCCCACGGATATCAACTCGCCTTTGTTGAGACTCCCGAGTGCTTCCACGAAAGTCCACGGCGTCTGCTTCCTCGAAGAACACCCCCTCCTCTCTTGGACTGGCCGCTCGCAGTTGTTCCGGCGCGCACCTCCGCAACCTGGATCCCATCGCGACCCAGACTTTCCTTGATCGAACCAAAGTTCCATCGCCTGTCTTAGTAGTCTGTACGCCGAGAATGGTATCTGGCCCAAACCATCGCCCTCGATCGATCCCGCGCTGTCGCGGTCCTCCTGGCGCTGGTTGACTCGCCTGCTCGCCGCGCCTCCATGCGCAAACCAACATGCCAGGACATAGGCGCTGCAGTCGCTGACCGCGTGCTGCAGCTGCTCTGGCTTGTTGCTGTTTGAGTATTCGCTCACCAATGACCTTGGAGGCCAGCACCCGCTTAGACAGGTTCTCCACGTAGCTCTGGTTGGTGCACTTCGTTCGCAACGTTCAGGTGATCCTCCTTCTTGAGCGTTCCGTCCGAATGCCCATTAGCTTGGGCTGTAGCCGTCAACCCTCTCGACCGCGTTGCGGGCCCAGCTGTGTGCACTGCTGCCTCTAGGTCGGTCTCGTGGTCCCGATGCATGGCTTTGGCGCGCTCAAACACCGTCTTGATCGCTCGCTCGGCGATCCCGTTCTGCCAGTGTGCATGAGTCGCGCACAAGTCCACCTGAACTCCTTCTCCAGCTACGTCATCGAAAAAACTCGTGCGAAACGAACGCTCCTTCAGGGTCTAGACGGAGTACACTCGGCATGCCGTATCTTTCTGGCCGATGACCGCGGAATGCCTCCAGTGAATCCTCGGCCGTGCAGTTCCTCGCCTCTTGGGCGGGCACTGGGAATATCTTGATGGCCAGCGACAGCTTGCTCGCCTCGTCAACGACCACCAAGTACTTCCTCTTGATCCGGTCGTCCCCGACGATCTCCTTCACGTCAATTCCCACCACCTGCCAGAGGCCTCTGGAGGGTTCAAATACTGCTGTTGGTCGAGGTCTGGGGACCTGGCTCTCGATGCACGAGCTGCACTTGATCTCCTTTACTGCTGCTATTGTCGTCGCTGACGCTCCACATCTCCTCAACATCCGAATCATCACCCTCGGTGGTCGGTGTCCGGTGTTGCGGTGTAATCGCATGGCTGCCTTCATCAGCTTGTTCTGCTTCATCGTTGGCAATTCATCCCGTTGCTGTTGGTCGTCGCTCGTTAGTTCCAGCCCCTTCTCGTTTTCGAGCACCTCCTTCTTGTCGCTAGCCCAGACCTCTTCCTGCTTTAACTCCTCTATCATGCCCAGCAGCTCCGGCGGCTCGATGATGTTCCGCCAGATGATCCTCGCCATCCTAGCTGGGTGTCTTCCTGACAGAGTCACGCCCTTCCCACAGCGCTCAGCATGTCCGTGTCCTCTGGGATCTGGGCATTGCTTTCCACTAAGCACCGTCGCGAGCTTCATCCTGCTGGTCTACAGCGCCCATGGCTTGTAGATCGGCTCGCCTCTGGCGTTGACTACTCCGACCTGGTATCCGAAGTTCACCTGTTTCATGCCCATCTCGTCAAAGACCTCCATCAGCTCCGGGAAGTACCTCCATCCACGGCAGTTGCGCGGCCACTCGAAGTGCGCGTTCCCGCCGCTGTTCTTGACGATCCTGCTCACCTGTGCGAAGTGATTCACGATCTTCTTGAGGCTCTTCTTCGAGCTTCGTCCAATACTGGCTGTCCTGTCTGCCGATGTGGCCACTGTGTCGTGCGCTGACTGCTGCGCGTGCTAGGCTTCCCCGGACGTCCGCTCCAGGGTTCTTTGTCGCGATATTCTTGACCAACTCAAGTCTGTCATTGGTGCTGAGGTCCGCGTCTTTCCTGGTGATCCCGATGATATCCGCGCCCCTTCGTTCCTCTGCGATCTTCCCGAGCTGGCTGTCTTCCACCGCGCAGAACTCGATCTGCTTCTTCACATCCAGATCCGTCGCGAGCCCTGCCTCAGTTACCTGCTCCAGTAACCAGCTGTAGTCCTTCATGGTAATCTCCTCCTTGTGGTGCTCGACGTCAGCCCCGAAGGCGATGACGTCGGGGCCCCTCTTGGGGACGTCGGCATCCGAGCTCAGACGCCCCCTGCCTCCCCGCCTTGGGGAGACCCCTTCTTCTTTCGACGTGCTTGGTGATCTGCTGGCCGCTTCGTGCTGTCTCTCATCTGATCGAATGGCATGTCGGCTCTGGCCCTCGGGCCCGCGCCCGGGCACGGCGTCTCCTCCTCGTCGCGTGGCCCAGCCTTTACGAACGAGTCCTCCGAGGACACCTCCTCGACCTTGACCCTGCTATCCTTCTCGGATGTCGCCTTCTCCTTGGTGATCCGCTCCTTGGTGATATCCTCGATCTCGAGCTTCTCCGCTGTCGGCCCCAACGGCCCCGTCTGTCGATGCTTGCCCGTAGCTCCGCGCTTCGGCGCGCGCAGCATGACCAGCTCGCACTTTGCGCACTTGTAGCTCACCTTGTACTGGTTGGCATGCCTCGACAGCGGATGCGCCGCGTCGTGTTCTCCGTCGCAGGGCCTGCCCAAGTAGCGAGCGCCCCTCTCGCTGGCTGATTCCGCTCTGTTCCAGTCCAGGCGTGGATCGCGGCGATCCAGATTCATCCACTCGCCGATAGGGCGCCTGCCCCATCGTTCTGGGCATGTCTGTCGCCGTCGTCGGTCTCCACCGTCCGTCCGCTGTCCGGAGCCACCGTCGGGGTCCTTGTTCTTCTTGGTGCTGCGGTTCCTGGCGGGGTTCACTGGGATGTCGGCTGCTGTCGCTGCCCCCGCTGCTCCGGGCACGACCCCCGGTGGCCTGCGCCCGGGTCGCGTTGACCCCTCGCAACCTCGATCTCGAGTCAACGCGTAGCGGACTACAATCACCGTCATTGTCGCCATCATATCTCTTTATCTGGGGTAGTTCGCTTCTCCCCCGCAAAACGTCAGCCCCTGAAACCTCCTGGGGCTTTGGAGTCTTCTCGGGCCCTCTCGAAATACTCGCAGGCCTCTGGTCCCCTGAAACAAGCCTCGCCAGCTTCCGAAGTTAATCCGCTCGATCGTGTCGGTGTAGTTCGGGTCGCCGAGAATCTCCGACATCGGGTCGTAGTGCTCGCAATCCTCGATCGAGCTGTCGTTCGCGTCGGACTCGCCCACGTACTCGAAACCCGTTCCCGTTCGGAACTCATCGGTCTTATCTCCAAACCTGTACCCACGAAATCTCCAGGTGGTTTCCGTATTCAAACTCGCGTTCACAGTGGTTTCGGTAATCCCCCCTTGTTTTCGGTCCCCTCCTCTGCTCTCACTGCTCTGGTTGGGTCACCAATCCAGTGACGTGATGCTGGTCTTTTCCTGTCGCCAGCACCGCGCAAAGAGGGGTGCTGCCCATATTCAGTGCTCGCGGCCGGGCTGACCGCCTCTGCTCTCGCGGCGACGAGGGCCTCCTGCAGGTGCTCCAGCTTCTTCTTGATGTCGTCCTTTTCGGCATCGCCCACCCCGGAGTCGCACATGCCCCTGGTCCGGTCGATGTGCAAATGCCCCGTCGAGATCGTCTTGAGCTTCGCGATCTTGCCCGGCGAGATCTTGTTGAAACAGGCGATTCCGGGTCGCGAATTCCACGATGGCCCCTGAGCGCTTCGCGAAGTCGATCGAGCCCAATAGCGGAACGTAGCGGCCCCCCTTTGGTGTTCAGCGCGTAGCCCGACACGCTACCCAGGTTTCTGTCTGCCTTCATCGGTAGGTTCGCCCGGCAGGAATATTGCTCGGCGCCCTCGTTTGCAAAACCGAACCTCGGCCGATCTGTTGCATCGACCGTCGCCCTGCTCGCATCAACACCAACCTCCCGCTGTTTCACGATAATCTTCTCGAGCGTCACGATCGACCCGAACGTCTTCGTAGCTCCGCTGCCGAGCACCATGCACCCCTCGGTCTCGTCCGCGAGCCCGGCCAGAGCGCGCTCGACCTCGCACTCCGCGTAGGCCATCTACACCGTCTTCAGGATCTGCCCCTCGTCTGTTTCATCCTCGTTCTGCCAGCCTGCGAAGCTGACCGCCAAAGCCCCGGCTTGTTGAGCTCGTCCGCGTGGTTGACCCTTACCTCGGCCTTCCGTGTTCTTCGGGCAGTCCATTCTCTTGTGTAGGCCTCCGCAGATGAAGCGTGGTCCGCTGTGCCCCTTACCTCCTTCCTTTCCTCTGCTTGCCCTTCCCCTTCTGGAAGAATTCTCGGCTCTGTTTGATGTCTTTCACCACCAGATTGATTGGGCCAGCGTCCTCTTTTGCATCTTCGCATCCTTCGTCGCCCCTGCGATCGCGGCCGGCGCTTCCCCTGCCTCCGCGCGCTCGTCGTCGCCCAGGCCCTCGAAACCGATCTCGTCCTCGTCCCAGTCGAACTCCGCGAAGACCTCGCGATCCTCCTCCGCGTCGTCGTCTTCGGGCACCTCCTCCGGTTCACCTTCCTCGCCTTCAAAAACTCCCAGAGCTCGTCCTCGTCCTGGCTTGCGCGGAAACATGTCGCGGTTCTGGTTGTTGGCGTCGTGCTCCTTCAGGTCTACGTCCGCCCACTGGTCCCGCAGCGCGCCCTCGATGTTCTTGAGGCCCAGCGAGTTCTTTGCCGATGACAGCACGCCCGCGCGCTCCTGGGCATTCAGCCCGGCTCGTTGAAGCAACAACCATCCTGCCATCACGGACGGAATCAGGGTGCCCCTTGCCTCGGCCGTTACCTCCTTCAGCGCAATGTTGTCCACGTCGTCTTCGTTCAAGTAAAACCGCGCCATCAGCGAGCGCAGCGCCTCCGTAGCTTCCCTCTTTAGCGTCGCCCTCTTGTGCGCCTTCAGGGATGTCGTCGGTTGTTGCCGCGCCCAGCCTGCGGACCCCGTCGGTGAGCTTGACCACCAGCTGCTTCCGTACCACCAACTGCCTTTCCAGTGGCCCTCGTTGTCGCCCCTCCAGCTGCCGACTTCCGCGTCCTCTGCGTCCTCGCCATCTGGAGGCTCGCGTTCTCGAGCCGACTCTAACGTCACGGACTCCGGCTTCTCCTCGGGCCGCGCCTTCTTGACTAGCTTGATCTCCGCCGTCGCATCCTTCTCCTCGATCCTCCTGAAGCTCTGGTCTAGCTTTTCGGCGATGATCCGGCTCCTGTGCATATGCCTTCATGCCCGCCTCCTGAGCGTGAACAAGTACTCCTTCAGATACTTCGCGGCCTCCGGGATTGGCTCGTCCATGAATGTCTCATCTAGGAACTCCAGCAAGATCTTGTGACCGCCCGGCCTCTCCAGCAGCTCTCGTTCTTCGTCCGCGACTTCCTCTAGCGCCTTCCAGGCCTCACCTGTGAGCGCAGCTGCCAGCCGAGCTCCTGCAACATGCTTGTCTCGATGAGATAGACCTGCCACGTGCCATTTGACACGTTCTCGATATTCTTGAAATCTCGCGACATCTCCATCCCTCGTCGCAACTTTCTTGCTCTCCTCCCTGCTGTCCGTCATCGCGCCGATTAGCTGCAACTCCTGGAGCCAGACTGCTCCGCTACCAATGCAGGTTCGCTGGTAGGCGTCGTGAAATCAGTGTCCTTGAAATAACACCTCTGTCTCGTCCACAGAAATGATGGTCCGCGGATCTCTCTGTCCTTTTCCTGTCACAGCAACGAGCGCAGGGCCCAGCACGCTGTCTCTGCTACTCGCCAGCAAACTCTCTCACAGCTCCGTCCAGAGAGCAAGCCCCAAGGATTGGTCTCAGGGATATATTCGTGTCGAATATTATGATATTCGGTCTCGGTGTCCTGGCTAGCTCTCTGGAACCAGCAAGTAAAATATGTAACCGCCCAAAAGGCGGCTCAAGGAGCCCCTGAGCCACAACGATTACGGATAGCTGCAATATGAAACGCGTCCCAACTGAAACACAACCGGGGAAACACAGTTGGATTCACACCCCTCTCCCTCCCCCTCCCCCTCCCCCTCCCCCTACCCCCTCCCCCCTCCCCCTCCCCCTCCCCCCCCCTCCCCTCTCCCCCTCCCACCTCCCCCCCCCCTCCTCCTCCTCCCTCCTCCTCCTCCTCCTCCTCCTCCTCCTCCTTCCTCCTCCTCCCTCCTCCTCCCCCTCCTCCTCCTCCTCCTCCTCTCCTCCTCCTCCTCCTCCTCTCTCCTCCTCCTCCTCTTTCCTCCTCCTCCTCCTCCTCCTCCTCCTCTTCCCCTCCGCATCCTCCTCATCCTCCTCCCCCCTCCTTTTCCTCCTCCTCCTCTTCCTCCTCTGCTGTTCCCCTCTCCTCCTCCTCCGCCCCTCGTCTCCTCCTCCTCCTCACCCTCCTCTTCCTCCTGCTGTCTCTCCTCCTCCTCGTCCCTCTCCTCCTCCTCCTCCTCCCTCCTCTCCTCCTCCTCCTCCTCCTCCTCCTCCTCCTCCTCCTCCTCCTCCTCCTCCTCCCCCTCCTCCTCCTCTTCCTCCTCCTCCTCCTCCGCCTCTTCCTCCTCATCCTTCTCCTCCTCCTCCATTACTTCTCCATTCCTTCTCCTTGTACATAACGTCTCCCTCTCGCAACCCGAGGCAGGTTTCTAGAGCGGGCCAGGCGTTTCGCCAGAGACTTTCTCAGCGCTTATGAAACTAAATCTTAAACATGACACAAGCTTCGCACATGGACGGCGGCTGGTGTTCAAAATCTGGCTTTCGCCTTAGCGCCGCGCACATTCGTTTTCAACATGTGCAAGGGTTTCACGGATTGAGGGCGGGTCGTGTTCAAAATGTGGTTGTCGCCCTAGCGCCGTGCACATTCGTTTTTATTTATTTGTATATATATATAACAACAAATCATAATCTCCCTGGGTTTCACGGATTGAGGGCGGGTGGTTTTCAAGCTGTGGCTCTCGCCCTAGCGCCGCGTACATCCGTTTTCAACTGTTGCAAGAGCTTCGCAGGTTGAGGGCGGGTGGTTTTCAAACTGTGGCTCTCGCCCTAGCGCCGCGCACATCCGTTCTCAAATGTTGTAAGAGCTTCACAGAATGAGGACGGGCCGTGTTCAAACTGTGGCTCTCGCCCTAACGCCGCGCGCATTGCTTTCAAAAGTTGCAGGAGCTTCACGGATTGAGGGCGGTTCCTATTCAAACTGTGGCTCTCGCCCTAGCGCCGCGCACATTATTCTTAACTTACCCTGGCGACGTACCCAACCCTTGCGCAATGCGGGGCATAAATACATCAAGATTGCTACAACGGGGGCGATGCCGTAACATGGACGCATGTGATTTGGGGAGCAGCAATCGGAAGGCTCGCAAGCCCCCGATCAAGATATGAGGGCTACGTAATAACAGATCACCCCCGGTGGCTGTGCCATGCGCCCGTTGCACTCAACGTATCCCACAGCAGCTCTTCAGAGCCCCCGCGGGATAGTCGCAACGTTGTATGGCCATCGCCCTGCAGATGGTCTGTTTCACAAATCACCCCCGTTGGCTGTGCCATGCACCCGTTGCGCCTCGCAGCCCCCCCAGGGACGGCGAGGTCTCGCTCAGGTCCTCGCGGTGCCTCACCCCGCTGGACCCACCAGCAGACCTCGAAAGTGGCGACTCGCAGATCGCAGCCCCCCCAGGGACGGCGAGGTCTCGCTCAGGTCCCCGCGGGTCCCCGCGGTGCGCAGATCGCAGCCCCCCCAGGGACGGCGAGGTCTCAAGTCCCCGCGGTGCCTCACTCCGCTGGACCCACCAGCAGCCCTCGAAAGTGGCGACAATGTCGCAGATCGCAGCCCCCCAGGGACGGCGAGGTCTCGCTCAGATCCCCGCGGCGCCTCACTCCGTAGGACCCACCAGCAGCCCTCGAAAGTGGCGACAATGTCGCAGATCGCAGCCCCCAGGGACGGCGAGGTCTCGCTCAGGTCCCCGCGGTGCTCACTCCGCAGGACCCACCAGCAGCACTCGAAAGTGGCAACAAGTGTCCGCAGATCGCAGCCCCCCCAGGACGGCGAGGTCTCGCTCAGGTCCTCGCGGTGCCCCACTCAGCAGGACCCACCAGCAGCCCTCGACAGTGGCAACAATGTCGCAGATCGCAGCTCCCCAGGGACGGCGAGGTCTCGCTCAGGTCCCCGCGGTGTCTCACTCCGCTGGACCCACCAGCAGCCCTCGAAAGTGGCGACAATGTCGCAGATCGCAGCCCCCCAGGGACGGCGAGGTCTCGCTCAGGTCCCCGCGGTGCCTCACTCCGCTGGACCCAAAAGCAGCCCTCGAAAGTGGCGGCCGTGTCGCATATCGAAGTCCCACCCCAAAGACGGCGAGGTCTCGCTCAGGTCCCCGCGGTGCCTCATTCCGCTGGACCCACCAGCAGCACTCGACAGTGGCGACAGTGTCGCTGGTCGCAACCCCCCCAGGGACGGCGAGGTCTCGCTCAGGCCCCCGCGGTGCCTCACTCCGCAGGGCCCACCAGCAGCACTCGACAGTGGCGACAGTGTCGCAGATCGCAGCCCCCCAGGGACGGCGAGGTCTCGCTCAGGTCCCCGCGGTGCCTCACTCCGCTGGACCCACCAGCAGCCCTCGACAGTGGCGACAATGTCGCAGATCGCAGCCCCCCAGGGACGGCGAGGTCTCGCTCAGGTCCCCGCGGTGCCTCACTCCGCAGGACCCACCAGCAGCCCTCGAAAGTGGCGACAATGTCGCAGATCGCAGCCCCCCAGGGACGGCGAGGTCCTCGCTCAGGTCCCCGCGGTGCCTCACTCCGCTGGACCCACAGCAGCCCTCGAAGTGGCGACAATGTCGCAGATCGCAGCCCCCCAGGGACGGCGAGGTCTCGCTCAGTCCCGCGGTGCCTTCACTCCGCAGGACCCACCAGCAGCCCTCGAAAGTGGCGACAGTGTGTCAACTCCGCAGGCCCACCAGCAGCCCTAGTGGCGACAATGTCGCAGATCGCAGCCCCCCAGGGACGGCGAGGTCTCGCTCAGGTCACCCGCGGTGCCTCACTCCGCAGGACCCACCAGCAGCCCTCGAAAGTGGCGACAGTGTCGCAGATCGCAGCCCCCCAGGGACGGCGAGGTCTCGCTCAGGTCCCCGCGGTGCCTCACCTCCCTGACCCAACCAGCAGCCTTCGAAAATGGCGACCGTGTCGCAGATCGCAGCCCCCCTGGGACGGCGAGGTCTTGCTCAGGTCCCCCCGCGGTGCCTCACTCCGCAGGACCCGCCAGCAGCCCTCGAAAGTGGCGACAGTGTCGCAAATCGCAGCCCCCCAGGGACGGCGAGGTCTCGCTCAGGTCCCCGCGGTGCCTCACTCCGCTGGACCCACCAGCAGCCCTCGAAAGTGGCGACAGTGTCGCAGATCGCAGCCCCCCAGGAACGGCGAGGTCTCGCTCAGGTCCCCGCGGTGCCTCACTCCGCTGGACCCACCAGCAGCCCTCGAAAGTGGCGACAATGTCGCAGATCGCAGCCCCCCCCAGGGGTGGCGAGATCCGCACAATGCAAGAGCAGACAAGAGGGAAGCGGGAGACGGGAGGCGGGAGAAGAAGGACGCGACCGCAGTGCTCCATTCAAAACGAACACCCAACCAAGGAGGGTTGGGAAAATACAAAACACGGATTCCAATGATCGACGTACCATGTATAGTGTTTTGGGGGGTCACTGTTATGAGAGCACAACAATTGCGATGATTCGCGGTGTTGGAATCCCAAGAATGGCGTTCTGGCACGATACAGGATTGTCAAGATGCAACAATCTGGTTTACTCGTGGCGTTGGAAAACCGAGAGCCGACATGTGGCATGCATCCGGGTCTTCACACGGTTGTCTTCCAACGAAGGAGGTCCCTCTATGAAAATGAGCCGTTGTATGGGCCTATGCAGAGGGAGCTTGGAGGAAGGGTTTACACCGACATCGTTGGCGAATCTTGGGTTTACACTGGTCCTCCTCCTTCTCCTCCTCCGCCTCCTCCTCCTCCTCCTCTTCCTCCTCCTCATCCTCCTCTCCCTCCCCCCTCCTCCGCCTCCTGCCTCCTCCTCCCTCCTCTTCCTCCTCCTCCTCCTCGTGCTCTCATTCATTAGATTCCCCTTCTGTGTGTTCTAGACACAGCATTCGTGAGCGTGGGCTCTGCGCTCGACGGCGTGCGCCCGCCGCCCAATGATGCCTCGGCGTCGGGCACCTCACACTTGCGCCGTTGCCGTGCCCCGCGATTCCCTCCTCGCCTCCTCTCCTCCTCCTCCTCCTCCTCCTCCTCCTCCTCCTCCCCTCTTCCTCCTCTTCCTCCTCTTCCTCCTCTTCCTCCTCTTCCTCCCTCTACCTCCTCTTCCTCCTTTCCTCCTCTTCCTTCCTCCTCTTCCTCCTCTCCTTCCGCCTCTTTCCTTCTCTTCCTCCTCGTCCTGCTCCTCGTCCTCCTCCTCCTCCTCCTCCTCCGCTTCCTCCTCTCCCCCTCCCCCGCCCCCTCCCCCTCCCCTCCCCCTCCCTCTCCTCCTCCTCCTCCTCTCCTCCTCCTCCTCCTCCTCCTTCCTCTCCTCCTCCGCCTCCGCCTCCTCCTCTCTCGCGTCTCCTCCTCCTCCTCCTCCGTCCTCCTCCGCCTCCTCCGCCTCCTCCTGCTTCCACCTCCGCCTCCGCTTCCGGCCTCCTCCTCCTCCCTCCTCCTCCTCCTCCTCCTCCTCCTCCTCCTCCTCCTCCTCATCATCATCATCATCATCATCATCATCATCATCATCATCATCATCATCATCATCATCCCACTCCTGGCCCGAGTTCCACGACCTCCTCCTCCCCGCGCAGCGAAGCGAGTCTGCCTCGACCCAGGCCGTCCCCTGAGCCGCCCGTGCGCCGCGGTGACCACGTGGGACCCCTTCTCCTCCCGAGAGCACGAAGGGGAGATGGGGAGAACACGAAGAGGAGGAAAGGAGGAGGAGGAGGAGGAGGAGGAGGAGGAGGAGGAGGAGAGGAGGAGAAAGAAGAGGCATAGGGGGCACGAGGAAGAGGAGGAGGAGAAAAAGGAGGAGAGCAGAGAGGAGGCGGAGGAGGAGGCGGAAGAGGAGGAGGAGAAGGAGGAGGAGGATATTGAGAAGGGAGGAGGGGAAGAAGGAGGAGGAGGAGGAGGAGATGGAGAAGGGAAGAGAAGGAGGAGGAGGAGGATGAGGAGGAGAAGGTAGAGTGAGCACGAGGAAAGAGAGGAGGAGGAGGAGGAGGCGGAGGAGGCAAAGAAGGAGGAGGAGAAGGAGGAGGAGGGGGAGGAGGAGGGGGAGGAGGAGGAGGAGGAGGAGGAGAGCACCCCCCCCCGAAAGCGGCGGGCCGCCGCCTGGAGCTCGCGGCCGTCCGCCCCGTCGCCGGCGATGGGCAGCAAGCCGCTTGGGCTGCGCGCGGGGGCGGCACCGTGCGGCCGTCCGCCCTCGGAGGCGGGATCGGCAGGGCGACGAGGACGAGGGCGAGGACGAGGGCGAGGACGAAGGACGAACGACGAGGACGACGACGGGCACAACGACGACGGGCACGACGACGACGACGACGGGCACGACGGGCACGACGGCGACGACGGGGACGACGACGACGACGACCACGACGACGACGACGACGACGACGACGACGACGGGGATGACGACGACGACGACGACGACGACGACGACGACGACGACGACGGGGATGACGACGACGACGACGATGACGACGACGACGGCGGCGGCGGCGGCGGCGGCGACGACGACGACGGGGACGACGACGACGGGAAACAACGACGAGGACATGAACGATCACGACGGGGACGACGACGGGGGCAAGGACGACCACGACGGCGTCGGCGGCGGCGTGCGACGACGACTGCGAGGGTGACGGCCAGTCGGGGCAGCGACGCGGAAGAACGAGGGCGATAATGACGAGGGCGGCGTCGGCGGAGGGGATGGCGGGAGGGGGGAGTGGGTGAGCAGGGGGGAAGGGTGGGAGTTGGGGAGCGGCTGGGCTGGGTGGGGGGCGGAATGCCAGGGAGGGGGGGAAGGGAGGAGGAGTGAGGGAGGGAAGGAGGCAGGAGGAAGGGGGGAGTCAGAAAGGGAGAAGGGTGAATATTGCAGGAGGAAAGTCGAGAAGGAGGAATAGGGGAGGAATGAGGGGAAGGGAAGGATGGGTGGATAGAGGAGAATGGAGAGAGGAAAGAAGAGCGGGGAACGGTAACGACGACGACGACGACGGCGGCGACGACGACGAGGAATACGGGGGGCCGAAAGCAAGCCCAGAGTTCGGAGTAGCCGCGCGTGACGGCGGACACATGGAATCACCTGTAGGCCTCGCCGCTGCACCTGCTGATCTGGGATCGCCGGCATCTGCTGTGCCTGGTCTTTTTCCCTTCAATCCTGCGGCCTCGCTGCCCTTGGCATGGCCGTCAACGACACGAGGCCGCGCGCGCAGACGGGCGACGGCCATCGGACACCTCGGCGGCTGGAAGGAGCCGATCACCGCTCGGGGATCCCGAGGAGTGCGGCTCACGCTGCGGATTTCCAGCGCCGGCAGCGGCAGTGCGACGGCAGGCTCAGAACATGGGGGAGACACCTCCCCCTCCCTCATCCTCCTTTTCCTTTTCCTCCTCCTCCTCCTCCTCGTGCTCCTCCTCCTCCTCCTCCTCCTTCCTCCTCCCTCCTCCTCCTCCTCCTCCTACTC
>CAUYUJ010006714.1:437783-528230 GCA_963575745.1 Prorocentrum cordatum | reverse complement strand
TCATCATTATCATGACACCATCATCATCAGTATCATCATCATCATCATCATCATCATCATCATCATCATCATCATCATCATCATCATCATCATCGACGTCATCATCATCAGCATCAGCAGCAGCATCAGCATAAGCAGCAGCATCAGCATCAGCAGCAGCAGCATCAGCATCAGCAGCATCAGCATCATCAGCATCATCATCAGCATCATCGTCATCAGCATCATCATCAGCATCACCATGATCACCATCATCATCAGCAGCGGCATCAGCATCCCCATCATCATCATGATCAGTATCAGCATCATCACCTACACCATCATCAGCATCAGCATCACCAGCATACTCATCAACTGTATTATGATCGTCATCAGCATCATCACCAGCATCAGGATCATCCTCACCATCAGCATCATCATCACCATCAGCATCATCATGATCAACCACATCATCATAATCATCATCAGCATCACCACCAACATTATCATCATCGTGATCAGCAGCATCATCAGCGGCATCAGCATGATCATCATCAACATCACCATCAACATCATCAACATCATCATCAGACGTATCATCGCCATCATCCCCATCACCATCAGGAGCATCGTCATCATATTGATCATCAGCGTCGACATCGCCACCATCATCATCATCAGCATCATGATCAACGTCGGCATCATCCGCATCATCATCAGCATCATCATCACCAGCATCATCATGATCGTCATCAGCATCATCACCAACAGCATTAACATCATGAACACCAACATCAGCAGCAGCATCACCAGTATCATCAGCATCATCATCAGCATCATCATCAACACAAACACCATTAACACCAGCATCGTCACCAGCATCATGATCAACATAATCATCAGCAGTATCACCATCAGCATGATCATCATCAGCATCATCATCATCGTCATCATAAGTATCAGCATCATCAGCAGCATCATGACCATCCACATAATCCTCATTTCCATCTTCATCCTCATCAGCTTCATCATCACCATCATCGGCAGCATCTGCATCTGCATCATAACCATGATACTGTTCATCAGCACCAGCATCACCATCATCCTCATCGTCATGAATCCCAGACTCATCAGAACCAACACAATACTCATCACCAGCAGCATCACCACCGTCATCAGCATCCGCAGCCCCACCATCATTAGCATCATCATGATCATCAGCATCACGATCATCAGCATCAGCATCAGCATCAGCATCAGCAGCATCATCATGATTATCGTCATCCTCGCTCTCATCAGCATCGTCATCATCATAATCATCAGCATCGTCGACATCAGTACCATCATCACCAGCAGCATCATCATATTTATCATCACCACCACCTTCATTACCAGCATCATCGTGATCATCATCAGCAGCATCATCATCGGCACCAGCAGCATCATCAGCATCATACGCATCAGCATGATCATCACGCTTATCATGATCAGTATCATAAGCATCATATCATCCTCATCATAACCATCAACATCGTCAGCATCATCATCATGGTCATCATCATCCTCATCGCCATCCTCATCGTCTCGTGCTTCATCATACGCATCAACATCATCATTGGCATCAGGATCATCATTATCAGGAGCAGCAGTATCATCATCAGAAGCATCGTCATCATCGGCGTCGCCATCATCATCGTCATCGTGATCGTCATCGATAGCATCGCCGTCATCATCAACAGCAGCATCAGCAGCACCGTCAGAATCACAACCATCGTCATCATCATCAGCATCGGCAGCAGCACCATGGTAACCATCACGATAAACACCACCGACATCATCATAATCATAATCATCAACATCAGCATAACGATCATCATCATCGTCGTCATCAACATCATCATCACCAATATCATCATCGTTATCGTCGTCGTCTTCACTATGATCAACATCATCGTCATCATTACCATCATCACCCCCATTATCACGCCACCGCCGTGCATCTTCCTTGTCAGCAACACCAGTATCAACAGCACGATCAACAATGGCAGCATCGTCATCAGCCGGACCACCCCCATCATCAACACAAGCAACGTCATCGACAACGACACAATCATCATCATCATCAGCATCGTCATCGATATCATCATCATCATCATCATCATCATCATCATCATCATCATCATCATCATCATCCGCATCATCATCATCCTCGTCATCGTTATCATCATCAGCATCATCATCATCACCATCATCTTCAGCCTCATCATCATCAGCGTCATCATCATCATCACCCTCTATCCCCATTCTCATCCTCATCCTCATCATCACCATCAACAGCATCAACAGCATCAGCATCATCATCAGCATCAGTATCATGACCACCATCATCATCACCATCACAAGATACACAAGCATCAGCTGTCAGGGACCCCGTACTCGGCACGCCCCTCGCCGCGCAACGACGTCGAAGAGGTCGTGAAGCAGATCGCGCGCCTCGTCGGCCCAGCGGAGGCCCCGCCCGAGCAGGCGAGGAGGAAAACGCTCGTCGATCCTGACTGTGCCGCCCCGGCGGGCGATGATGGCACGGGACTCTCGGATGCTGAGCTCCAGATCCTCGCCAGCTCGAGTGCCGTCCCCATGGACCGGGGGCGGCCAAGAGGGGGGCGTCCAAGAGGGGGGGGGGTGCAAGTCATGCCCGGCGGCATGTGCGCGGCCCAGGGGGGGAGCAGGGACGTGGTGAAATAAGAAGAGGCGCCATGAAATCTGGGGAGATATCATTGCCCCTGCAATGATACCCATCCCCCCCTCGTCACAACCCCCCTCTTTGCCGCCCCCGATCAATACGGGGTCCCTGGAAATCCCAGCCCTTTCTCCGGGACCAGCTTTGCATCCTGAGCCCTTTCTGGACGGCCCCGAGGCCCAGCGAGGGCTCCCAGGAGCCGAAGACGCCGTGATATCCCCCCCCCCTGGTCACCACCCCCCTCTTTGCCGCCCCCGACGCGCGCGCCCTGGTCTGAAGAGGCCCACAAACACACAAATAAATACACACAAATAAAAAGATTCCCCATATTTTCCTATATTTTCTGAGTTTTTGTCTTCCCCACCACTTCCCATATTTTCCTGTATTTTCCTGGGGATCGACGACTAATTGTGTCTATGTGTTTCTTCCCCTCCTGATGGTCATCACCCCCCTCTTGGCCGCCCCCGACGCCCCATGGATCGCAGGGGCTTCGCACGCCGGGCCTGACGCAGGGCCGCAGCAGCAAGGCTCTGGTCGCTAAACTTGCCATCGCTCGGACGCCCATTCCCTGTGCATTTTTCGGTTTCGTGCGTGCTTTTGTTTTGGCTCGATGGTCCAGGATGCTCCTCCAGGGTCCTCGCCGAGGAAAAAATGCACACGTCCGAGCGATGCCAGGTGAACAACCTGAGCGACAAGACCGCCCCAGGCAAGGCCAAGGAGGTGCTGCAGCTTCTGACCCATCTCGAAGCGTGACGTTCGAACGACATCCAGAACTTCGATATCTGCCGACACCATTGTCAATGCTGATGTCTTTGTATGATAGGGTGTGAAGTCGGTTGCCTTCAATGGCTGCCGGCAACACTCGTCCGCGATCTGCGGCTCTTGCTGCTTGAGCGTCGCTTCCGCTGGCGTGGCCGCCAGTCCCTTCTGACCTGCCTCTTCGTTGGCCATCTTTTCTCAGTTGTGTTTGCGGCTGAGTTCCAGAGGGTGGCAACAACAAAAGCAACTGCAACATCAACCGCACTTTTCGGAACTTCCAGGGTTCCAGATCCGAACACTAGCGTCTGGGAAATCACGATTTCTGTAAATGGAGGCGCTCTTGCATCCGCTTGGAGCCTCGATCGAGCTTTATTCGCAGCGCCCGTTAGCATACCCGTGCTCGCCGAGGGCTCCGTTGAAGTCTGCCGCAGCATGATTCTGGCGACGCCAATCCTGGCCACGCTCGGATTCTTAACGGTAATTCGAGCAACATTGAGGAGCATGGCCTGTCATGCGACCTGCTACGATGAATTTTGGCCCAAAGCGGGCATCCCACAGTAATCCCACCAGCCCTTTGGGCGTGAGTGGTTTAGAGAGCCCGCTCTGTCCTCAACCCCCCTTCTTCCCCTTCGGGGAGGGGTTTACCCCTCCCCCTACCCCCTCCCCCTGGGCCTGGACAGGGAGCCCCGGGTGTTCTCAAGGGGGTCTTTTTCGACTCCTGGGAGGGCCAAAAAACGACGACCCTCACGAGGATTCTGGCCCCGACGGGGGGGCCGAGTTTGGCCCCTCTGCTCTTCTTTGAAGCCAAACTCATTGATTTTACTACGGTTTTGGCCCCATTTTGGCCTCCTGAGGGGGCCGCGCTTCTCTTCCCTCATAGCAAAATCATTGATTGTGCGAAGGTTTTGGGCTCATTTTGTCCTTCTCAGGGGGCAGCGCCCATTTGCGCTTCTGACGAGGTCGCAAGAGGCCCCAAGATGGCCCCAAGAGGCCCCCAGGAGGCTCCCAAGAGGCCTCCAAGAGGCCCCCAAGAGGCCCCCAAGAGGCCCCAAGAGGCCCCCAAGAGGCCCCCAAGAGGCCCCCAAGAGGCCCCAATAGGCCCCAAGAGGCCCCCAAGAGGCCCCCAAGAGGCCCCCAAGAGGCCCCCAAGAGGCCCCAAGAGGCTCCAAGAGGCCCCCAAGAGGCCCCACGAGGAGCCCGAACGACTCACACCAGGACGAGGGGCCCGAACGACTCACACCACGAAGAGCCCGAACGACTCACACCACAAGGAGGGGCCCGAACGACTCACACCAGGACGAGGCGCCCGAACGACTCACACCACGAGGAGCCCGAACGACTCACACCACGACGCGGGCCCCGAACGACTCACACCACGAGGAGCCCGAACGAGTCACACCAGGAGGAGGGGCCCGAACGACTCACACCAGGATGAGGGGCCCGAACAACTCACACCACGAGAAGCCCGAACGACTCACACCAGGACGAAGAGCCCGAACGACTCACACCACGAAGAGCCCGAACGACTCACACCAGGAAGAAGGGCCCGAACGACTCACACCAGGACGAGAAACCCCAAACGACTCAAATCACGAGGAGCGCTTTCTCTCCCTCCTCCTCCGCCTCGTCCTTCTCCCGCTCCCCCCACAAGGAGGATGTACAAGGAGGCGGGAGGAAGGAGGAACAGGGGAGATATGCGGGGCCAAGCGGACACACGCCTGAAAAACACGACTGTCGGCATGCTTCGCAAGAGTTGCTGCTGTGAGATGGGCTGGTGGGGATACGCGAAGCGTAAAGAATTATTGGGCTAATTTGGCAGTCTTCGTTCCCAAGCTGTAGCGGGGTTGGGAATGCCAGGGTAGCCCGCGGAAGAAAGGTCGGCCTGACGGGGTCTACATCCTCATGAATTCCCCTTGCCATGCACAAGCAACATCAACAGCAGCAGCCTCATCCTCATCACCATCCCCTCCCCCTCCTCCTCCTCCTCCACCTCCTCCTCCTCCTCCTCCTCCTCCTCCTCCTCCTCCTCCTCTTCCTCGTCATCGCCGTCGTCGCCGTCGCCGACATCGTCGCCGTCGTCGCCCTCATTATCGTCCTGGTCCTCGTCCTCGTCAGCGTCAGCGTCAGCGTCAGCGTCATCATCATCATCATCATCATCAGCATCATCATCATCATCATCATCATCATCATCATCATCATCATCATCAGCAGCATCATCAGCATCATCATCATCAGCAGCATCATCATCATCGTCATCATCATGTCCATCAGCATCATCATAATCAGTATCATCATGATCACCAGCATCATCACCACGATCATCATCATCCTCATCCTCATCATTACCATCATCACCACAACCATCACCATCATCACACTCATCATCATCATCAGTCTCATCTGCATGGTCATCACCACCAGCATCATCATCCTCATCATTACCATCATCATCATCATCATCATCATCATCATCATCACCATCATCACCATCATCACACTCATCATCATCATCCTCAGCCTCATCGTCATGGTCATCATCACCATCATCCTCATAATCATAATCATCCTCATAATCATCCTCACACTCATCCTCATCCTCATCCTCATAGTCATCATCATCATCATCCTCATCCTCATCATACTTATACTCAGTATCCTCATCATCATCATCGTCATCATCAGCATCATCATCATCCTCATCATCATCGTGATCATCATCAGCATCATCATCATCACCACCATCATCAGCCTCATCATCAGCAGCAGCAGTATCCTCATCCACATCCTGATCATCATCAGCATCATCAGTAACATCATCGCCATCGCCATCGCCATCGCCATCCTCCTCCTCCTCCTCCGCCTCCAACGTTTTAGACTAAATCCGAATCGTTTTTTCGCAAGTTTCGGCCCTCCGCGTCGAGCCCGGGGGGAGTGAAAGCGGGCAGGCCTTCTCAGACAGGGGCAGGGCTTCTCAGAAGAGAAGCCCTCGCGCCTTCCGAGCAGCCGTCTGTAGCATCGGAGAAGGCTTACCAAGATTCTCGGAAGGCGCGTGGGCTTCTGAGAAGCCCCGCCGCCGTCTGAGAAGGCCTGCTCCCTCTCACTTCCCTCACTTCCGCACTGACCTCCTTGCCGAATAGGGGCTTCGGGGGAGTCAACCAAACTACTCAGGATGAGGTAGCGGGCCCTTTGGTAAAAGGGTCCAGAGGTCCCTGGGAGGCCTCTAGAACATGGCGCAGTCACGGCAGAGAAGCCTGTCCAGCTCTACACAGTTCATGGTGGGAGGCCGCGATGCGAAATTATGTTCGTCATCAGCGATCCCATGGGGCCTGAACGGTCTATCATCAAACATAGCTCCAGCTTGGAGCGACAGCACGCTGTCGAGGTGCGTCGCTTCGCGGCGCTCTAGCGACTAGCACCGCTCGGGGGCGACGCGGCAGTCCTTGCCACCGCCGCTGCCTCGCAAGCCTGCATCCGAGCCTGCAGAGCCATCCCTCGGGCATGGGGGGCCAAGCTGGGCCACTGATGTCGGGGGCCTCGGCTCCCTCAGCGGGCTTTGAAAGCATGATGCAGAACCCTCACAGGCAAGCCGTTGGGGCACAAGACGTGGCATGCCTGGTTTCGAGGACCGAGGTTGCGAGGGCTTCTGGGCGTCCCTGACCTTCCCTGAACCGCCTCGTCGCCAAGGCTGGGCCCGTCTAAGCTTGTGGTCGCAACGCAGCCGAGGACGGGTCCAGGAGAGCGAGTCTCGAGGCCACCGCCACCGCCTGTGCCGGACAAGGCCAGAGACTATGAAGGGGCCCCAGGACACACAAATAAATACACACAAATAAAACACATCCCCATATTTTCCCATATTTGGGATTTGTTTGTCTTCCCCCCCATCCCCATATTTTCCCATCTTTTCTGGGGAATCGACGATTAATTGTGTCTGTGTGTGTTTTTCCCTCCTGAGCCTAGGCATCCCAAGCAAGTGCCAGGCAGAGCGAGGCGAGGCGAGATGGCCCCTGGGCAGCAGGGCGGGGGCGGAGGAGGGAAGGGCGGAGGAGCGAAGCGCGAGGCGTGGGCGAGAAGCGGGAAACCCGAGCCGGCGCCAGCAGCAACGCTCGGAGGACAGTGCGGGCTTCCTGGGTCGGCGCTGGGCAGCCCTCTCCACACACCTTCCACGACGTGCGGAGCACGCCAGGGGCAGCGCTGGAGGCGCTGGGGTGTAGGTTGTCCAGCACCGACCGAATACATCCTCGCAGAAGTCTGGAGATTTAGTCATGTTAACGTCGTGTGCGATTTCTCGTGACAGCGCAGGCAAGCGGCAAGAGCAGGGCAACACGAGTGGCGAGAGAAGGAACGATTGGCAGGGCAAGGCAAAACAGCGATGCAAGTCAACCGGGCACGCCTAAACAAACAAAGAGAAACGCATGACCAACTTCCCTGGAAGGCAACAGGACACTTCTCAGACACGACAAATCTATGGAACCTGGAGGGCCACAGAGGTCCCCAGAGAAGGCCACCTGGAGGACCTGGAATCTTGCGGGTACCACAGAAGGCCCCCAGAGGTCCCAAACAGACAGGCCCCCAAGAGGCCTCTAAGAGGCTCCTAAATGGGTCCCATGGGACAGGCAAGAGCTTCTAAGATGCTTCAAAGAGACCCCAACATGCTTCTTGTGTAAGACTTCGGCCCGGCGGCGGGATGGGCCGAGTGGCACTACCTATCAGGCGTCTAATAAACAAATGCGGTTAGGGTCTATGGTCAGCTCGATATACGATGGTCGAATTAATGCGATGCCCGTCGCGCATATGCAAGATGTTTCGATATCCTTCCCTCATGGAGCTCATTGCCCTCTCAAGGTATGCTAAGACAGCGCCAGACGAAATGTCAGAGCTACAAAGCATTCGCCAAAGAAGCCAGAACTATGAAAACAACTGTCAGGCACTATACCTTCACGACTTGCCCTTACCCAATCATAGGGTCAATCGTGCACTCGTGACCGGATCGATGCAGCATGTGTGCGTCGGAGAGAACGAGCACAGGCAAAGGCAGCACGCTGACTAGGACGTTTTGCGAGGATGCAGGCGCCCCAGCACGGAGGCACGCGCGAGAGCTGGCACGAGTGGCAAATATAGTGGCGAAGACTGAAGCACACATAGGCGTCGCGACAACCATCGAGATTCAGTAAACAGACACGATCGGCTGCAGAAGCGAACTCTAGCATGACAAGGGAGCGAGCAACATCAGGCCTCCAGACTTTCTGTATCAAGTTGGCGCACCTGTGTATGGTGAAAACCCACTCTGCGTTGTCCTGCCGGGGGCGTTGTACGCCGTGGAGCTCAAGAGGCGCCCCGAGTAAACACACAAACGAGACAGCTCACTAGAGCAGCTGAATCAACGTTTCACTAGCGCTTCGTCTCTGCGACAAGATCGCGGGCTACCCATGCATACGTCATTGGGAGTCGGAATACTAATGCTACGAGAAGCCGCGCTGCAATGACATTACGCATGTAGCTCCTTGAACGTGTGTCCGCACATCTGTACAGGGAGGATAGAACACATGGCAATGACCAATGTTACCCGTTCGAGCCACCGACATGCCGATTGCCAGAGACTGCCATGAACATTCCCGACAACCACCTTCGTATAGGTAAGTACCTCTCACACTACATGCAATGCTCCCGACACAACGCTGTCCTCGCAATACTTATGGTAAGCACGCCAAGTCCTCCCCTTCCGCGATGCTCAGATCTAGAGTCTGATGAGCACCAACACCGATGTGCGACACTGGTGAACGAAGTTTGCAAGATCAGCTGAACGCTGCACAGGGAGACATGCGATGGCCAGGGAGACGTTCTCAACCGAACGCAGATGCGAAATATCGGGGCTCTGGTTGTTTTTGTTCAGATGCTGCAGACCCGACGCATTGGGACAAAAAAATATTCCCGTCCGCTCAAACGCGTTCCTTCACAGCCGAGCCACACAAGGCAAACGTATCGGGGCTCTGGTTGTGCGATCGCGCGCGCCCGAGGAACAACGCCGACCCTCGATGCCGAGAGTCAACTATTGCAGGCCGGCTTGCGACCCGACCTGGGGCACCCCGACCTCTCCGCGGCCTCTTCCCCGTGCCTCCCCGCACCGCAGACTCCCTTCGGGAAGTGTGGACGTGCCTGGCCCTCTCTGGACCTCTGGGACCCCCCTGGGAGCTGGGGCTGACGTGCGGCCTTCTTCCGCCAGCTCTGGAAACCTGTGGAGGACTGAAGTGACATGGAGAGTGATCAGGTGGGGCGGCATGCCTACCACGGGATCGCGGCAACAAGCTCACTGAAGGCCACCATGTGTCAATGCCTACCTTCTTGAGGGCTAAGATGTTGGCCGTCAAACAATTGTGCCCTCTGGACTTTTTGTTGCCTTGCCTTCCGACATTGATAGATGTCAGAGAAAATTGCCTGCAATGACCAATGCTTAGATTGAACTAACGCTTGGCGGGGAGTTCAAGGGGGAAGTGACATGGAGCATGCCTCCTCAAGAGGGCGGCGGGGCTTCTCAGAAGCCCTCGGCTCCTTCTGAGAACAGCTCTGAAGCCTTCTCCGACGACGCAGGACACTTCTCAGACGGCGCGAGGGCTTCTGAGAAGCCCCGCCGTCGTCTGAGAAACCCCGCCGCCGTCTTCCGTGCAGAGGAAAAGGGAGGGGGAGGAGGAGGAGGAGGACAACTACTGCCCGAGACACGTCAAAATGGACAACTACTGCCGAGCTCGTCTTCTGTTCGTGCTCCCTCGCCGTCTTCGATCCGCCCCTGCTGCAGAACAGCAGTGTAAATAAACGAGGGCGGCCCTCGAGATCGCCAAACCACTGCTTAGATCGAGCGCTGACGGCCTCGTCCCCACGAACTTGCCCCCAGGCGCCCATGTTGGCCTCCAAACTCCATACGGCTCCACAATGGCCCAGGAAACTCCCGAGGAACAGCCCAAGGGGTAACAACCGCGAGGTCCGAGGAAGCCCATCACGGTGGAGAACCGAAAAGAACGTAGAAAAAAGGGGCCCAGAGGTAGACACATAAAACGACACACGGTCCGGGATGTCCCATCGTTCCCATTCCTCTTCCCCCCAGTGCCCACTTGTTTCCCATGTGTTCTTATGTTTTGCATCAGTGCACATTGGCGGCGCGCACAAGGAGGTAGGGGGAGGGGGGAAGGCTTCTTCGAAGGAGGCTGCTTCTTAGAAAGCGCCAGCCTCACATCTACGGATGAGGTCCGCGCCTTCTAAGAAGCAGGGGTACTTCTAATGAATATTACCTCCTCCCCCTGCCCCCCCTCTCCGCGTGGCTGAACATGAACTGTTTTGCTGGCTGCATCACGGCTCAAACTCTTCTGCAGACTCCTGGCCAGCGCGCCGAAAGACGGGAGGGCAACAGGGGCAGATCCTGGAGCTGCACGTGTCCCTGCTGACTCCGTACATCTTCATGCGGGAATGCACAACACTGACTGCATGGTCGTACAGAGGACGATCGATCTTGTCGAGCCATCCGTTCAAGACAGAGGTATCGTGATGGACCGTAGCCCCCACATACGCTGGCCGGATGTTTACGAACTCGGCGCTGCGACAAATGCCTCCGAACATGGCGTGGAACAGACAAATGCACATCTCGATCTCCTCAAGAATCCCAACAAAAGCAAAACCTTCGTCCAAATGCTTGATCGCCGTGCTGATTTGCTCATCGGTCACGGAGTTTATCCGCCACCGTGCCGCGAGGCACGAGTCGGAGTGCCCTCATTCCCCCTGATGTCTCCGTCCCAAACCCCGAGGATTGAGCAGTATTGATGGGCCTGGGCCCAAAACTCACGTACTTTCAGGGGCGTGGAGCACGCTGGCACCCGAGAGGCCCCCCGGACAGCCCCAGTGGGCCTCCAAGCTGGTCCAAGAGGCCTCCGAGAGGGCCCAAGAGCGCTCCAAGACGTCCAAGATGGCATTTGGACGGCCCACGAGACCCCCAAGACGTCTCAAGAGGACTCCAAGAGACCCTCTCAGAGGAATCGCCGATTTGCCTAAGAAGTCCTGGAGCAGTGTTTGACGTTCTCGCCCTTCCAGACTCACGACGCTCCAGGACGACGAAAGAGGCCATCAACGTCGCCCCAAGGCGGCCCAACACGCCCCAGAGAGGGCCCAGGCGGCCCAAGAGGGCCCCAACACGGCCCCAAGGACGACCCAAGACCGCGCAAGAGGGGCAACTCAAACTGACTAAACACGCCCTCCGCCCCAAGACGACCCCCGAGACCGCCAGCAGGCTCCCAAGAGGCCCATCGGAAGCTCCAGGAGGCCTCCCAAGAGAGACCCGAACCAGGCCCCAAGAGGTCCCCAAGAGGTCCCTGAGAGGTCCCAAGACACGTTCAGAACCGCCTCCAGGAGGCCTTCGATATGCCCTCACGAGATCCCCACACGCCTCCAAAAGCCACGGTGGAGGCATAGGCCCAAGGCCATTAGATATTCAATTTCGTTCTATCATAACAATGCCAACCCAGGAGCATCCGTACCATGCAGCCCTGCACGGTCTTAGCGTATTGGAGTTCAGTCATGATCGACGCGTTAGCACTCAAGCCATGCCTGTCCGGGTAACCACTCAATATTCGCTGTTCAGGGTCGCGCAAGATCATAATGAAATTGCCATTCGACTTATCCCAGTTATTGCAGGGAAGCTTACTCCACGTGATGGGCTTGTGGGAGCAAGGAAGGTCCAAAGCTGGCTTACCGTCCTCTAAGACCGGACAATTCCACGAGTCTGGGACCTTCTTGCTCTTGAAATGCACGAAGGCGTCATACATATTCCTGGTGACGTGCTCGCCATCATCCATCCCAGAACAAGCGTACCCGAGCAGGGTGTTCACGAAGGTGCTACCCACCTTTGGTGGGAGCAGCCACGCGATCCGCTTCACGTCCAAGGCTCTGTACGTAACGTTGGCAGGAGGCCCTCTGTCGCTGCTGCCTGCGCTTGGCAGGACTCCCCCCGCAGAGTCGTGGTCATAGTAATAATAGTAGCGCGAAGTATGCAGACAAAAAAACGGCGGCATAAACATGAACTTTCGAAGGTACGCACGGACTTCCTGGATCGGCGCTGGCTCCCCCTCCCTGGCGCGCGGAGCGCGCCAGGGGCGGCGCCGGAGACGCCGCCAGCGGACCCCCACCTCGGATTCAGGACGTCCGCGCGGGGCTCCGAAAATTATGCTCATGCAGGTGTTTCCTCTTCGGGTATACGAGTCAGCCAGTGGCACGGGTGCAAGCTGTGCGGGCCCGAGCCCGGCTGCAGCCGTGAGCCGCGGGGACCCCTGCGGAAACGACATCTCGCGGAGGTACAGCTGCACCACGGTGTGCAGGAAGAGCCGCCGGCCGCGCCTGCGGCCGTCTGGTGTGTGCGCGTGCGCGTGGTCTGCCCGTCCGCGTCGCCCACTCCCGTCCCCGGCCGCGAGCCCGACTCCGCGGCGTTGCTCCGCGCGCGGCCGCGACACCAGAAGGTGTGTGCGTATGTGTGTGTGTGTGTGTGCGCGTGTGTGTGTGTGTGTGCGTGTGTGCGTGTGTGTGTGTGTGTGTGTGTGTGTGTGCGTGCGTGCGTGTGTGTGTGTGTGTGTGTGTGTGTGGGTGGGTGGGTGCGTGCGTGCGTGCGTGCGTGCGTGCGTGCGTGCGTGCGTGCGTGCGTGCGTGCGTGCGTGCGTGCGCGTGCGCGTGCGCGTGCGTGTGCGTGTGCGTGTGTGTGTGTGTGTGTGTGTGTGTGTGTGTGTGTGTGTGTTTTGGTGCTTTGGTGCCTCGGCGGCCTGGGGCGTCTGCACCTCGCCAGGCCCGTGCGCAGGGCCCTCGGGCGACGTCCGTCGCCTGCCGAGCCCGAGAGAGGGGCCGAGCCGCGGGCAGCGCCCCCGCGCGCTCCCCAGGGCGGCGGCGCCGAGGCCCCCTCGAGGCCGCGCCCCACCCTAGGCCCCTCAGCCTGCCGCCAAGGGGGGCCGAAAAGCAGCGAGAAAACGCGCCGCGCCCAGGCCACCCGCAACGCGGGAAGGTAGGCCCGAGCGCCCCGAGCGGGGCGGCAGCCCCGCCCAGGCCCCTCAGCTCACGGAAAACACCGCGCCAAGGGGGGGGGCCGCACGCACTGAAACCAGACATATCATTGAACGAGCACAACGGCCTCAACTCAGATCCCGTCCAGTTTTTGGGTCCTGGCCGCGCTGGATGCGGCGGATGCGCCTGAGGCGCTCCCTGTCGCCTGGGTCGCGCGGGTCCAGCCGCCTGCACGGCCCGCCGAGGTTCCTGGCCACCGAGCTGTAGTAGGAACCGCATACCACGCAGACCACGAAGTGGCCGATGATCTCGACCGTATGCGGCCGCGGCTCCGACGAAGCGGCCCTGGCCGTCCCAGGCAGCGCCTGGCCACTCCTGGCGGGCTGGGCAGAGGCCGCCCGCCCGCGCGCACCCTGCTCTGGCTCCGAGGCCGCCGCGGCCGCAGCCGAGGGCGGCGGGGGCCCCGCCAGCGGTGCCAGGCCTCCCTGGCCCAAGCCCGCCGCCGCCGCCGAAGATGCTGAGGAACCAGTCCTTGGGGCCTTACCACCGTGTTTCAGGCTGCCCTGGCCAGCACGAGCTTGGTGTGCCGCCAAGGGGGCGGAGCACACCGCGGCCGCTGCCTGGGTGGCAGCCTTGCCGTCCACGGCCAGGGAGCTGGCCAACTCGCCCAGATCAGCTCCAGGCTCACCATCAGGTTGAACAGCAGTCGGCACCGTGGGAACCGCTGCCCCAGCGCCAGCCACACCACCGCCGACCACGTCTTGGGAACTGGTGGCTGCCGCACTGCGGATCCGCAAAACACCCTCCCGCCTCGCCCCACCCGCTGGAGCTCCCTCCTCCTGTGGCTGGAGTGCCCTGGGGGCGAGGTCGGGATTGGGCGACGACGCGCGCTCTGACGCCTGGGTGCCGGTGGCCGTCGTGCCGCCTGCCTCCACCACCTCGAGGTCGCTGTGCACGCAGAGGGCCGCGAACTCGTCGGCATCGTCGTACCCCATGGCGCCCTCGGCTGCGCGGCCTGCCGCATCACCTCCTTGGTCGTCCTCCGAGGAGAGGGGCTCGAAGACCCACTGGTGCCACGAGGCCGTCTCAGGCGGGGCACGATCTCCCAGAAGCTCCTTGAAACGCTCCCTGACCTGGTTCAACACGTCGAAGTGATGCCGAAGCAGCCGACGTCGCTGTTTGGCTGTCAAACCCGAGTCAGGCCGTACTCTGGCGAACTGAGCCTGACGGGCTGGCTCGGCCCGCGTCCAAGAGGTAGCGCATAGGTCGTCGACTACCTGCCCTAGAGTGCGGCCAGGGTTGCTACGTAAAAGATGCTCTCGAACTGGAGTCCACGTCGCCAGGCTGAGAAACCTCTCAAGGTATTCCGAACACCACGTACGGTAGTCCCACTCGTTGGTGAAGCCTGCCACGTCGAAGCGATCGATCCAGAAAGACGCCCAGATGATGGCATCGTCCATGATGGAACGGACCTGCTGCTGCTCGAGCGTGATGTGTGGCTGGCTTGACGGGGTTCCCATGCACGCAGGGCCGTCGGGTATCCGCTCCATCCTGCCCAGAGCCTCGCGGGCTGCTGCGACATGAGCCCACAGCGGGTCGGGGCCCAGCTGGGAGGCTGGCGCAGGGTCGGGCTCTACACGAGGCTCATCCTGATCTCCATGGTCTGCTCGTTGTCGGACAGGCCGAGCGGCGGCGCCTGCTGCCGCGAGAAGAGGCACTGCCACCCTGCCTCTCTTGACCGCACTCTTGACTAACTTGCCCTGGAGCCCTTGGAGACGACCACGGCACTCCTGCAACTGAAAGGCCGCGAGGCGAGTGCGGGCAATCTTGCCGCAGCTGGTGCACTTGGAATAACCGCGGCACACTTCCAGAACGTGCGGGTGCCTGGGACCAGCCTGAGGTCGCGCTGCCTGCGGAATGTTGGCCTCTTGGCCCTGCTGTCGTTTGGGCCTAGGCTCCGCCAACTTGACCCCGTCGAGGAGGACCCTGAAGTGCCCGATGTACTCGAGCACGCGCTTGGTGGCCTTGAGCTCCTGCTTGACCTGCAACGTGGCCCACTCTGGCGGCGCGCTGAGGTCTGCCCCTTGCTTGGCCCATTCGTCTGCTAAATCATTGTGCTTCATATGAATCTGGACCTCCTCTGGCAGCTCTAGACGTTTGGCCTGCGATATGTGCGAGGTGACTTTGATGACAGACAGCTCTCTGCCAGGAAGGATGTCCATGTCGTCCAGGCGGTCCCAGATCTCGAGCCAGACGTGCGCATAGGGCCTGGCCGAGGAGCAACACCATGCCCTGCCACGAGCCAAGCCTTGGACCACCTGGGCATTGTCAATGATGATGGCCGTGATGAAGACCGCATGCCTGAGGGCGTGGAGGAGACCCCACAACTCTGCCAGGACCGAGCTGGGGTCGGGAAAGGGCAGTGGGCCGTACAGGCCCTGCACCACGTCATCGGCCTCCGCTGTGCACTGCAAAGCCGCCCAGCCGCCGTGCCTGAGGTCATCCAAGCCTTTGACTGATCCGTCCGACACCAGCACATCGGTGAGCTCGGGGGCCGCGCCATTGACGATCCAATAGGTGCGCTGCGACGGTAGACTCCAAGCCAAGCCGTAACATGGGGTCCGCCGCGAACCCCGCTCCCATAGCCACCTTGAGGCTTCCGACGAGGAGGCCGACACGCCCAGGTGGCCGACGTCTCTGAAGGTAGGTGATGCGTCGTGGGCTGTCAGCTGCTCCCTTACTGTAGCACACGTCGGGCTGCCGCACCGCCAGTAATAGTGCTGGTGCGTGCCGAAACAGGTCGCGTCGTCGCACAGCTGGCAATGCGGAGTGCCCGCCTGGCCCGACAAGAAAAGAGCCTCCTGCGAAGGGAAACCTCCCAGCACCGCCTTCTTGACCGCGTCGGCATGGTGCTGCAGCCACCCGTCCTGCTTGCGTCGCTTGACCAACTGCCTCGCTGGGGTGAGCCACGGCGCTGGCAAGAGCGCAGCCCGCTCGGGCTGGGCCGCCGCCCACTGGCACAAGGCTCGGGAACGGGCGGCCAACAGCACGGCGGCCTCAACGGACTTGGGGCAGATCTGCAGTAGATCCAGATGTACGTCCCCTCCTTGGAGCACTCCGCCACGTGGAGGCAAGACAATCTCAAAGGCTGATGGCATGCTCCACCCATGGGCTCTAACTGTGACCGAGGTGGCCCCCGCTGGGCCGCGCACCACTGACCGCAACTCCTGCGCGTCGGCGTCGATGTACAGCGCGAGCTGTTGCTGCACTCGGGCCCATGCCGTGGCCTGCGCCCGTCGCCCCTCTGGGTGGCCCCAAGCTTCCCTGGCCCAGGCCAGCAGCGGCGCCAGAACGAGGGCGTCGGCACAACTGGGGTCGAGGCCGTCGTGCAAGACTCGGGAGGTAAAGGCTGTGGCGCCTCTGCGGACGGCCCGATCCTTCTGTTGGATGAAACGCACGATGGGCCTGGGCGTGCCACGGACACGGGCACCGTAGGCGACCGAGGCTCCGAGGCCCTGCCGCACGACCATCTTGAGCTTGCCCCCGCGTGCACGAGGAAGGCCGCGTATCTTAGGCCAGCGCTGCTTGGCTATCTTGAGCCGCGCGTGTCTGACTGGGGCTGACTGGTTCTCTGCCTTGACGCTGGGACCGTAGTCGATACCGAGCCACCGCTCAGAGGTGCTGGGCGGCACTCCCAGGACGGCCATGGCCTGCGTCAAGCCTGAAGACGGAGTGGCCGTTTGCAGGAAGGAGCACTTGCCTCTCGCCCCGTCCCGCGCTCGGGCTACCTCCAGGCCCAAGAAGGACTCCAGCATCCAGAACAGCAAGCGCGTGGCCTGCGGCAACATGTGCAAGACGCGCGCCTCGGTGGACATGACCCGCAGGGCGATGTCATCAACGTACAAGTAGATCGTGAGGCGGAAGACCCCCAGCAGGTCGTCTAAGCACAGCATGAGGTAGAACCTCAGGAAGGTGGGCGCGAAACGGCTGCCCGCTGGGAGCGCTGTGGAGGACAGGACCTCCGCCGAGCAGGCCTCCCCAAGACGAATGACACGGCCAAAGGCGAAACTCTCCAGCGCGAGCGCGACCACCTCCAGCGGGCCGTCCCACCAAGCTGCTAGCCACCACATACGCTCATGCGGAACCTTCTCATAACACTTGGCGAGGTCCGCCAGCATCGTAGCCGCACGTATGCCTGTGCCCAACACGAGCTCATCGTCCAACAAAGCTTTCCACAGCGCACGCTCGGAGGATTGGCCCGCCGCCGTGTAGTCGTAGCTCCTGGGGTGTGCCGCCAACCAACTCCTGATGGTGGGCAGCTGCCACGCTTCCCAGATTCGGCAAGGGCCAGGTAGTAGAATGATGGGTCGGCCCCCTCCATCGAGCTTCCCGATGATGAACACGAGCAGGAGGTGGACCTGAGTCGGCCACCGCCCCAGTTGTTGGCACCAGGCCAACAATGACGCGAGCACCGAGAGCGTGCCGTCCGTGAGGTACGCCCAAAGCTTTGGTTGCCATCCGTCCACGCCAATCCCCGTCTTGGCCCTGAAACGCTGGGCCAAGCCACGCAGGTGGTGAGGGCTGGGCGGCGTGACAGCGACTTGCTGGAGGCCCCTCCATGGCTTGGGGAAACCTGAGCCAGTGACCCAGACCTTCGACCAGTCGTGCAACTCCTGGTCCACGGCGGCCTGAGGCGCCGCTGGGAGCAGCTTCTTGGATATGCTGCCCTTGGGGGCCTGCCAAGCCTGGCGCCACTTGGTGACCCTGTGGAGGAGCCCCTGCGAGCCTGGGAAGTCGTCCTCCAACCGCTGCTTGAAAGAATCTCGTCGTTCCTTGCCGATCTGCCACTCTAAGTACGAGGCATACTGACTGCAGCTGAGGCGCCAATCCGCGAGCTCCTGCAAGTCTTCGTAGCCGCGGTCCCGAGACGTGAAAACCTCGAAGAACTCCTGCAGCTCAGCCACGCCTTCAACCAGCATGTGGAGTCTGAAGCGGTCACGCAACTTGCGAATGGAGGCGTGCCGCTGCTGGTGCAGCGTGGTGAGGACCAGGTCGGAAGCGCCCGTGTAGCTGAAAAGCTTCACTTCAATGATGCCCAGCCAAGCCAACTCGTTGGCAAACCACCTCCAGCGCTTGGCCTCCCCGTACGAGGCGATGGCCTCGGTGTGGGTCGGGAGCAACGGGCACTTCTTGAAGCGTGGTGGTCCCCCACGCCCTCGGCATTGATCGGCTTGCCGACTGCTGGGGTCCAAACCCACCTTTTGGATCAGCTCCTCCTCGGCGGCGTGGCAGAAGACCTCCCAGGTGCCGTCCAGGAGCTCCTGGGTAGGCACCGCATCGGGGTCGAAACCCGCAGGCACGTCTGGACATGAGAGATCGAAATGCTTCGGCTTGACTCCTGGGATCGGGAACTTGTGGGGTCGGATGAGCTTGGTGTAGGTAAAGGCGGACCAAGGCTGCAGAAACTCGACCCATGTGGCTCGATGAGGGTGGTAGACCGCGTCGTCGTCAATGCGGGCTGGGGAAATATTGGCAGCCAGACTGGAGTGCATCCAGAAGTAATCGATCACGCGCTCACCATGCGGGGAGCGGTTGGTGCCCCCTTCCCCTTGCCATGCTACGACACGGCCTCTAAGCTGGTTGTTCCACGGCGAACGCTCCAATGCGTCAGGTAGATTCTCCCAGTCCGCGATGACTAGCCAGGGCAGCTGGAGCTGGACTGCCCACCCTGTGATAACCGACAGGAGAGCAGAATTGCCCACTGACGCCAGCTTCTGACCCGTGAAGCAATACGCACAGAAAACAAGTAACTTGCCGATGCCCTTGGCCTCGAGGGTGGCCAACAGGAGCCTGCCCGCACAACCTGGGGGCGATATGTCCCAGTGTCGCTGTCCAGCTGCAAGGGTGACGCCGACGCAGGCAGGTATCGCCAGCATGGCGCCCGCCGAGGCCCCTCCATTCGGGCCGTCCGTCGCTGGCGCGGGCAGGGCCCTCCAGCCCAAGGGCAGCAGGGCCCGTGCGCTCTCTTCGGCCCACAAACGCCGCTTGCCGTGCTCCTGGGAACCGATGATCGGAATCTTGCCCTCGGTGAGCTGCTGGTGTGCCGCTCCGTGGAGGTAGCCCACAACGTTGCCCCAGCTGAGGCTGGCGTTGACACTGTGGAAGGTGAAGCGCCTGTGGCTCCGCTGTCGACGCTTGCCTCCACGAGCTCCTGCTGCTGGGGGTCGACACTTGGCGACGTCGCACTGGGGCTTTGCCGAAGTCCCGCTGCAGGTGGACTGGCCGCCGACGCTGCCGACGCTGAGGTCCTTGCCCTCGGTGGGGTGTGCCACAGCCTCCTGCGCCGTGCCGACGATGCATGTCTGCCCAGGGCCGCGATGGCTTTCCCCAGATGAGACAGCTGAGCCAGCAGAAACAAAACCTGACGCAAGCAACGCCTGACTGCCTCCGTGGGCAGAGCCTCCACAACCTGCTGTAACCACTGGGTCCGAGAAACCACCAACTGACGTAAATTGCGCCTGAGGGCCTCCAGTGGCCAGGAGAGACTCGCCTGTGAGAACAGCAACGCCCGAACACCCACCAACTGTCGTAAGCTGCTCCTGAGTGCCTCCAACGGCGACAGAAAAACCCTCAACAGGTGAGGCATCTGAGCCAGAGGGGCCGCGGCTTGACGTAAATTGCACCTGAGTGCCTCCAGCGGCCAAGAAACCACCATCCGTGGGTACTGTGGAGCACGAAAGACCACTGGCTGAACAAAGCTGCGCCTGGGTGCCACCGTCAACGGCCGAGAGTCCATCGCCCGTGGAAACAGCTGAGTCGTAGCAAACACCAACTGACGTAAGCTGGTCTGGGCTGCCTCGGACGGCAGAGAGGCCAGCAGCTGAAATGCTTGGGGCAGCTCCTCGGTGCTCGTCCGTGCGGTTGCACGCGGCTGGGGTGGGAGTGAGCTCGGTGCAGTCACCTGGCGAGGCAGAGCAGAGCCCCGGCTCCTCCGAAGTCCCAGTCGAGGTGGATGGGCCGAGCTCGGCCTCCAGCACCTCCGCGGCGCACAATCTCCAACAGTGGATGCGGTCGTCGAAGTAGACGGTGGGGGCCTGTGTTGCCGGCGTGGCCTGGGACTGACGGTCGAACCACCGCTCCGCGGCTGACTGGTTGCGGTCCTGCTGAGCCGCCTCACGCTCAAAAGCCTCCTGATTGGTAACCTGCAGATGCTCTAACCATTGCCGCTGGAGGCGCCTGGCCTCCCCTCCACGGTTCCAGGCTTCGTCACCCAACTCCCGTGCAGTCCTCATGCGCTCGGCAATTCGGGATCCGCTGCCCGTGGTGGCTGCCAGGTCGTCCAGCATGGCTGTGTACTCCCCAGAGCTCAGCTGGTGGAAGATGTACGGTACGCAGTAGGAGTCCCAGTGCCTGCGGTCCTGAGCCTCGGCCCCCACAGACGGGGGGCGCCAGCGCCGAGCCATGCGGCGCATACGCGTGGCCAGGATGGCCAGCTGCCGTCTGCCCAGGCGGACGAGTCTGGGCTCTCGTGGCTTGGCCACTGGCGGTGCATCAGGTCCCCAGGGCTGGGCCTTACGCATCTGCGCCCCCAGCTGGGACGGCGGCTGCTGCTTCCAAGTCCCGCCTGAGCTGAGCCAACTTGGCTGCGCCATCGGGGCCGCGGAGGCTGGGTGGCTCTGGAAGGTGAGCAACAGGAGGCCCAGCAGGGGCCCCAGGCGGCACAGGGGCAGGGGCCTGGGCTGGGGCCGCGGCGGCCGCTGGGGCCTCCGCGGGGCCTGCTGCCGCAGGGCCTGCGGCTGGCGCCTGGGCTGGCGTCTGGTCTGCTGCTCCTGCCGCCTCGGTGCGTGGCCGCTTGCGCCTGGCCAGCAGCTGCTGGTGCTTGGCGTCGATCTCGCTGCGCCTCTGCTCCAGCTGCGTCTTGGCCTCCCCGAAGGTGGTGCGCACGTGCTGCTTGACCTGCTCGACGAAGCCTTCCAGGGACTTGTTGAACTCCTCGCGCTCCGCGTCGGTGATGTCCAGGTCGGGGTCGTCCAGCCTGAAGGCGTCGCCTGCCTCGACCTGGAAGTCATCCGCCAACAGCGCCGTGACGTTGAGGCCCACGGCAGGCTGAGCCTTGGCGCCAGACTCCTGCGCCACCTGCGCCTGCACCTGGACGCCCTTGGGCGCGGCTGCCTTGTAGGCCTCCTCCACCTCCACGTCGCACGCCAGGACGAGCTCCCCCGCACGCACCTCCTCCTCGCGGCAGGCCTGGAGCCACTGCTCAGCGTCGCGAACCTGCTGGGACTTGGAGAGTAAGGCGGCTTGGGCCCGCCTCTGCTTGGCCTGGGCGCGGTTGAGAGCCACATCTGGCAACGCCGTGGCCGCAACGGGCGGTGGTGCGACGGCCTTCTTGATGGCCTCGAGCTGCAGGCCGTGCTCGGGATGCCTGGCCGCCAACGCCGCGAGGCACTCTGCGTCCGACGGCGGGGCAGGCTGCGGCAGTGGTGCCTCGTACCCGATCCAGTCGTCCGAGTGCACCCACGGCTCGCGCACGAAAGACCACGCCGATGCCCGTAGCTGCGGAGGCTTGTCCACTGCTGCAGGCTTGAGCGGCTTCTTGCAATTGTAGCAGTCCATCCTGGCCTTGAAGTTCCACTTGTACGAGCAGTTCGCACAGCGGACGTAGTCCAGGGGGTTGCCTCCGCTCGCGTTGGTCTTGCCTGCCTTGCCAACTCCTTTGCTCTTGCCTTTGCCGCCGCCACCCTTGGCCCGCGGCTCGGACCTGGCCCTCTGCGAGGAACTGGACATGGCGAGTGGGCAGCGCACAGCCTACCCTTTGCCAACACACGAATCAAAACTGTCGGGCCGAGAGGCCCTGGCACTGGCCGCGGACTAGCGGTATCCACTCGTTCCCCTGTGGAACAGATCATTTTGAGCCAAAATGGCTACGGGTGTGTGTGTGTGTGTGTGTGTGTGCGTGTGCGTGTGCGTGTGCGTGTGCGTGTGCGTGTGCGTGTGCGTGTGCGTGTGCGTGTGCGTGTGTGTGGCGGACGATGGACCCTCCTCATCGCCCCCGTCCATTTTGGGTGGAGCGTGTATACGTCATCATATGTGTGTGTAGATATACATGTACGTACAAATCTGTTTAGATAGTCCACGAGAAGCATCAATATAATTTAAGAGCGCTCCGAGACGGACAACACGGCCTCCAGACGGCCCAGGAGGGCACCAAAACGACCAAAGAGGGCTCCAAGGTTGACTCCCAAGAGACCAGAGACATATAGTTCTCACACTTATGTTACTTTCGACGCTCGCGTTCTTGTATTTTCTCGATTCCAACGCCCCTCCGGGACGGCCCAAGAGGCACCCAATATAGCCTCACGACAGCCTAGTAGGCCGACAGGCGAACCTCACGACAGCCCCAATGCACACTGGTGGGCCTCAAAGACGGCTCAACAGGCCCCCCCAGAGGGCCCCAGGAGAGGCAAAACGAAGGAGCCCTAGGAACAGTTCCCTCGCACGAGGGAACAGTTCCCTCGAACGATGGCCCAAAAATGAACAGCCAGAATCCTAACATGCTCCAAAGAGCCCCCCAGAAGCCCCCGAGGGGTTCCCAAGGAGCCTCCACGACGCAACCCCCCAGGACATTTCCACGACGTTCCGAGAGACATCCAGGGAGACCCCACAAGGTATCCAAGATGCACCTGGCCCACAACCCAGGCACGGTGTCGAAATGTGCCGACGGCCCCTGTCTCTCGTTCTCTCTTGCTTTCTCGTTCTCTCTTCATTTCTCGGCGATGCATTGCGCATTCCAGGTCTTGGCCGCCTCCCCCCGCCTAGCCAGCCCGCCCCCCCATCGTTCCACCTCGAACCAGCGCGCGGGTGGGTCGCGAATGGGTCGCGGGTGGGTCGCAGTATATTCTCCCTTCTAGGGAGAGAATAGACTCTACCCCCCCCCCTCGGCGTTATCGGTTTCCCTTTTCGGGGTATGTAAATCACATATGATTCTGACCACATGTCCATCCTAAATACGAATTTAGACCATCCCAGGGGGACGGGGTTCCCCCCCCCTGAGGTTCCCTTTGTATAAAAGCACTATGCGGTGACATGTTTGTTCTAACATAACATTTTTCCACGAATCCCTTGAAACAAAAACAAGACGAAATGCACACGCGCGCGCGCCGTCGCGCATGCCGAAATCCTCCAAAAACCTTCGGTGCCGGAAGGATTTCGCAATCGAGTTCCCAAAACACTTACAACAACAAAGGGTTTCGCAACACTGATTTGCTGAAAAAAACTTCCGCGCGAGCTCTTGCGAAACCTTACGAAAACCATAGTTTTTTTCACGATTTTCACAAAATGCTACCAAACGGGCTTCGCGCGCGCATGTCGAAATCTGTCGAACGCCCTTGCGCGTGTACCGTCGCGAGAATCCTCTGCAAAAAACTTGACGAAGTGCAGACGCGCGCGTCGTCGCGCGCGTACGCCGAAAACCTTCAAAACCCATCGGTTTCGGAAGGATTTCAAAATCGTGTCCAAAAAACTTACAAAAACACACGGTTTCGCAACACGGATTTTCACCAAAAGCGTGCGCGCGCGCTCTTGCGTCGTCGTCGTCGTCGTCGTCCTCCCTCCTCCCGCGTCGTCGTCGTCGCCTACGTCGTCCTCTGTCTTTCCTCGTGTTCGTCGTCGTCGTCCTCTTTGGCGTCGTGATCGTTTCCGTCGTCGTTGTCGCCGTGGTCGTCCTCCTTCCTCCTCCTCCCTCGTCGTCGTCGTCCGTCGTCGGCGTCTCGTCGTCGTCCCTCCTATTTCGCCGCCGCCGTCGTCGCCGTTGTCGTCGTCGTTGTCGTCGTCTTCCCTCCTCCCTCGTCGTTGTCGTCGCCGGCGTCGCCGTCCTTCCTCCTCCTTCGTCGTTCGCGTCGTCGCCGTCCTCCCTCCTCCCTCGTCGTTGTCGTCGTTGTCGTCGTTGTCGCCGTCGTCGTCCTCCCTCCTCCCTCGTCATCGTCTTCGTTGGCGTCGTCGTTGTCGTCGTCGTCGTCGTTGTCTTCATCGTCGTCGTCGTCGGCGTCGTCGGCGTCGGCGTCGTCGTCGTCGTCGTCATCGTCGTCGTCGGCGTCGTCGTCGTCGTCGGTGTCGTCGTCGTTGTCGCCGTCGTCGTCGAAGTCGTTGGAGACGTCGTCGGTGTCGTGGCCAAGTGCCATGTGTTACCTACCGTCACGGTCTTGTCTTAAGGTGCCTTGCGACCAAAAGGCTGCGGGTTGGAGGGTGGGATGTTTGCAAGGGCAGCGGAGAGGACAGCTTCAAGACGGTCAAAATGGATCCACCCCTTCATACCCACCCCGACAGGCGAAGCCGCTTAGTAAACGCGCACAAGGAAGGAATCGAACAGGGCAGGGCTTTTTAGGCAACGCCCAGGGCCGTTTAGTGAACATCAATTGTCGGGTTCGGGTGGTTTCTCCACCCTTGAGGATGGGTCGCGGGGTGGGTCGCGGGGTGGGTCGCGGGGTGGGTCGCGGGGTGGGTCGCGGGTGCGCGGGTGGGTCGCGGGTGGGTCGCGGGTCGGGTCGCGGGGTGGGTCGCGGGGTGGGTCGCGGGGTTGGTCGCGGTGTGGGTCGCGGGTGGGTCGCGGGTGGGTCGCGGGGTGGGTCGCGGGTGGGTCGCGGGGTGGGTTACGGGGTGGGTCGCGGGGTGGGTCGCGGGGTGGGTCGCGGGGTGGTCGCGGGTGGGTGTCGGGTGGGACGACGACAACAACAAACAACAACAACAACCACCACCACCACCATCACAACAACAACAACACCACCACCAACAACAACAACAACAGCAGCAGCAACAACAACAGCAGCAGCAACAACAACCAACAACAACAACACCACCAACAACAACACCAGCAACAACAACAACAACAACAACAACAACAACAACAACGCAACTAGCAGGATTCGCACCACGAAGTCCTTATTCAGCCATGCATCCAGGGATAATGGATGACTGGTCGGCCCCCTCACTCTGATATATATATATATATATATATATATGTGAATATATATATATATATATATATATATATCCGTAGCACCCCGCAATGGCGGATAAGAGTGAGGGGGCGGGCGCGGGCGACGCGGGCGTCGTCGAGCCGGCGGACCTCGTGGCCCCCACCTTCCCTGTCGATGGCGCTGTCCTCCTCCTCCTCCTCCTCCTCCTCTTCCTCGTCCTCGTCCTCATCGTCATCGTCATCGTCATCCTCCTCCTCCTCCACCTCGTCCTCCTCCTCTCCTCGTCCTCCCTCTCCCCCCCTCGTCCTTTCATTATCGTTCTCCCATTGTCGTCCTCCCCCTCATCGGCCTCCATCATCGTCCTCCTATTGTCGTTCATCATCATCATCATCATCATCATCATCATCCTCATCAGCATCAGCATCAGCATCAGCATCAGCATCATCATCGTCATCATCATCATCATCATCATCATCATGAGCAGCAGCAGCAGCAGTATCATCATCATCATCATCCTCATCCTCATCATCATCATCATCATCATCATCATCAGCATCAGCAGCATCATCATCATCATCATCATCATCATCATCATCATCATCATCATCATCGTCATCATCATCATCATCCCCCTCCTCCTCCTCCTCGTCCTCCTCCTCCCCCTCCCCCCCCCTCCTCGCCCTCCTGCTCCTACTCCTTTTCTTTCTCCACATTCTCCTTACATCCTCTCTTCTTCCGCATTCTTCTCGTCCCCTGTTTACTCTTCCTGCCTCCCCCTCCTTTCCCAAGATAACTGCAACGCAATCCTTTTTCCCGATTGATGTTCCCCGCCTTCTTTGATTAAGGCAACTCGCCAGGGCAGAGTTGCTGGACTGGCTGGTGTGGATGCGCGGGGCTTGAAGGGAATGCAAAAGCAGCCCGCCGCAGGCGCCAACAAAAATTGGTTTGTACACTGAACGTGGTTTGGGTCGCGGGTGGGCCCGGGTTCTCCACCGGGAACGAATGCAAAAGATGCCCGCCGCAGGCGCCGAAAAATGTGGTTTGTACCCTGAACGTGGTCGCGGGTGGGCCGCGGGCTCTCCACCTGAAACGAATGCAAAAGATGCCCGCCGCAGGCGCCGAAAAATGTGGTTTGTACCCTGAACGTGGTTTGAGTCGCGGGTTGGTCGCGAGATGGTCACGGGGTGGGTCGCGGGCTCTCAACCTGGAAGGAATGCAAAAAAACCAGCCGCAGGCGCCGAAAATGATGGTCTGTACCTTGAACGTGGTTTGGGTCGCGGGTGGGTCGCGGGTGGGTCGCGGGGTAGGTCGGGGGTGGGTCGCGGGTGGGTCGCGGGGTGGGTCGCGGTGGGTCGCGGGTGGTCCGCGGGTGGGCCGCGGGGGTCGGGGTGGGTCGCGGGGTGGGTCGCGGGTGGGTCGCGGGGGGGTCGCGGGTGGGTCGCGGGGTGGGTCGCGGGGTGGGTCGCGGGTGGGTCGCGGGGCGGGTTGCGGGTGGGACGACGACAACAAACAACAACAACAACAACAACAACAACAACAACCAACAACAACAACAGCAACAGCAACAGCAACAGCAACAGCAACAGCAACAGCAGCACCTTTTACAACATCAACAACAACAAGAAACAAACAACTAACAACTAACAACTAACAACAACAACAACAACAACAACAACAACAACAACAACAACACCAACACCAACAACAACAACACCAACACCAACACCAACACCAACAACAACAAACAACAACAAACAACAAGCAACAAGCAACACCAAACAACACACAACACACAACAAACAACAAACAACAAACAACAAGCAACAAACAACAAACAACAAGCAACAAACAACAAACAACAAACAACAAGCAACAACAACAACAACAACAACAACGAGAATCCGCACCGCGGAATTCCACTTCAGCCACGCACCCAGGGACAGTGAATGACCGTTCGGCCCCCTCACTCTGATATATGTAATGTATATGTATATATGTGTATATGTAAATGTGTATGTATATATGTTGCCACACATACACCTCTCTCTATATATGTATATATACATATATATACACATATGTACGTGCATATATATATATATATATATACGTGTGTACGTATATATATATATACATATATATATACGTATATGTATATATATGTACACATGTACAAATGCACACTAGAACTTCCCGCGCGCGCTTCGCGCGTGCTTGGTTTCTAGCCGCGCCCAAGAAACTCGTATCGCAAGAGGGGGCGGGGGCAGGCCTCCAAGAGGGCCCCAGGACGGCCCAAGAGAGCCCCACGACGGCCCAAGGGGCGCCCGAGCCCGAGAGAGGGAGCACGAAACGAACATCCGAGCCTCCCCTTCCGTCCCAAGAGGCCCCTATGAGGCCCCAAGAGGCGCACAAGAGGCCCCAAGAGGCTCCCACGAGGCCCCCCAAGAGGCCCCAAAACGGCCCAAATATGTCCGCCACTGTGCCCCCTGACACGTTGAGGCGTGGAAGAATGCCAAGGTCTGCTTGGTAGGGTTTCTTGAGTTCTCATGAAGGGATCCTCCCCACCCTGCCCGCAAACTCGTGTACATCGCCCCCCTGTCCGAGGCCACTGCCCTCGTGCCCGCTCGAGGATGGTGCACTTGCAGCATGGCAGCTAATGCCTGAACCCCCATTCCACGCGTGCCCGCTCGAGACTCCCCGCATGGCAGCTAATGCCTGACACCCCTTCCACGCGTGCCCGCTCCAGGATGGTGCCCTGCGCGCGTTGAAGCTAGTGCCTGAACTCTAAATTCATGCGCACCCGCTCTAGGATTGTGCACTTCCCGCATGGCTGCTAACACGTAGACCCCTCATCCCACGCGCACCCGCTCGAGGATCGTGCACTTCCCGCATTCCCCGGCACTACTTCCAAGCGTTACAAAGCCTCCCAAACCACGATCATTCATTCTACACCATGGGTATGCGTCCCGAACTTCTACGACGGACCGCGCAGGCAACCAAGGGCACCAATATGGCCCAATAGATCTCGAAGACGGCCCAAGATAGCCCCAAGGCGGCCGAATATTTTTGTTTATGTAGGACGGCCCAAGATGCCCCCAAGAAGGCCTCCAACAGGGCCCGAAGAAGCCAACATCATTGCGTTTTGCCGAGGGGGTTTCTATGTTCGCAGTCTCGCCTCTTCAGGCTGCTGTCAGGTCAAGATGGGCCAGAAGGACTCCACTATGACCCAAGATGTATCCAAGACGGCCCAAGAGGACCCCTCGACGGCCCAAGGCGCGCCAAGATGGCACCCAGACACCCACCATACGGCCACGAGGACCCCGAGGCTGCCCAAGAACACCCCAAGCCAGCGCGAGAGGGCCCCAAGACCGCCCTAGAGGACCGAAAGGACCCCAACGACTGCCTCACAAGAGGCCAAGGCAGCACCAAGACGGCACAAACGATACCCATCATGAGCCTGATCATGCTGATGGTAATGCTGATGATGCTGCTGATGATGATGATGCTGACGACGACGACGATGGTGATGATGGTGGCGTTGACATCGATGTTGATGATGCTGGTGATAGTGATGGTGCTAATTATGCTGCCTGTACTGATGATGATTTTGAGTGGTATGGTGATGCCGATGATGGTGATGCTGATAATGCTGATGCTGCGTATGATGATGATGGCGATGACAACGATGGTGCTGCTGATGAAGATGATGATGCGGATCGCCTATCAGCATTTTCATCATCAGCATCAGCAGCAGCATCATCATCATCATCAGCACCATCACCATCCAAATCCTCATCTACAGCCTCCGATGCATCCTTATCCTGGGCATCATCCTCATCCACATCCGCATCCTCATCCTCATCAGCAATTCAGCATCACCATCATCGTCATCAAAATCGTAACCATTATCATCATCATCATCAGCATCATCACCATCAACATCGTTGCTACCACAATCATCATCATAAGCAGCATCAGCATGATCATCAGCATCACCATCATCAGCATCGCCATATCTATCAACGACCGCATCAGTATAGGCAGCATAATCAGCACCATCACTATCACCAGCGTCATCATCATCGGTGTCACCATCATCACCATCATCACCATCATCGTCAGCAACAGCATCATCATCACCATCGTCATCGTCATCGTCACCATCATCAGCAACAGCATCATCCTCGTCATCAACATCATCCGAATCATCAGCATCGTCATCAGCATCATCATAATCAACATCAGCATCATCATCGTCATCATTATTATCATCCGCATCATAACCAGCATCATCAGTCTCATCACCATCACCGGCAACATCAACAGCATCGTTTTATGTTTTTGTTTTTTTGTGAAAAAAAGCAACATCAACAGCATCGGTATCATCGTCAACATCACCATCATGATCAGCGTCATCATCATCGTGATCCTCATAATAAACATCATCGTCATTGTCGTCAACAGCAAGTGCATCATCAGCATCATCAGCAGCATCATCAGCATCGTCGTCATCGTCATGGTCTTCGCCATAATCGTCATCATCATGAACAGCAGCATCAGCATCAGCATCAGCATCAGCATCATCATCATAATCATAACCAGCACCAGTTCCAGCACCAGCGCCAACATCATCATCATCAGCATCAGCAACAGCAGCATCATCGTCATCACACCCATCATTATCGTACTTCTCACCATGATCATCGCGGTTCTCCAAAGCCTGGAGACACGACGTGTCGCACGCGACGACCTCTTGCGCCCCCTCGAACAGTCGCCGCCCAGAATGCTGGGCTGGCACGATGGCGGAACTTGACGCTGGCACCTCGAGAAATAAATGAACTCCAGAGCCTGGTCTCGTGCGTAACAGAATAAGGTGACCCCCCTCCCCGACGCATCAAGCCCGACATGCGGTTCTTCTGACTGCATCGCTCTCTTGCTTCTCGCCAACCCATTTCAGGCAACACTTTCTGCAGGCAGAACTGTTTGAAAGCAAACAATTTGCACTCAAAGGCACAGCAAACAGCAAATGACGGCAAGCATGGTCGCAACTGAAGCCAACATGTGTTGTGGAGGCAAACTTTGAGGGCTAACAGTTTTGCAACCGAGGGCAACATGTTTCCTCAACGAGCTAGCCTTGAATGGTCCAGAACATCAGTGTATCTAAGTCGGGCATGTTCCCCTACGGAGGGATTGTGGCCAAAAAATAAAACAAGTAAACCAACATTCCAAAGTGGTAAAACATATTAAAAAATGGTCCCCATCATACTTGTCGACTATTTTTGAGCATTCCCCCTGTAGAGGAACAGGCCCGACTTAATCGAGGTGGCGAAATCCGTGGGACGTGCGCCCATCCCCGTAGGCGCGCACCAGGGAGCGCGACGGCGGATCCGCGCGGCAGCGCCACTGCATGCCGGAGCCCGTGCCGAAGAGGATACCGGATGCCGAGCAGCCGGAAGAGAGCCGCATCCCCCGCCGAATGGATAAGGGCCTCCTGGATGGGGTCCGAGCAGATGAGGTCGGAGGATCGCGCCGCATCGCCGATGCATCTGCGATGCATCGTCGTCGGCGATGCATCGGCGACGTCGACGTGAAGCAATGCGGGCTGCACATCGAGCCGCATCGGCGATGCGGCGCGATCCTCCGACCCCATCTACTCCGACCCCATCCAGGAGGCCTAGAATGGAGGAAGAGCAAACTGCATAAACATACACTTCCGGAGGTCCGCACGGATTTCCAGGATCCGCGCTCGAGCACCCTCCCTGGCGTGCGGAGCGCGCAGGGGCGGCCCCCTGAGGCGAGCCAGGGGCCTGCAGCGCCGATCCAGGAGATCTGCGCGGACCTCCGAGCATTCATGTGTGTGCAGTTGCTTGTGGTTCGACCCTGTCCCGACCAGAAAAGAACTGGGGGAGCTGTGGTCCTTACCCCCCTGGGGGAACCCATCGCCTCGACGAGCTCTCGAGAGGGGTGTCGAGATCGATGGGTCCCCCGGGGGGGTAAGGACCACAGCTCCCCCAGTTGTGGCTGGCCTGCTGTCTCCGCTGGGTCACGGGAGACCCCGCCCTCTGGCCACGCCAGACGCCCACATGCGCCACTGCCCCGCGCGGCACCAGCAGAGCTTCTGCCAGGCGCGGTCGGCCAAGGGCCCGAAGAGGATCGGCCTCGCGAACCCCCGCACTGAGCCAGGATGGCCTGAGCCAAGATGACTACGGCGAGAAGACCTGTGTTGTTGATGGGCCGATTCTCCACCACCACCACTACCATAAGAGGAGAGGGAGGAGGAGGATGATGAGGAGGAGGAGGAGAAGAAGGGCCTCCCCATTCTCCCTTCTCCCCCGTCCTACCTATGGTAGTGGTGGTGGGAGATGTGCCCATCAGTTTGTACACCCGCTGCTTTCGTAGCAACTCAAAAACGGTGCCCTGGGGCGGCGCTAGGACTTCCCGGGAACCCGCCGAAGGCGACCAAAGAAGGTTTCACGACGGCTCCCAGACACATCCGCTCGTTTCAATATGGCTCCACCGAACCTCTTCGGGAGCTCTCGGTAGAACCGTTACGCCCGAGACGGGTCCGAGCCGACAAAATAGCCCCCAACCGGCCCCCGACATGACCTCTGAAGGCCATCAGGAGTCATCCAAGATGCCTTCAAGCGGGATGTGGTGGTGGAGGACGGCGGCATGACAGTCCATGTTGAGGGGGGAGGAAGGAGGGGGAAAGGAGGAAAAAGACGAAAGAGGAGCACGAGAAAGGTGCTCACGAAACGCGCGAGTTCAGACAAGGTGCTGAACTGGATCAGGTCTCAAACTCAACCTCATCCAGCCACGCTGCTGCGCTGGCACGGCAGCGGATGTTGCCGCGGGCAGCAGTATAACCATCCAGCGTGTATTTCAACGATGTTGGCAATGAGCCCCGCAGGCCCCCAGCATCAGGGCTAAGATACGCGTCAGCTCACAAGCATCCCGACGGAAAAAACTGCACAGAATGAGTTTCAGTGGGGGGGAGGTCGTGTGCGTCACCATGAAGTTCCTGGAGGCCCCCTGGAAGCTTCCGGACGCCCTCATAGGGCCCACAGGCTCAAAAACCTCGATCTCCGAGGCAGAGATGAACCTCCCCCCTAGCCCCCGCACAACCAGCACGGTAGCGAACATGCGCGACAGCGCAAAAGGGTACAATGCCATCTAAGGCCATCTCGTGATGGAGTTTGCCGATGGCACTGATGGCATACCACCAACAGTTGCGGTTCTGCCAGCTCCCAGCAGGAGGGAAATGCGACACGAGGGTCAGGCAGATGTGAAAGGAGGGGAGGGGGAGGGGAAGGAGGGGAAGGAGGGGGTGGAGGGTCCCTGCCGCGAGTAGGCAAGACCCCCTCTCAGGCTCGGCCAGGACAAAGAGGAAGAAACTCCGTAAACATAGACAATCGGAGGTCTGCGCGGACTTCTTGGATCGGCGCCCCCGGCGACGCCTCTGGCGCCGCCACTGGCGCGTTCTGCGGGGGGCCCAACGCCAATCCAAGAAGTCCGCACGAACCTCCGAAAACTGACCGTGCAGCTACTACCATAAGAGGCGCTACACACGGAACGAGACCAGCGCACGAGGAGCGGAACGAGGAGCGACCTCGCAGGGTTCTGGGGAAAAACCTGAGGAACAGCGAGCCCCTTTCCGGAGCCCCCGATCGAAGGGACACGTTAGGCGGCGGCACCGAGTCAGGGGGGGTGAACGTCGACATGGAATCGCCGATACACATCGCCGAGAGATCGGCGATGGGTCCGTTAATCCGCACTGTCCCGGGCAGAGTGGGACGCCTCCAGGACGCTCTCGAAGGGGATGGGCACGGGGATGGGGATCGATTAAACGACACCGACAGTCCATGTCTGCGCTGCCTCGACGCTGGCGCCATGCTTTCTCACGACGCGGGCCCCCCCGAGCTCTCGAGCCAGTCCCTGGGAGCCGACCATTCTCGGGGGGAACGCAACGTAGCCGACTTTCCCAGCGCCTCCCGGCGCCGGGAGGCGCGAAGGATCGGCCCGGCGGCGGGGCCGAAACCGGCTGCATGCAGCAGATTCCGTAACCCCCCCTTTCCCCATCCCCCCCTTTCGCTCGGCCCGCCAGTCGCCCCGGACTATCTATCCTGGCCGACGACCCCAGGTCCCGCAGCAGCGCCCCGATCTCACTGGATGCGCTCGAGAAAAAGTTGGCCGTCTCGGGTTGCCTCGCGGCTCGGGGATCTTCGGACCCGGGTCAATCCTGACCCGGGTCAGCAGGAAACCAAAAAACTGCAATGCAGGAAAACAAACTGCAACGCAGGCCTTCGCAAACCCGGGTCAGCCAATATGCGCGGCCGCCTCGCGGCCACGAGCGGCTCGCTAACCTGGGTCAGCCAGAGGGGGTCTTCGCAGGATCCTGCAGGATCCGGTGTCCTGGCTGACCCTCGTTTGCATTGACCTCCGTCTCAAGGCTCCCGAGCGGCGGAAGTGGTGAGACCTCCGGCGCGCCATCGCTCGGACGCCCATTCCCCGTGCACTCTTCGGCTTCGTGCGCGTATGTCTTCGCACGAGGACCCACACTGCTCCTCGATGGCCACTGCCGAGAACAACTGCGCACGTCCAAGCGATGCCGAGCCGGAGGTGCCCGGAGGACCCCCGGGAGGGTCCCGCGGAGGCCCGCACGAGGGCCCAAGAACGCCCGCCTCACTCCTCTCGGGAGCGGCCAAGAGGGGGGTGTCCAAGAGGGGGGGGTGCGAATCATGACCGGCGGCATGTGCGCGGCCCAGCGGGGGGGCCAGGGACGTAATGAAACAAGAAGAGGCGCCATGAAATCTGGGGAGATATCGTGGCCCACGCCATGATATCCCCCCACCCCAGTCATCACCCCCCTCTTTGCGGCCCCGATCAATACGGGGTCCCTAGAAATCCCGACTCTTTCTCCGGGACCAGCTTTGCATCCTGAGCCGTTCCTGGACGGTCCCGAGGTCCAGCGAGGGCTCCCAGGAGCCGAAAACGGCCCAAAACCTCCCGTCGTGACTTTTTTACGACGCCCCCGCCATGATATCATGGCCCCCGCCATGAAATCTGGGGAGATATCATGGCCCCCGCCATGATATCCACCCCCCCCTATAGTCATCACCTCCCTCTTTGCCGCCCCCGATCCTCGGACCCGGCTGCCTTGCCCGGGCGCGCGCTCGCAGGGATCGCGGATCTCGCGCGAGGGTGCCAGGCCCCCGGACTCGGGGAAGCCGCCCCCTCCCGAGCAAGAGGCCGGTGCCGCCCGAGTTGACCGACGGGCCACGCCGACGCCGCACGGCAGCGGGCGGGGACCCGTCGCAGCTCCGCGCGCCCTCGTCCACGTTTTGTGCTTGTCCCGGGTGGCTCGCCAGCGCTCGGCCGTCCACTTCCCATGCGGTGGCCGACTTCGTGCGCTGAGTTGGCCGCGCGCTGCTCCACTCTGCTCCCCGATGGCCCTCGCCGAGGAAAAACACACACACACACACACACACACACGCACACACACACACGCACACACACACACACACACACACACGTCCGAGCGATGTCCGGGCGAGGGAGGCGTCCTGGGGCCCCCCCAGGCCCGCCCACCCGCCCTCTCCCCCCCCCCCTCCGCTGGATCATGCGGGCCGCGTGGTTCCGGGCGTACGCCTCCTGCGGGGGCGAGGAGCCGCGGGGCCCCAGCCTGGGGGGGGGAGGAGCAGCAGCAGGCGAGCAGCAGCAGGAGGAGTGGGAGAATCGGGGAGAGGAGGAAAGAGTAGGGGAAGAGGGCTTCACTGGGCGCCCGGTGCTTCTAGAGGTGCTCGATGTGTGTGTGCGTGTGTGTGCGGTCTCCTCGTGGCTGTTGCCCTTCGTCTGTGTATCCCTCTTTTATGAACTACTGGGGGGGTCTCAGTGGGGTTCTTGACATATCGAACATGGGAGCAGCCGGAGAGAAGGTCTTGGATGTAGCTTGGGATGGACGGAGGTGCAGAAGCAGATGAACAAGAGGAGGAGGAGGAGGAGGAGGAGCAGCAGGAGAGAGGGAGAGACAGAGGGCAACACAACTACACCAAAACAGCTACAACAACTACAAAAACAACAACCACAACAACAATCAGTTTTAGACTGTTCGCTCCTATCTGCTCACGTGCTAATCAATACGTATATCCAAAACCCTCGGTACCCGCCCTCGTCGTCTTCGATCGTGTCCCCTTGGGGGTATATCTTCCTTACCTGCCACGTGCATGTAGTGCAGACCCTAAAATAAGGGAAGAGAGGACGGGTGGAAGGGGGAGGGAAACGAATGGAGCACGAAAGACCTTAGCAGGAGGGGGGCAAGGAGCAGAAAACAAGTGGTAGAACCAGACGGGCAGATCATATGGGCACATCCATAGCGTGCAGGTCGGGAAGGCGGGCCTAGGCGACAAGGTCGAGCAGGCGGGTTGCTGAAACGTGGGTCCTGCATGAATCGCGAGGAAGCCTCGAGCGAAAGGGCGATTCCCAAGTAAATCGCAAGAAAAGCCAAAGCAAGAGCGTGATTCCTGAGCGCCGCGGGCGCATCGTCCGAGTAAATAGCGAGGAAGTCCCACGCGAGAGCGCGATGCGTACATGAATTGTGAGGAAATCCCGCGAGAGCGCGATCTAAGAATACGTTGTGACGAAGTATCAGGCGGAAGCCGCTGTTGTTGTAAAGCTGGGGCCAGGGGCCCACTTTGAGCCCCGTGACTTTCCCTATTCTTTCTTTTTAATAAAAAAAACAGGGTGCGAACCCCTGGGGAAGCACTTCAATTGAAAAAACACCCTGGTCACCGGAGGGGGGGGATCAACAACGCTTATTCTTCAATAGTGAGAGTGCAACAGTACCACCAACAACAACAGTAACAGCAGCAACAAGAACTACAACAACACCAACGCGTATTTCCCAAACCCTCAATACCCGCCCTCTTCGTCTTCGATCGTACCCCTTTTGGGGGGTATACCTTTCTTCCCTGCAGGCCAGGCCCTGGCAAGCGGCGGGGCGGCCGCGGACCGTCGGCCTGGCCGGCGGCAGCGCTGATCGGCGGCAACCTGACCCCAAGAGGGACGGACAGGGGACCGACCCCGACGACGACGACGACGACGTCGACGACGACGACGACGGCGACGACGGCGACGACGACGACGAGCGAAACCGAAAGCGAGAGAGAGAACGACAGCAGGGCCACGAAGGGCACGAAGTAGGCCACGAAGGGCGACAGCGGGGACACGACGGGAATGCGTATGGGGCCACGAAGAGCACGGACGAGCTGGGCCACGAAGGGTAGATAATGCGGGGACACAGAAGGTAACGACGGGGCCACTGAAGGTAGCAACTGGGCCACGTGGGACAGCGAGGGGGCCACGAAGGGCGACAGCGGGGCCACGACAGGCATGCACATGGGGCCACGACGGGCGCAAACGAGCGGGGGCCACGAAGGATATACGTATATTGGGCCGCGGAAGGCAAGAACGAGGCCACTGAGGGCAGCAAGGGGGCCACGAAGGGCAGCGAGGGGGCCACAAAGGGCGACAGCGGGGCCACGAAGGGAATGCATATGGGGCCACGACGGGCGCGAACGAGCGGGGGCCACGAAGGGCGTACATATATGGGGCCACGAAGGGCAGGGAGGGGGCCACGACGGGCTGCAATGGGGCCACGAATGGCAGCGAGGGGGCCACGAGGGGCTGCAACGGGGACACGGAGGGCAGCGAGGGGGCCACGACAAAGGGCAGCAAAGGGGCCACGAAGGGCAGCGAGGGGGCAACGAAAGCGTGCAACGCGGCTGCGAAGGGCAGCGAGGGGGCCACGAAAGCGTGCAACGCGGCTGCGAAGGGCAGCGAGGGGGCCACGAAGGGCTGCAACGGGTCCACGAAGGGCAGCGAGGGGGCCACGAAGGGTTGCAACGGGGCCACCAAGGGCAGCGAGATCCCAATTCCTAAATAAATCTGTGGGGAGTCCTAAGCGTGAGCGCCACTCCTGGGTGCCTGAGTGTCGGGGGCGCGGCGCTTGAGCAAATTGCGGGAAATTCAAACGCAAGGGCGCTATTCCTGAGTAAATTGCAAGCAAGTCTCCAGCGAGAGCGCGACTCCAGAGCGCCGAGAGAGCGATTCCTGAATACATTTTAAGTCCCAAGCGAGAGCGCGATTCCTGAATAACATGCGAGGAAGTCTCAGGCGGGAGCGGGGGTCCGGGCTAAATTGTGAGGAAGTCTCAGGCGGGAGCCGTTGTTGTTGTAAACGGGGGCCCAACGATACAGTATGACTCTCAAGACTTCCCCTGATAAAAAACAGGGTGCGAGCCCCGGGAAAGGCACTTCAATCAAAAAAAGAAATGTGCACCGGACGGGGGGGGATCAACAATAATTATTCTTCAGAAGTGAGAGTTCAACAACAACAAACAGAGAAAGAGAGAGAGGGAGACAGAGCGAAAGACAGCAAGGGAGAGTGTGTGCGCGTGAGTGCGAGACAGAGGGGGAGAAGGAGAAGGAGAAGGATGAGGAGGAGCATGTGGAAGTGGAGGGTCCTGAACCCTAGCTGTGCCATAAACGGGACGGGCTACGGCCAGGGCTTGGGCCAAAGGGGGAATCTAAATCCTCCTGTCCAAACGCTCATACTCGTTGCCGCGCCGCGAGACGTTCTTGTAGGGCGGTCTGATCGTTTCGTCTGTAGTCCCCTTATCATTGGCAAACGCAACTGTATTAGATAGCTTAGTCCAGCCAACAGGGCGAGCCCATTTCGAAACGTGCATCTCGCTACAATCGCAAAGGGCGCGTGAGGTTCAAAATGGGTGGGCCCATCTGTCACGGATCCCGGCCGGCCCCCGGGGCGCAGTACGCTCTGCGCCCGCGAGAAGGGGGGCCCACGAGACCGACGGGTGGCGGCGACGGCGGCGCCGGGGCGAGAACCAAGCCGCGGGCGCCGCCGTGCGGGCCGCGGTCCCCCAGGCCGCCGCCGCCGCCGTCGGCCTCGTCGTGATCGGCGTCGTCGTCGGCGCCGCGGTGCGGGTCGCCGCCGCCGTCGCCGCCGCCGCCGACGGCGCCGTCGTGATCGGCGTCGTCGTCAATTCCGTCGTGATCAGCGTCGTCGCCGTCGTCCGATCCGTGGTGATCGGCGGCATCTCTGTCACCGTCGTCGTCGTCGTCGTCATCGTCCTCGTCGTCGTTATCGTCTTCGTCGTCGTCGTCGTCTTCGTCGTGGTCGTCGTCACCGTGGTCGTCGTCGATGTCGACGTCTTCGTCGTCGTCGTCTTTGTCGTCGCTGTCGTCGTCGTCTTCGTTTTCGTCGTCGATGTCGACGTCTTCGTCGTCATCGTCGTCGTCGCCGTCGTCGTTGTCGTCGTCTTCGTTGTCGTCGTCATTATCGTGGTCGTCGTCGTCGTCTTCGACGCTGTCACCGTCGTCATCGTCGTTGTCGTCTTCGTCATCATCGTCTTCGTCGTAGTGGTCTTCAGCTTCGTCGTCGTCGTCTTGGTCGTCGTCTTCGTCGTCGTCACCGACGTGGTCGTCGTCGCCGTCTTCGTCTTCGTCGTCGCCGCCGTCGTGACCTTCGTCGTCGTGGTCGTGGTCGTGGTCTTCATCTTCGTCGTCGTCTTCGTCGTCGTCGTCTTCGTGTTTGTCGTCGTCTTCGTCGTCGTCGTCGTCGGCGTGGTCGCCGTCGGCGCGCTCCCTTGCGGCCGCGGCAGTACCCCCGCGGAGCTTCTGGAGCCGCACCTCCGCACGCGCGGCGGAGCCCCGCTGCCGCGGCCGCCGGGGGCCGGCAGCGGCTTCGCGGCGGCAGGGCCTCCTCCTCCTCCTCCTCCTCCTCCTCCTCCTCCTCCACCTCCTCCTCCCTTTTGCATCTCACCCTCCTCCTCCTCCCTTCTGCATCTCACCCTCCTCCTCCTCCTCCTCCTCCTCCTCCTCCTCCTCCTGCATCTCAACCTCCTCCTCCTCCTGCATCTCACCCTCCTCCTCCTGCTCCTTCTCCTGCTCCTCCTCTTGCTCCTCCTCCTCCTCCTCCTCCTCCTCCTCCTCCTCCTCCTCCTCCCTCTTCTTCTCCTCCATCTCATCCTTCTCCCTCCTCCTCCCCTTCCTCCGTGTGGGGCAAACTGGAGGTGTGGAGGTGTGTGGGGGGGAAAGAGGGCTGGGGGAGGGCGTGACGGATGTGTTTGGTAGCTTCTCGCCCTCCTGAGGCTTCCGAAAACAAGCGTCTCGTCGCCGTGGCTGGACCCGCCCCGAGATTCGGGACAGGGCGCGACGCAGGCCCTGGACAGGTCCCGGGATCGGCTGTTGAGGGGAGGAGGGGGGAGGCGGAGGAGATCATGGGGGGAGTAGAAGGGAGGGGATGGGAGAGGAGGGGGGAGAGGAGGGGAGGGACGAGGACCAGGACTAGGACGGTGACCTGCCTCCGAAGACGTCTATCGAAAGGAGAGGGGAGGGAACTGGAAGGGGAGGGGGGGGATGCGATGGGGAGCGAGACTGGCCTGGCCAGCGAGATTGGCCTTCGACCCGCCCTCGAGGGCCCGCCAACGAGATTGGTTCAGGAAGCAACTCCTCGGAAATCTTTCGGGGATGGACAGACCTCCCTTTAGTAAAACGTGGTTTAGTAAAAACGACGTGAGGCTCAAACCTGGCGGGCGCAAGCCTGGAAAATAACGACCGCGGCGCCCTCTCGAGAACCGAAAACGGACAATTCACTAATCGACGTGTCACTGTTGGGGGTTCTGTCCACCCCCGAATCTTAGTAAGAACGACTCAGGGCTATCCAGCCCAGACACTATTCGTAACTTCTGCGGGGAGGCAAGGAAACAAAAGGCTGGTCCAGAGAGAAAACCGCAAAGGGCTGGAGCACTCGGAGGGCTGACTGCGCGACTCGAGGGGCGTGAGCGAGGAGGGGTAGCAGGGCGCATGACTGGATGCGCTGAACACATACAGAAGCATCATGCGAGGAACAAGCGATGGTCTCAAACGCTCACTCCTTGTGGGGATCGGCGGAATGGCGCAACCCACTTGATTGAGCAACAAACATCGTGTCAGGCACGACATCGCAGTGTGCGGCCATTTCTCTCGGGCTGCCATGCACCACAGACACACTCGAAAGACACCCACCTGCGCGCGGGGAACTGCGCCGTCGTGCCTCGCGGCCCGAGGTGGGTGTACTCGGGTCCCTTCGAGATCTCTGAGCTGAGTGCTGTCTTCGGTCGAGTGTTCATCTCGCCATCGCTCGGACGTCCATTCCCCGTGCAGTTGTCGGTTTCGTGCGCGTATGCTCCGGAAGATGACCTCAGTTGCTCCTCGATGCCCCTTGCCGAACAAAATGCACACGTCCGAGCGAGGCCAAGTCATCAACAGGGCAATCTGACTGGGGTGGAGCAACGTGCACCCTTCGTGCACCTCGTGGGCCCACGGTGGGAGGGCAGGGGGCCGCTTAGAAGCACTGCAGGGCCACCCCCTCGCAGCCCTCGGCCCCGCCACGTGGCCGTCCGCCCTGCTTGGGCGACCTGGGTCCCCCGTTCTCCCTGGGCGGCCCCAGCGCTCCCGGGGCGCACCCGGACTGCGTCGGGCGACCTCTCCCAGAGGCCCTGGGGGCCCTCCGAGAGGCCTCGGGGGCGCAGCGCGCCTTCGGGTCGGCGGGGCATGGTTTGGGCGCCGCGCCCTCCAAGATGGCCTCAGGATGGCCCCCGTGCCCGTCCTGCAGCCCCGTTGGGCGGGCCGCCCGAGGAGCCGCCGCAGAGCCGCCGAGGGGGGGCCGGCCGAGGGGCCGCCGAGGCGGCCGAGCGAGGCGGCCGCGGAGCGGCCGCCGAAGGAGCCGCCGAAAGGGCAGCGCCGCGGCGGCGCGCCGCGTCGCGGTGCGTGGTGTCGTTGATGGCCCCGCCGCCCCTGCGGGCCAGCTTCGCGGCCCTGGACGTGCCCTGGCGCGAGCGCGCGCGTGCGCCGCGGGGGGCGCCCAGGGGGGAGAGCGCCGGGCGAGGGCCGAGGGCGAGAGGCGGCGACGACGCCGACGGGCGAGGGCTGGTGACGACGGACGGCGGCGGCGGACACGACGAGGACACCGCAGACGACAACCAGGACGCCGCCGGCCACGCCAACGACCACCGGTGTCGAGTGGCGACGGGCGGTGGGTGAGGGGGGCAGAACGGGGGGATCGGGATCGAGGATTGACGTTTTGGATGCTTTGTGCCCTTCGCTGGGGAGGTGCAGCGCCGATCCAAGGAATCCGCGCGGACCTCAGAGTGCTTACGTTTATGGCATTGTTTGTTCCCCGATGTTCCCTCTGTTCCTCGTCTCGCCTCCTCCTCCGCCGCCGCCGCCGTCGTCGTCGTCGTCGTCGTCGTCGTCGTCGGCGTCGCCGACTGCTTGGCCACAATCAGCAGGGCGCCACTCCGCAAATGAGTTTCAAACCATACGTCCAGAACTTGCTTGGCCCCAATTAGCAGAGCGCCGCTCTGCGAGTTTCCCTCGAACCAAGGGGTTAGGATTATGTGTCTCCAATTGGCGAAGCGGCCCCCCGCTAACTGGCCTCAAACCGAACAAATATATTGTTTCGCTTCCATTCGCCGAGCACGCTCCGCCAACGGGCTGACACTCTCCAATCTCTCGATCGGCTTGCAATCCCATGACATATCAAACGCAACTCCAAGAGGCCTATGACCCACAACCCAGGCACGGTGGTGGGATCGGCCGAAGGCTTTTAGGTCCTTCGTGCTGGGATCTCGTATATCCTTCGCACTGCGTCTACTCCCATCTCCCCAGGCCGCGCTTTCTCCTGCCTGTTCGTGCCCCATCCGTCCGAGGCTGTCTTGCGCAGATCCCTGCTGGGCGGGAGATGGGATTTGCTTGATGGGCCTGTTTTCCACCACCACCACGATAAGTTGGAGGGGGGAAGGAGGAGGAGAACGAAGAGGAGGAGGAGGAGGAAGAGGAGGAGGACCCCCTCCCCCTCCAACCTATGGTGGCGGTGGTGGAAAACAGGCCCATCAGGAGTTGCTCTTGCGGAATAATCGCGGAATTGGCTGGCTGCCCGTCGGCAGGCGGCCCACGAGACGCAACCCGGGCGGGCGTCGGGCGCGCGAGCTCGAGAGGGCTTCTCTTCCGAAAGGGCCGTGTAGAGTCCCCCCCCCTGAGCAAAGGCGGTCGGTTTGGGGCAGCGTCCGGCTGCGCTCGCCTGCGCCCCTCCTGCGCGTGCCGGTCGCGCGACGTGCACGCGAGACCCGCGCAGCCTGCGCGCACCACTCGCGTTCCCTCGACGAAGTGGCACTTCCCTGCATGCACGATACTCGCTTGCATGAACCTGCTGCGGAAGTCCTCCGTATCGCGCGCCGCGCACGTCAACGCTCGCACCAACTTCTACGCCACACTAGCTACCGCTTTCTCAGTGCGGCCTCGATCAGGCCAGCCCTCCCTGGCGATCGTCCACCTAGCACGATCAAATGGTCCACGCCACAAAACGCGATCCCACAATGTGACGATCCGCGCGCGAACACTTTTGGTATGCATGGGTTGTTGACGAGGACGGCGGGGGGCCGACATGTTGCCTGCTGCGTGCAAACCCACCATCCGCTCCAACAAGCAAATCAAAACTCACTTTGTCAGGGACGGTGGTGGGAGGCGGCATCCTGCTGTGCGCAGGCCTACTAACCCTGTGGAAAACAAGTGCAAAGTGATTGCGGGTGTACACCCACACACGATACCTAATGCTCGCAATCCCGCCGTCACTTCGCATTGGTTTTGACAAGGATTAGGGCTGTCGACCGATTGCCCAATGTGACGCGCCTTGTGCGCGAGGCGCACCTTGTAATCATGTGCGGAGCACCTTGCGGGCATCGCGCACCTGGCGGGCGTCTGCATTTGTTCCCGAGTGTTGTCGATGGCGGCCCCTGCCTGTGCTGAGACCGGGCTGCTGCTTATGTAGCGGGAGGACGGGGGGAGATGCGCGGCACGGCTTGCGCCTCCCCCTCCCCCCTCCCCCTGGACCTGGACAGGTGGGTGGTCGCGACCGATTGAAGCGTCCGAGATGGCCCAAGGTAGCTACCAGAGGGCCTCAGAGAGTCAACGATGACCTCCTGGATGGCTCAAGATGGCTCCCAACATGCTTCAAGAGGCTCCAAGGCCGCACCAAGACGGCTGCAGATGCTCACGGAGCCTCCCAAGGAAGCCATCAAGAGGCCAACATCCGTCGAAAGCCTTAGGGATATCAGAAATGCGTTGACTTCTCGCCTTTTCGCTTTCGACGGCCCTCCGAAGACACCCCCAAGCGCTCCAAGAGGGCTCCGATAGAGGTCCAAGAGGCGATGTGAGAGCTGCACATGGGGGCGCTAACATATGTTCTGATTCCCAAGGATATGATTCGAGTCTCCTGCTTTTTACCTTTGACCGACACTGGCTGGATGACCGTTGCGTCAGTGAGCCTTCTGCTTCTCCTCCTCCTCCTCCTCATCCTTCACCCTCTACCCTGCCTTTGCTCTTCGCCCCACCCCCGCCAAGCCCCAATGGCCGCGTGCACAGCGAGCGGAGGGGGGGAAGAAACAAACGACCGGTTCTGCCGTCAGGACCAGCTCTTCATCCTGACTGGTTGTTTGAAGGTCCGAGAGTCCGAAGAAACCAATGCAAGCTCCACCCCCCAAACAAAATTAGCCTGGCGCAGCAATCAATCATATGCAATTGTGATGACAGAAATTGTGAACACCGTCTTGAGTGAACTCCCTATGGGCCGCATGTGGGCTGTGCCGCTGGGGCCTGCGGTGGAGCTCCCTGCGGAGCCATGAAACGTGTGAACAGTCAGCCGAAACGGGAGTGGCGCACACATGCGCACACATGTGGGCTGCGCCAGTGGGACCTTGGGTGGAGCCCCCTATGGGGCCACAAAGCGTGTGAGGGGTGTGCCGAAACGGGGGGGGCGCCCACATGCGGGCGGCGCCAGTGGGGCCTTGGGTGGAGCTCACAGTGGGGCCGCGAAGCGTGTGAAGGGTGTGCCGAAACGGGAATTGCGCCCACATGCAGGCGGCGCAAGTGGGACCGTAGGCCGTAGGTGGAGCTCCCTATGGGGCCACAGAACGTATGAGGAGTGTGCCGAAACGGGAGTGGCGCCCACATGCGGGCGGCGCCACTGGGACTAAGAACCTGGGTGGACATCCCTATGGGGCCACGAGGGCGTGTGACGGAAGTGCCGAAACGAGAACGATGATGATGATGATGCTGATGATGATGATGATGATGATGATGATGATGATGATGATGATGATGATGATGACGGCCATGACCATGATGATGATGATGCTGATGATGATGATGATGATGATGATGATGATGATGATGATGATGATGATGATGATGATACCGATGCTGCTGATGATGATGATGACGATGAGGATGACGGTGATGGTGATGGTGACGCTGATGATGAAGATGATGATGATGCTGATGATGATGATGGTGGTGGTGGTGCTGCCGCTGATGCTGATAATGTTGATGATGATGCTGATAATAAGGATGGTGAGCGGAGGCGGGAGGGGGCAGCAGGAGGATGATGAGGAGGAGCAGGAGGAGGAGGACAGGAGAGGAAGGACGCGGGGCGCTCTCTCTTCATAACGAAGACCCTCGCTGGTTGCGAAACGCTCAGGCCCCGGCTCCCTCCGGATCCGCTTGCGTCCGGAGGAACAAAAGGGACACCAATACAACTGCTCCCCGAACCTTTCCCTGCACTCTTCCGGACTTGGGCAGCCGTGATTGCGGGTCGGAGCGCGGCAGGCGCAGGCGCTTGGGGTGGACGCAGGAGTCTCAATGCACAGGAAGCCGAAAACTCAGCGCAGAGAGACGCGGCGATGCCGACGCCTCGCACGAGACGGTCATAGACATAGACGATGGACCCCGGACGATGCCCGCTGCTTTTTCCAACAGGCGACGAGGGCTCTCCAGGACGTGCACAGGTATCCTTCTCTCCTCGAAGATTCGTTCGAAGAACAACAAAAGCAAACGCATACAGTCTCCGAGGTCCGCGCGGACTTCTTGGATCGGCGCTGGATCCTCCTCCCTGGCACGCGGAGCGAACCACCAGCGGCGCCAGATACGCCAAGGGGGCCCAGCGCCGACCCAAGGAATTCGCGCAGAGCTTCGAAACATCATGTCTGTGCCGCCATCTGCTCCTCCAAAACGAACTGGGGCAGCTGTCAGCGTCGCGTTCGCCCATGACGAGGTCGCCCGAACAAGCCGCTGTACATAATGGCTGGAGGCCTCAACTGCAAAATAGACGTTTCAACTCGTTTCTATCTGCACCTCCCGCCCTCGCGGCCCTCGCGCGGGAGGTTCCACGCGACGGCAGCCGAGGGCGGGAGGCGCGGATGGCGGCGCCCAGAATTACCCTAAATGGATCCCAGATGGTCCCAAGATCGCTCAAGGTTGCCCCCGAAACGCCGCAGCGTATCCCAGGACCGTCCAACGCAAAATAGTGCAGCCCACCTCCATCGGGACCTCTGCTGGGGCCCGTTTCCCCACTTTCGATGCGCAGGGGCTTGCGCACTCAACCCCCCCGAGACCTCTGCCTGGGGCAGTTGCCCCGCGCCCAGGGCGCGCATCTCCAGCCGCGGGGCTGCGAATTTCGCCCCTCTCCGCACCTTGGGCTTCGCGCTTTCGGAGGGATGTGCCGGGGAGGCGCGCCAGGAGTGCGCGCGGGGGGCGCGCGCCAGGGGAGTGCGCCGCGCAGGGGGCTCAAGGGGGATGCGCCAGGGGCTCGCCGGAGGCCGTGGCGGAACGGACCAGCACTCCACAGGCAGAAGTGCAGGCGGAATTACTAGAGGCAAACTCCAATGCGCCGTTTCAGGCTCACGCTCGAGCGCCAGCGACCATGCCGGTGCCCCTTCCGGTTCCAATTCCGGCTACGTGATGTTGCAATTCCGACCACACTCCCGCCCAGGCCCAGGGATCCCCGAAATGACGAACGAACAACACACACCCATACCCATAGGGAGGTCGCTGGGAGGAGGACTGGCTATGGGTATGGGTGCGGGTTGTCGGACCCTGGGGAACGCTCCCGTTCGAGCGGGGACCTCCATCCGACAACACGCACCCATAGCCCTCTCTGATTCCCCCATTGGGTATGGGTGTGTGTTGTTGCTTCGTCACGAGAGGTCCCCAAGGCTGCGCGGGCTGGTGCTGCGCCGCGCGCGGGCTGGTGCCCGGGAGGGGGGGGCACGCGCGAGCACGAGCTGTGAAGCTTTCGGCGATGGCGTGGGCTGCCCAGGTGGCCTCGCCGCCTTTGAAGTGGCGGCGGGCCGGGCCGCCGCGGGCCTGGCGCGAAGGCGGCTGGCCGCTGACGCACGGGGGGGCACGGGGGGACTGGTCCGCAAAAATATGGTCCAAGGTGGCTCCGACTGCAATTCTGAGTGACCCCGCGACCGCACGAAAGCAACTCATTATGGCCTCCGATACGGCACGATATAAACGACTGCGGCATGCGAAGACTACCAACCGAAAGCACAAACAACGGCGACACGGGGGGAAGGGCGGGGGGAGCCGGGAGGAGAGGGGACGAGACGGCGAGGGCGAACGACAGAAAAACAAAGGCGTGAGAGAATGGGAAAGGAGAAATCAAGAGAGGCTCGCATCACCTCCGGCGCCGTACCCCTGCCGCCCATCTCACGACTGGGGCAGCCGCCAAGCCCCGGCAAGAGCAGGCACCGTTCCGACGGCACGCAGGCCACTGCCCTGGGGCTGCACGTTGGTCACCACATGTCCCTAAGACATCCTCTACGCGTTCCAGTTAGAGGCCACAGAGATGATATACATGGAAGGGATCGCCGGATGTGGCGTAAGCCTAGAGAGAAATGTGCATGCCGCTGTCTGTTCTTCGAGTCGTGGCGTCGAGGGGAGAGCCATCCCCATCGGACTCGTCCTCTATGAATAATATCAGCTTCATCCTCTTCCCGCCGATACCGACATCATGATGAGCATCAGCGTCAGTACCATCATCGGCATCAGCATCAGCAACAGCATGGCAATCATACTCAACATAATCCTCAGCATCAGGGGCACCACTTCAAGTAGTATGGCAATCACCACCATCATCATTAGCATCATCATTATCAGCATGATCATCAGCATCATCATCATGCTCAACATTATCATCATCATAGTCGTCATCATCAAATTCATCATCATCATCAACAACATCAACGACATCATCATCATACTCCGCGATATGATCATCACCGTCACCGTCGCCAACATCGTTATCGTCATCATCCTCAACATCCATATCGTCATCACATCATCAGCATCATCATCGTCATAATTATCGTCAACAACATCATCTTCATCAACAACATCATCATCGACATCGTCGTCACCGCCGGCATCGTGATCATGATCGTCATCACCATCGTCATCGTCATGAGCGACATGATCATCAACCTCATACTGATCATACGTGTCATCAACATCATCATCCTCATAGTCACCATCACCATCAACATCGACATCATCATCATCATCGTCATCATCATCATCATCATCATCATCATCATCATCATCATGCTGAGCATCATCAACATCAGCATCATCAGCAGCATTATCAACATTATCGTCATCGGCATTGTCGTCACCATCGTGATCAGCATGATCATCACGGGCATCATCACGACAATAATCATCATCGTCATCATCATCATAATCATCTGGATCATCATCATCATCAGCATCATCATGAGCATCATCGTCATCGTCATCGTAATCGTCATCATCATCGTCGTCGTCGTCATCATCGCCATCGCCATCGCCATCATCATCAGCATCATTAACAAATCACCATGAGTGTCGTCGTCCTCATCATCTTCATTCTGATCGGCGTCATTATCATTATCATCATCGTCGTCATTAACATCATCATCATCATCATCATCATCATCATCATCATCATCATCATCATCATCATCATCATCCTCATCCTCATCCAGATCATCACCCTAATCGTCATCGTCATCACCACCATGATCATCAACAACATCATCACCATCATCCTCATCTTCGTCATCGCCACCGTCATCGTCATCGTCATCGCCATCGTCATCGCCATCGTCGCCGACATCATCATCGCCATCGGCACCTCCGTCCCCACATTCCCCTCTCCCTCCTCCCTCCCCCCCCCACTCGCCCTCACCCTCCGGCTCCGGCGGCCTTCACCATGCGGCTGGGCCGGAAGTCCTTGGACGCGTTCTTGGCCTCCCGGGGGCACGTGGCGCCGCGGCCGCGCCTCGCTCCAGCCCGACTGGCCCCTGCAGGTCCGGCCCGGCGCCGCCGCTGGCCGTCCTCGGCTCGGTGGCCGGCGTCTTCGGCGCCGATGGGCATCGTGGGTCGAGGTCTGGGGGCTAGACGTGCTCGTGGGGGAACAATGACATGAGCATGAAAACTCACAGGTCCGTGCGCCATTACCCCGTTGAAGGTGTGGAAGGGTGTGGTCACTTGGTTGCTGACTTGATCGATGATGTGTGGAGGTTTTTGCGCGCACATACACACACGCAGGCACACGCACATGTACACACAAAATCACGAAGCGAAGAGTTCCAAACGTGCAGCCACGGCCGAACACAGTTGACACATGGTTGGCGGTGCTTGGTCACTTCGCTAGCATGTGCCATCACGTTTTGTTTCGCAGCATGCAGGGGTGTGCGCGTCTCCTCTTCCTCAATCCCCTTCCCCGCTCCGTCATCGTGCAGTCGAATCGTCGCCTCTAAGGACTTACAACGAAGGAAGCAGGCGCCTTGCCGATGGGGCGTCCCATGCTCTCTGCCTCCGCGATGCTCATCATAACGTCCTCGCTCGACCGGGCGGGAGCGGGCCAGAGTGAACAGAAGAAGACGATGAACTAACCGTAAATTTTGAGCTGGAGCGGATCTCTTGGACTTCTTGGACCTTTTGATCGGCGACGGCATAGGGATGGAATACACTTTCGGAGCTGCGAGCGGAATTCTTGGATCGGCGCTGGCGAACCCCCATGCCTGGCAAGAGGGGCGCTGGAGTCGCCGCCAGGGGGGCCGAAAGCTTCTTCTTCTTCTTCTGCACTCGTGCCTGCAATTTTTCTGATTCTTCGAGGCAAACCATCGGCGGCGGACAAGCCTCCATTTAGCTCACCTCTCCTTAGTGAAAACGGCCTGGAACCGAAACCGACGGACATGGGCCCGCAAAAACGACGGCCACGACGCCCTCTCGCGAACCGAGAACGGCCAATTCCTTAATCGACGTGTCAGGGTAGGAGGTCTAACAACCTCCGAAACAACAAGAGTTCTGTCCCGGCAAATCAAACCCTCGGCTGGGGCTCCATTCTGCGATCGCCGCGAAGTGGACCGGAACTTTCATCGGTATCCTAATCAGCTCGATCCCGGACGAAGCAAACGTCAAAGGCCACCCAACGCGACGACCCACTCGGCCGTCCTTCCTTGTAAGATGAAACCAGGACAAGGACAAAATCGGACAGGGGTAAATCAGGGATCCCTGAGATTCGGCGGTTCTGGAGGATGTATCGGACGCCGCGGCCTTGTCATATTGTTCTGGTGCGCTCCGAGAGCGTCCTGGGATGCTTTGGATCGATGTATCCCTGTCCTAGCCTCGCCCGCCCTTGCCCCAGGTCCCTCAGCCTCAAGCTCCTGGCCCTCCGGAAGAACGAACGCGCGAACTAACGACGCGCTCCATCGGCGCGGAGGCCGTCCCGAGGCGGGTGGCGCGGTGGCGCATTGGAGCCATCAGTTCCGGCACGTGACAGCCAACGTTTACACTGCCCCCCATGCCGCCAGACGTCGATGTCTGGCTCCCAGCTGAAGGCAGCATGTGAAACCGACGATCTGCCTGTCAGCACGCACGCGGACAAGCCAACGAGTTGCCGATCTTCGGCGCTCCTCCACCGAACTTCACGGCTTATGATGGAGGGCCCACCCTTGGAGGCGGCCGCTGAGGTCTGAGTCGAATAGAACGGAAAGAGAAGCTCGCAGGAGGAGGGAAGCGGGCAAGTTCGCCCCAAACCCGTCACCGGAGCCCTCCCGGGGTCGACACTTTCCAATCACCCGAACCGCGAGCAGCCGCGGCGACGAGGGGGCCCCTTTCTCCCCCCCTCGCTGGTGGAACCACGGGTAGGGGCCACCTCGCCCCCACAGCCGGTCCCAAGGCCTGCCCAAGTGAACAAATCGGGGCGTTTCGTGCGCCCTCCCGCCCAGGCGACCCCCTACCTCCTCCAACCCCGCAGACTTTTTTGATCCGCGGGTCGAGAGCGAGCCTCTTCCGATAGAAGCTAAGCGGGCCACGCACAGCTGTAAATTAGCAGAGGGAGGGCAAAAGAAAGCGGGGCCTCCAACCCCACAGATCTGCGACGTCCTGAAAATGTTAACTCCGGGAGCGGCCAAGAGGGGGGTGTCCAAGAGGGGGGGGGTGCAAATCATAACCAGCGGCACGTGCGCGGCCCAGCGGGGGGGCCAGGGACGTAATGAAATACGAAGAGGCGCCATGAAATCTGGGGAGATATCGTGGCCCACGCCATGATATCCCCCCACCCCAGTCATCACCCCCCTCTTTGCGGCCCCGATCAATACGGGGTCCCTAGAAATCCCGACTCTTTCTCCGGGACCGGCTTTGCATCCTGAGCCGTTTCTGGACGGTCCCGAGGTCCAGCGAGGGCTCCCAGGAGCCGAAAACGACCCAAAACCTCCCGTCGTGACTTTTTTACGACGCGATCATGTCTGGGGCCTCCCCCTCTCAGCGCTTCGGCTGCGCGCGGCAGCGCAGGCGGGCGTCGCGCGCGCGGTGACCATGGGGACAACCGCGCAGCGCGCGGCGGCGCTAGCAAGCACGTCTCCCTCCCCTTCAGACATGGCCCGTCCCAGGTTGTCCCGCGGAGTCCATCGCTGAAGGGGTTCGGGACGCATGCCCCTGCACACTGTCAGGAATCAGTCTGGGGCCTGGCATCGGCAGGAACTTCACACGATCATGATGGATGTCATCATACGCTCCAAATGGGGAACAGAACCTGAAGCATTGCCCACTTACCGATATGAACGAGCAAAGGCACTACGGCACTCTGTCGACACTCCGACTCCGAGTGAGCGCACTGAGGCGAGGTAGGAGAAGGGCAGGACATGAATCGATCGTAAAGAGAGAATGATGTCATGATGCGATAGGCTCAGGATACGTTCCAGGTATTTTGGGGGATCTCGTGGCCCCTGTTTCTGCAGCTCGCGGCTAAGAATGAGAGGGCGGGCGAGGAGTCGGCTGGGTCGCAGGTGGGGTCGCGGGTGGATCGCGGGTGGGTCGCGCGTGGGTCGCGGGTGGGTCGCGGGTGGACCGCCGCCGCGGGCAGGTCGCGGGTGGGTCGCGGGCTGGGTCGCGAGTGGGACGACAACAACGACGACAACAACAACAGCAACATCAACATCAACAACATCAACAACATCAACAACGTTACCAACAACAACACCAACACCAAAAGCAACACCAACACCAAGAGCAACAACACAAACTACGACATCATCAGCATCATCAAGCACAACAATCATGTTAAGACTGATCGCTCTTATCTGCTCTCGTGCTTTTGAACACATGTATTCCAAACCCTCGATACCCGCCCTCTTCGTCTTCGATCGTGCCGGCCCCCTTGAGGGTTTATGTGTATTACCTGCAACGTGTATTTCGTGCAGCCCGTAAGGCAGGGCAAGAGAGGACGGATGGAAGGAAGGGACGATGGGGAGGGAGCAGGATGGAGCACGAGAATAGGGAGTAGCAGAAGGGAGGCTAGGAGCAGAAAACACGTGGCAGAACCAGACGGGCAGATCGGGCGGGTAGAACCTACCGGGCGTGTCTGGAACGCGGGCCCAGGCGGCCAGGTCGAGCAGGCGGGTTGCTAAAGAGCGCGTCCAGCATGAATCGCGAAAAAACGTCTCGAGCGATAGCGCGATTCCCAAATAAAATCGTGAGGAAATCCATTGCGAGAACGTGATCAGTGAGTGTCGAGGGCGCGGCGTTAGAATAAATTGCGAGGAACTCCCATGCGGGAGCGCGATTCCTGTATAACTTGTGAGGAAGTCTCGCGCGAGAAGGAAATGTTTCAATACATTGTGAGCAAGAACCGTTTTTGTTGTAACTCGGGGGCCAGGGGCGTAGTTTGAGGCTCATGACTTCCCTTGTGATAAAGAGCAGGGTGCGAGCCACGGGAAGGGCACTTCAACTTAAGAACCTACAATTGGCACCGGGCAGGGGGATCAACAATAATTGTTCTTCAGAAGTGAGAGTTGAACAGAAATCATTCCAATACTGTTCGCTCTTATCTGTCCGCGGGCCATTCAACACGTATATTTCAAAGCCAAGACACCCGCCCTCTTCATTTTTCGATCGTGCCCGCTCGGGGGTGTATGTTTCTTACCTGCAACGTGTTTTTTTCGTGCAGCCCCTAAGACAAGGGAAGAGAGGACGGATGGAAGGAAGGGACACTGGGGATGGGGGGAGGATGGAGCACGAGATGGAGTAGCAGGAAGGAGGCCAGGCTAGGAGCAGAAACCACATGGCAAAACCAGACACACAGTTCGGGCGGGTAGACCTTAACGTGCGGGTCGGGAAAGCGGGCCCAGGCGGCCAGGTGGAGCACGCGGGTTGCTGAAGCGCGGATCCAGCATGAATCGCCGGAAAGTCTGGAGCGATAGCGCGAGTCGCAAATACATCGCGAGGAAATCCGACGCGAGAGCGTGATTCCTGAGTGTCGAGGGCGCGGCGCTTCAATTCATGGGAAGAAGTCCCACGCGTGAGCGCGATTCCTGTAGAAATTGTGAGGACATCCCGCGCGAGAGCTCGATTCGGGAATAAATTGTGAGGAGGGATCAGGCGGGAGCCGCTGTTGTTGCAAACAGGCGGAAAAAGGCGCAGATTGGTAACAACTCGCTTTCCCATGTGGGAGAAACAGGGTGCAAGGCCCGGGGTGAGCACCTTAGTTGAACAAGAAGCAGAATGTTTACTTGGCAGGGGGGACCTAAACTAATCATTCCTGCGAACAGATAATTCGACACCACCAGCAACAACAACAAAGGCAACACCACCAACAACAACAACAACAGGAACCACAACACCCTCACCTCCACCAGCAACAACCATTATAAAATTATTCGCCCCTATCTGCTCGCACGCCATTCAACACATATATCCCAAACCGTCGGTACCCGCCCCCGTCGTCTTCGACGGTACCCCCTTTTGGGTCAATCGTAAGTCTCCCTTACCTGCCACGTGCATGTCGAGCAGCCCCTAGAGAAGGGGAAAAGGAGGCAAGATTGGACGGGGAGGGAAAACCGATGGATCAAGGAATTTGCAAGAGGAGGGCTATGAGCGGAAACGTGGCAGAACCTGACGGGTTGACTGGGCGGGTAGATCTGGACAGGCGGGTCGGGAAGGCGGGCCGAAGCGGCCAAGTGGAGCAGGCGGGTTGCTGAAGCGCGCGTCCTGCATGATTCGCGAGAAAATCTCGCGCGAACGCGCGATTCCCAAGTAACATCGAAATGAAAACCGACGCGAAAGCGTGACTCCTGAGCGTCGAAGGCGCGGCGCTTGGAAGTTCCACGCGAATGCGCAATTCCTGTACAAATTGTGGGGCAGTCCCGCGCGAGAGCGCAATTGCGGAATAAATTGCGAAGACGTACCAGCAAGGAGCATTTTGCTGTTTTCAACTGGGGGCCGACGACACAGTCCGGTGACCACAGACTGTCCCTTGTAAAAAAACAATGGGCCTGGGGCGGAACGCTCTAATTGAAAAACAGAATGGCCACCGCGGGGGAACCGTCAAACATTAATCTTGGGAAGGAAAGTCCCACAAACAACAACAGCAGCAGCAGCAGCATCAACAACAACAACAACAACAACAACAACAACAACAACAACAACAACAACAACAGCAACAGTAATTTTAAAACCGTTCGCCCTTATATGCCCGAGTGTCCAATAACGCGTATTTCCCAAACCCTCGATACCCGCCCTCTTCGTATTCGATCGAACCCCCTTTGGGGGGTATACCTTTTCTTCCCTGCAGGCCGGGCCCCGGCAAGCGGCGGGGCGGCCGCGGACCGTCGGCCTGGCCAGCGGCAGCGCTGATCGGCGGGGCGGCCGCGGACCGTCGACCCGACCCCAAGAGGGACGGACAGGGGACCGACCACGACGACGACGACGACGACGACGACGACGACGACGGCGACGACGACGACGACGACGGCGACGACGAGCGAAAGCGAGAGCGAGAGAGAACGACAGCAGGGCCACGAAGGGCACGAAGTAGGCCACGAAGGGCGACAGCGGGGACACGAAGGGAATGCGTGAGCGCGAACGAGCGGGGGCCACGAAGTGCAGATAATGCGGGGCCACAGAAGGCAACTATGGGGCCACTGAGGGTAGCAACTGGGCCACGCAGGACAGTGAGGGGGACACAAATGGCGACAGCGGGGCCACGAAGGGCATGCACATGGGGCCACAATGGGCGCGACTCCTGGGTGCCTGGGTGTCGGGAGCGCGGCGATTGGGCAAATTGCAAGGCATCCCAACGCAAGGCCATTCGTCAGTAAGTTGCAAGCAAGTCTCCAGCGAGAGCGCGACTCCAGAGCGCCGGAAGAGCGATTCCTGAAAAAATTGCCAGAAAGTCCCAAGCGAGAGCGCGATTCGTGAATAAAATGCGAGGAAGTCTCGGGCGGGAGCGGGGGTCCTGGCTAAATTGCATAGAAGTCTCAAACGGGAACCGTTGTTGTTGTAACCCGGGGCCCAGGGAACCAGTTTGACCAGGAAGACTTTCCCTGTCAAAAAACAAGGTGCGAGCGTCGAGGGGCACACTTCGATTGAGAAAAACAGTATGCACCGGTGTGGAGGAATCAATCATAATTATTCTTCCGAAGTGAGAGCTCAACAGCGACAACATTAACAACAACACCGCCACCACCACCAACAACAACAATAATCATTACAAGACGGTTCGCTCCGATCGGCCCGCGTGTCATTCACTATGCGTATCCCAAGCTCTGGATACCCGCCCTCTCCGTCTTCGATCGTACCCCCTTCTGGGGGGTTGTATTCCTTCTGGGTCACGGGGAATTGGAGAAGCCCCTCAACAGGGAAACGAAAGGGAAAAGACAAAGAAAGAGGACGAAGGGATCGGAGGAAGGGAGGGATTAAAGGGGCAAGAGGGAGGGACGACGGTAATTTGTGCCGCGAGTTGCGATTCAGCTTGCGCCATGGCTTGCGCCAGCCATTCCAACCCAGGTTAACGAAGGCTTCGCCATGGGTCGCGCCATCAACAGCGCCATGCAACACCTCTGGTGCTGCTCGGCGGAGTGTTGAAGGCGAATGTGGTGCCCGAGCCATCGCCTAGAGCGCTGCAGGGCCAGGGTGGGTGAGAGGAACCAGCAGGGGCCGCGGGCTGTGTCGCTGCTGCACGACATGCGACATTCACGGCGAGCGGGGAAACCGCATAGTGGTAGCTGGCTTTGGCGCTGCTCAGCAAGAAGCGGGAGGCGAAACAGCAATCAGAGGCAACGAGCTCTGGCACTTGTCTGTGGGATGCGGCAATCGACACTGGGACATCATCACATTAGCTATAACGTGGTGGTCACCGCATGCAGGACAACGACCTATGGCAGTGGACAGTGTTGTTGCCCAGCGGCCCCGTGGGAGGTGAAGAAGTCCTAAGCGAAAGCGCCATTCCAGATGGAAGTCTCGAGCGGCAGCCCACGACGGGCGGGCGATCCTCTGACGGGCGGGTCGGGCGGGTGGGACATTCAAGCGGGATGCCTGAGTAGGGCGAGAGCGAAATTCCAAAGTAAAGTGTGACGGCGTCCTTTGCGCGAGCGTGGAGCCTGATCGTAGATAGTGCGATTTCTGAAAAACCTGCGAAAAAGTCACAAGCGAAAACGCAGTTCCTGAAAAGGGGATGTCTGGCGGGACCGGCGGTCTAGACTAAAGCGCAACGAGATCCTAAGCGGGAGCGCCGTTCTTGAGTAAATTGTGAAGAAGCCTCAGACGGGAGGGGGTGTCCTGACTAAATTGCGAGGGGGTCGCAAGCGGGAGCGCCGATCCTGACTAAATTGGGAGGAAATCTCGGGCGGGAGCGGGGGTCCTGAGTAAAATTGGAGGAAGTCTCAAGCGGGAGCCGTTGTTGTAGTAGTCCGGGGGAGCAACACTGCAGTTTGACCCGGACCAAATTGTAAGAAAGTCTCTAGCGGGAGCGCTGTTCCTGAGTAAATTGGGAGAAAGTCTCAGACGGGATGGGGGGTCCTGACTAAATTGCGAGGAAGTCACTGGCGGGAGCGCCAATCCTAAGTAAATCGGGAGGAAGTCTCAGGCGGGAGCCGTTGTTGGAGCAATCGGGAACCCTACTTCAGCCACGCACCCAGGGAAAGTGAATGACCGTTCGGCCCCATCACTCTGATGATGACTTCCTGTTTTTCTGAAGTCAAGCTCCTTGCGTCAGAGGCACCGCTCGGCCGGAGGCAGGACACACACCAGGGCCATCTAAACCATGATTCTGTTGGGAAAGACCTGTCGAACTCAGACGAAGACTTTGGCAAGTCTTCCCCCGACTTGCCAACTGCCTGGTTGATTGTGCACTTTTTGGGGTTCTTTCGGGCCACCTTTCCATGCAGTCCGAAACAAACGAGCCCTGGAAGGCACTGCGCGGGCTCTAGAACCCTCTTTTTCACTGGGGCCCTTCGGGTCCGAAAGGGCATCCTTTGGGACCCCCTAGGGCCACCTTTAGGGGCTCTTTAGGCACACCTTTCCCCCGCTACCGTCCGCTCAAAGCAAACGAGAGAAAAACCCCTATCAATGGATGCTTTCGCTGAATAGATCGACCGGGAACCCGGGAGCCCAGGAACCCCAAACCCACCGAAATCGACCCGGAACCAGTAACGGGGAACCCGGGAACCCGGAACCGGGAACCTGGGAACCAAGCATGCCACCGAAACCGGCGGGGAACTCTCGCCAAATCTTTCAACCTCCGCCATAGGACCCCTTCAGTGCAAGCACTGATTGGGGAAAAAGCGGCGCGCGCGCTCTCCGGCTCGCCGTCGCCGTCCAGGTCGACCGCCACCATCTGGCCCGCCCCCTGGCCGCCGAGGAGCGGACCCCCCCGCGCCGCGAGGCGCGCTGGGGGCGACGACGGCGGCGACGACGACGACGACGGCGACGGCGACGGCGACGACGACGGCGTGGCGACGACGACGGCGGCGACAATCACGACGCCGGCGGCGGCGACGACGACGACAACGGCGCGGCGACGAAGACGGCGGCGACGACGGCGGCGGCGACGGTGAGGGGGGACGTCAGAAGGGGGGACTGGCGGAGAGGGTGACATCGAGCCGAAATCAGCGATACATCGTCGACGGATCGGCGCTAGGCCCCCGATTGCAACTTCGCACCTCCCCAGGCGGGGTGGGCTGTCGCACCCCTTTCGGCGATGAATGAGCGACTGGGGATCCATGCACCCCCCCTGAGCAGATCCCCCTCTAGCGCTACCCATAGGTTTTAGGATCATAATTCCTCGGCTCTCCGGCGGCCGTTCGGGACGATGCGGGCACCCCCGGAACGCTCTCGGCGAGGCGCAGCCGCTGGAAGGCATGCCGAGGCTGGAATCCGGACTGGAACTGGCGGGTAGCCCTTCCCCCCGTAACGTTGCCCCCGAGATGACGACGGCGACGGCCACTACCAGCTCGACGACGACATCGGCGGAGGCGGCGGTGGTGACGACGAGAGGCACTGGAGGCGATGCGAGGCTCAGCGCACGCGCGCGGAGGAAGCCCACAGTGGCTTGAAGGGCTCAATGCGCGCGTCCCCGTGCGCGCATGTCGAAGTCCTCACAGGTTGAGGCGGCGCCATCCGAGCACCCGAACACGTCCCCCACCAACCACCAACCATTGATTCGCCTGACTCGACGGGAGGCGGGGGTGGGGTTCGGATTCCGCCACGGCTTCGAAGATTTCCGAACCCTACCCCCGCCGCCCATTGAGTTGCCTGACTCCCGCCAGGTGGCGCTGTGACACTTGCTGCGTGCTCGTGGCTTAGCTGCCCCGATACGCAACACGCAACACGTATCGTATTGATACGGAGCTCAACACGTAGACTGGAAGCGTAGGTCCGACGCGATACAATCGCCAAAACGAAGTCCAATACGTGGAGCCAACACGCAACGTATTGACACGGAGGTCTTGAACACGGGACGTGTTGCGTTTCCAAACGGGCGTATCGAGGCACCGAAGGCTCGTGGGCGATGGCCGCCTCGAGGGAGGCGCCGTCCACGGACAGCCCAGGTCCACCCGCCGCACCCTTCGGCCAGGACTCCGGCGCTCGCCGCCTCTTCGTCCCGCAGGCTCCGCGGTGCGCCGACGAGCAGCGCTGCGCGGAGAGCTCTGGAGTCGGGAGGCAAGACTCGTGCAATCACCGTGCTACCGCGCGGGACGCCGAGTAGGGCACGGGAAGGCTCTTCTGGCCGAGGCTCGCCGGTCCTCGAGCCTGCACCTGAAGACCCGCCCGAGGACCAGAGTCCAGAGCTGGTCCTGAGCATCGTTTGACCGATCCCTATCCCCACTGGTTTGGCCTCTGCCCCAATGGCCGATATGCCCTCCTAGACGGAGATCTGGTGTTCCTTTCGGATTTCGCGTTTCTATCCCCAACTGGGGGGGGGCGGGATGGTGGGCCTGAGATACCATGGCCCAGTGTTATGGGGATCGATTGACGATACTGACGTCCTGAGCCCAAAGTGATCCTTGTTTCGCGTCCCGACTGCAAGCAGCATGGTGCCTCCAAGCAAGGGTCCGCAAAGGCTGGCGCAAACGCGCGGCCTTCCAATGAGCGAGCCGGCGTGATCGCACGTAAGCGAACGGGCCCGAAGGCAGCTCGCCTGGCCCCCGCGGCACCGCTCTTCTCCCACGTGCTCTCATCTCAGGCAGCCGTCGTTACCGAGATCATCTGACTTCGCGCCGCGCCCCGCGATGCGTGATGCCCGGTGATCGTCGCGCCCTCGCGCCGCCCTTCGGGAGCGGCCAAGAGGGGGGTGTCCAAGAGGGGGGGGGTGCAAATCATGGCCGGCGGCATGTGCGCGGCCCAGCGGGGGGGCCGGGAACGCAATGAAATCAGAAAAGGCGCCCCGAAATCTGGGGAAATATCATGGCCCCGGCCATGATATCCACCCCCCCCTAGTCATCACCCCCCTCTTTTTTGCCCCCGAGCCCTGTTGGGGAAGGGCAGCTGTCCGAACCGGGCCGCGGTGCGCGAGGCGCGCCCCCGCGGGTGACCCGGGCTGCCCGGGGGGGGGGCCCCGGGCCGCAGGCACGCCTTGGCGGGGTGGGGCATGTCGGGGCGGGGGTGCTCTGCGACCTCCGTGCGGGGCCGCAGCACGCGCAGGAACGCCAGCACTCGCCATCGCTCGGACGTCCATTCCCTGTGCACTTGTTCGGTTTCGTGCGTGGATTTTTTCGCAATGTGAACAACAAATGCTCCTCGATGGCCCTTGCCGATCAAAAATGCACACGTCCGAGCGATGCCAAGCGCGTGTGGGGGGGGTCCAGGCCCCTCCCATGCGTACGAGCGTTGCCGTTACGCGGGGGTGGGTGGGGGGGGGCGGGGAACGACCGTTACGGGCAAGAGGAGAACGAACAATCTCTCGCGCCGCCCGCTCGAATCAAGGCTTGCGGAAGCCGTCGTTGGTATTTGGGCGGTTCACAAGTGGCACGGATCTTGAGTCGCCCTGCTGTTGTCACAAACAAGTAAATATGCGAAAAAAATCTGGAACTCTGCGGACTGCCATCGCCCTTGGCGTGCAGGATACCCGATCCGTGGGATGTGTCGTTGCAGCTTTGGTTGCGTCTCCTTGGGATGTGTCCTGGTCTATCTCATCGAGACGCTGTCCGCGTCAAACCCGCGTCGAATCTATGTCGTACGCGTGGAATCCGCGTCGAATCCTCGCCGAGTCCGCGTCGAACCCACGGCGAATCCACATCGAATCGGTGTCGAACTCATGTCGGACACAAGACAAAACCATCACTTACAGAACAGGCAAGGTCCCCCGAAATTGTAACGTAAGGGATGCAGGTGTGCAGGGATCCCCGCGAGAGCGCCTGAACTGTCGGCACGTACCACCACCACCACCACCACCACCACCACCACCACCACCACCACCGCAACAGCTGGAGGGCGGCGCGGCGTCCCCGATTGCACAGAAGGAGTAGAAGAGCCGACCCCCGATCGAGCTCAGCCACTCGAGCCACACGATACAGCACGATGATACGACTTAATAAAGCTAGACGGTTCGTCCCTTCCTGGACTTGGCCGAACCAACCTCACTGCAAATAAACGTCCATGCGATAGAATACGGAAACACTGCTCCAATACGCAAACAAAACGGTCCGCTTGCTGGCACAAAACATCAGCCGTGCGCGTGCAAGGAGGACGCACGCTCCAGCGCACGCCTAGCTCAGGCTGGGCGGATCAGCTTGGAAGCACCACCTGTGGACAAGGTGCGACTCACGGGCGACGACCACATCCATGGTACAGTCAACCAATAATAGTAAGGATGCGCGATAAGGGTGCAAGGGCCTTGAACGCCCGTCTCGAAGCTTTTCGAGCGAGGCGCGGCCAGCGAAAGCGGCGAACGATGGGCCGAAGAGGCAACGATGCAAGGGTACCCTTGGGTAGGTTACCCATCCTTAGGGGAGCAAATAATGACATAAACATAAAAACTCGGAGGTCCGCGCGGATTTCTCGGATCCGCGCTGGGCCCCCCGGCGGGGCCTCCGGCGCCGCCCCTGGCGCGCTTCGCGCGCCAGGGAGGGGGTCCAGCGCCGATCCGAGAAATCCGCGCGGACATCCGAGTTTTTATGTTTATGTCATTGTTCGTTCCCCTACCGAAGGGGCAAGGATGCGAGGGTACCCTTGGGTAGGTTGCCCATCCTTCCTATGCGGGTTGACTGCAGTAATCATCCCTGCCCTCGGGGCCTGGACGCCGAGACGCGATCCCGTGGAGGCGCGATCCCACGGGCGCGCTCCGCGCAAGGCAGCCGCGCCGAGGCCGCCCTGCATCCAGTGGGGCGCAGCCAGGGAGCCCGCACCGCGAGCCCGTGCCGGCGGCAAGGCCAGAAGGCCCTCTCTGGACGAGCGCGTTCCACTGCTCGCAAAATGGCCTGGATCCCCCGCGGAAAACCTACGACAACTGGCATCGAAGCAGACACGTGTGTTCTTCGGACGTTTGCGAGTGGGCACTTTGCGAGTAGGGGAACGCGCTTGGTGACTCTCCGAGGAGGCGGCGAGGCGTCTCGGAAGCCCCCGGGCCTACTGAGAGGCTTCCTGAGCCTCCTCCGGAGACAGGAGCGGCTTCCCAGATGGCGGGAGGGGCTTCTCAGAAGCCCCGCGGCCATCTGAGAAGGCCTGTCCCCTCTCACTTCCCCCCCGTGGGCTCGCCGCCGACCAACAGGACGGTGGGCCACTGGGAGTCTGGGCGTGTGCGACACTTGAGCGGGAAACCGAAGCGCACCTCGGCATTTCCCAAGAGGTAAGGGCAGCTGCGTGGGGGGTGGCGCACATCATGGCCGGCGGCATGTGCGCGGCGTATGGGGGGAGGGCCGAGGACGTATCGAAACGATTGGTTTTTCTGAAAAGCGTCCTGGCCGTTGTTGTCACCGTTTTGCACTTTGGGCTCTTGGCAAGCTAGAAAAAAGGTAAAGAACCGCGTCGATGTTTTAGCATGTTTAACTCAGTTGCTTAACGCTTATGTTAGGCCCGTCGCTGTGCATCATCATTTGTTTATCTTTGTTTCGCTTTCTGGTCGAAGGTCGAAGGCTGTTCCTTGCCTTCCCTGCTGTCTTCGTTCCCGTTGTTTCGTTTCTGCCGCCGTCCTCCCGCTCAGAGCCAACAGCGCTAACAAAAACTCTAGCACCGGTCTAACACCAGCCCGAAACATGCTGGGAGGCCCGATGGCCCCAGGAGGGGCAATCGACCATCGAGCCCGCCAGCACTGGTGGTCACGGCAATGTTAAATAACGCAACCAACTGGTCTGAAAATGCTGAAAACAAACGTAGCTCAAAACGCACAACAGTAGATCCTGTTTTGTTTAGCGTGCTGGGTTTTCTTGTCGGGGCCTGCAAACGCTAATACAACAACAAGTCCCAACTCGCAGAATTTTAACAGTAGAGAAACCCTTGGTAGATCTACTGAGCATCAGAAACAGGAGGAGGCGCCACGACATCTGGGGAGATCTCATGGCCCCCGCCATGATCTCCACTCCCCTACTCATCACCCCCCTCTTGGCCGCCCTCGATGCTCCCCAGACCCCCCAGGGGCGCTGTCTGACCAGAATTCCGAGGCGAATCTGGCCGTGGCGACAAGGGCCCCGCAGGCGGCACAGCTCACGGAGACGAGGCAACGATAGCGGCTTCGGGTCATACCTTCCCTCCCTCCCAATCTCCCTTCCCCTCCCCATCCCGTCCCCTCGCCTCCTCCTCCTCCTCCCTTCCTTTTCCTCCTCCTCCTCCTCCTCTTCCTCTTCCTTTTCCTCCTCCTCCTGCTCCTCCACCTCTTCGTCTTCCTTTTCCCCCTCCTCCTCCTCCTCCTCCTCTTCCCCCTCCTAGTCATCCTCCTCCTCCTCCTCCTCCCCTCCCTTCCTCGACGATTCGGATACCTGAAAAGAGCTTCCGACGAGGCGCAGCTGCTGGCCACCATCCCGAAGAAAACACGTCCACGGGCAGCGGTGTTTGTACCTTCTCCTCTTCTGAGCCCTCTGAGGACCTCTCCCGGGGGTGCGTTCGGACCAGAATTCCGAGGCGAATCTAGCCGTGGTGGCGAGGGGTATCCAGGAAGAGCAGCGGTATCAATATCTGTCTCTCTGATAACGGGAAGGGGTGGCGGCATCGGTGCCGTCGCCTCCTCTGGTCGGCGAGCGAGGGGGGACATGCGAAGTGGCGGGCCTTTTCAGAAGGCTCAGAAGTCCCCCAGCCTTCTGTTGGCGGCGCGCGGAACGGAGTCAAGGGAGGGGGGAACGCTTCTTAGATGGCGCCGTTCTCTTAGAAGGCGCTAGCCAAACTTCTAAGACACGAGGGTCGCGCCGCTTCTTAGAACCACCCCCGCAGCTTCTAAGCAGCTTCTTAGAAGCAAGCCACCTGCTGCCTAGAGACACGCCAGGAACATATTCTAAGGAACAGCCACTAGCTTCTTAGAGAGGGGGCGCCCGCGCCTTCTGAGAAGGGGGGTCTTTCTGAGAGGCCTCCCACCCTCCCCCGAACCCCCTTTGCGCGTGGTCGATTCCGAACAGTTTCCTGCACCGTCCCCGAAGACGCAGAGCACTTCTCGGAAGACTGGAGCCTTTCTGAGAAGCCCCGCCGCCTCCTGAGGAGGCCTTCTCCTTCTCACTTCCCCCCTCGCTCGCCGTCGATGGAAGAGGTGGCGGCATCGGTGCCGTCCCCTCGTCTGTTAAGCAGGGACAGACCGTCCCGGCATTCGCATAGTCCTACCACGAAGTGGTCTCAGAACACAACAATGTTCTTATAATAAAAGCAATGTTCGTAGAACATAAACCTGATGTGTCAAAACGAGACAGCTCCAGCCAGAACTGTTGTAAGAACATTTCGTGCAGTCCACCATCGTTCCTTAGAACAGTCTTTGGTAGGCCTTTAGGCAAGCCAGGACGCTTCGCCACTGCGTGAGACTGAGCCTTCGCCGCCTCTGGAGCCGCCGCCGCGGCCGCCGCCGCCCCAGCGCGGGTGCCCACCGCGCTCGAGTCGATCGGGACGTCGACGGCCGTGGCCAGCACGGGCTCGCCCTGGCGGGCGCTCGCGCTGCGGGTGGTGTCACATAACGCACGCCGCATCGACTGGCACCTTGTCTCAGAAAGAGCGAGCTCGACCCCCCCAAGAAGCTACAGGCAAACAATTGTTGCTCGTCCACGTGTCATGCATCCATGTGTATACAGGTACACATAAAGACGCATGTGTATACAATTGTGTGTATTGCGCGGCCGTCCACATCAAATACCGAACAATACCCTGCGCAGGCGACCGGTTTCGAGCCCCCCCAGATCCCGATCAAAAGCGCCAACTCCCCACATGCCTTGATCTAATGAGTGTAACAACCCGTATCACACTCCACCATGCGGGCCACATCCGCGCGCGCACATGTCAAAGCTCATCCTACATAGTTGGTTATTCAAGCCATATGCGCTAGATGAATGAATGTAACAGTTGCGCTGTACATATAAAAACCCTTAGCAAGGTGAACATATCGGATCAAGCACTGCCGATTTTGAACACTATTCGAATGAATTCGGCACGCGCATTCGCGAAAAGACTCTGCGTTGTTTGAAAACAGGCATGTTGTCGAACAGGAACATGCGGGCCACATGGGCGAGCTTGTCGAAGAGCATCAGACAATCGTCGGGCAAACGCCAGTTCTGTCAAATATCACCATGCGGGCAACACGCGCGCAATGCCGCGTGCTCATGTCGAGACCATTCAACAAAATCATTGGTCTCCCACCGCTTCAATATGGAACATGTCGAACACGCATGGTGACCAAGTCTTTTCAATGGTGAAGACGCCAGATGTTCTGCGCGCGCTCTGCCTCATCATCTGCACACTCGCCATGTCCATCGTGCCCAGCGCCCTGAACAACTACCACCGTCATCGTTATCATTATCTCATCAGCATCATCATCACCATCAACATCATCGTCGCCACCACCGTCTGCATCACCATCGTCGTCATGCTCATCACCCAGGTGGCTGCCATCACCATAACCATCATTATCAGCATCACCAACAACATCAAGATCCTCAGTATTACTAGCATCATCCTAACCTTATCGTCATCACCATCATCGTCATCATCAACATCATCATAATCATTGCCGTCGTCTTCAACACATCGTCACTGTCGTCGCCCGCGACATCAACTAAACCACTATCATCATCATCGCCGTCGCACACGCCGTCGTAACCATCATATCATCGCCGTCGCACACGCCGTCGTACATGAGACGGGTCCTCACGTCACTGCGCCTTAAGGATTTTGCCGACACCTTGCAGGAGAGTGGGATGTTTGCTCGGGAGCCGCCTCTCAAACAAGGTGTCATGCACCGGCAGCACGCAGATCCTAGAGGTGAAAGACATGCTCCGCCCGCAAAGCGAGAACCATTGCGTGTCCCAAACCGAACATTGCAGGGATATCGCATATGATATGGCAGCCAACGCTTATCTGCTAATGAGACGTCAGAAGAAAACAATTGCCTACGTCGTTGATGTTACCCGCGCCCGGGCAAATGCCAACCGCGGCAAATGCGCCTGCAACGGGTCGCCTCCCTGTGCTTGCGGAACCGCTAGTGCCCATGGCGGTGCTGGCACTGCATGCAAGGAAAGCGTTGGCGGCGACGCCGTCGCGCCTTTGTAAGTGCGACGGGGAGCACCGCAGGCATCTTCATTGGAAGCCTCGGATACCACTGAATTAAAACCCGGCAGACGAGCCAGACCCGCCAGATCAACCAGAAAATCTGACCAACCAGACCAACCTGGCCAACCAGACCAGCCAAAGCAAAAGACCAATCAGACCAACCAGACCAGCCAGACCATCCAGACCAAAACACATCAACACGAACAGACGTAACAACCACACCATCCAAACAAAACAATTGGAGTACCATTGGAACCGACAGCATCCGGGAGGACCGGGGCATGGTCATGTGACAGGAGACATAGCGAGCTGAGTCTGGAACGGACGGCAGGGCGGACACTGCGCACAGTTCTAGGCCGGCAAAGGCGGCGCCACTAGGGCCCATGGGAACATCGTGGAGTCAGAGCATATATGAAACATATAAATGTATAGCTGAGCTTACCGCTTCCGCGGAATACGATAGGTAGCGGAATGACCAACGAAGTCTACGCGCGGGGGGGGGCACGAACGACAACGGCAACAAAAAAACAGCATCCGTTAAACCACCCACGTTTCACTCTGCGCTCCGGTCGGCCCGAAAGGTGCCCCCCGCTGGAGTGACACGCTGTCTAAAGCAGCCACCATTCCCCAGGGGGGCTGCTGGCCAGGGCTGTTAGACTGGGCACATCTAGGGACGTCGCGGCCATCTGTAATTACATCGATGCGGTTGACCGAATGTTTCGCACCCTCTGCTTGCTCCTGCTCCCGTCCTCCTTCAGCCGCTCATCCGCCCCGAACCGCCCTCCACCCTCAGTGACGAGGAGGACCAGGGCGAACACGATGACGACGACCGCGACGACCATGGCGGCAATGACGAAGAGCTGCGCCTAGCACCGCGACGACGACCGCGACGACCAACAGCGTCGACGACGAGGAAGGCGCAACGCTGAGGACGGCGACAGCGACGGCGTCGGCGGTGGCCAGGACGGCGGCGGCGACGGCGGCATCGACTGGCGGCCTGGCCGGGCGCAGGCGCTGCGACGCCGCCCTGCGGCTGCGCCTGGCCCGATCGGGGTGCGGCGGGACGGGTGGCGGGGCGGTGTCGCCGCGGCCGCTGCTGGTCTTCGCCGCCGCCGCGACCGCCGCCGTCGTGGCCTTCGTGGTCGCCGCAGCGGCCTTGGCGTACTCGTTCTCGCCGCCCTCGACGTCCCTCAAACTTCCTCCCTCCCCCCTCCCTCCTCCGCCCTCCGCCCTCCTCCGTCCTCCTCCTCCTCCTCATCCTCCTCCTCCTCCTCCTGAGCCCTCCTCTCCCGCCGCCTCCTCCTCCTCCGCCTCCTCCTCCTCCTGCTCCTCCTCCTCCTCCTCCTCTTCCTCCTGCTCCCCCCTCTCCCCACTTTGTTCCCGACGAGAGGGGCAGGACGAGGCGAAGGGCGCGGAGCAGCACAGGCGGCGCGGCGCGGCGGCCGCCCCGCCGCCGAGACCCCCCGTCGTGCCGCGCCGCCCCGCCCACGGCGGTGGAGCCCAGCGCCCAGCGCCCATGGCGACGACGAGGACATCGACGGCGAGGGCGACGGCGCCCTGCGGCGCCGACGCCGGCGGCGGCGACGAAGATGTGAGACGAAGCCAGGACGGGGGTAAAATCGGGCGAGGACCAAGCGAGAATCTCTGAGACATTCGGCAGCTCTGGGGGATGCATCGGGCGCCGCGGCCTTCTGAAGGCTCTGGAACTGATTCCTCCTCCTCCTCCTCCACTTCCTCATAAACATGATTCTGCGCCACTCTCGTCCTCGCCCCGTCTGAAAACGGCGCCGACGACGGCGGCGCAGAGAGGGCGGCGCAGCGAGAGCGGCGTCGGCCAGCGGCGCAGCGGGCGGCGGCGGCGGCCGACGGCGGCGTCGATGGCCGCAGGCCGCGGCGCGGGCGCACCTCCGCCGCGGCGGGCTTGCGGGCCGTCTGGGCGCGCGGCGCGCGCAAAGGCGGGCGGCGCTCCCCGGGGCCGGGGGCGACCACTCCGCCGCCGCCGCTCGCCGCCGCTCGCCGCTCGCCGCCTCCGTCGCTGGCGCCGCCGCCGCTCACCATCGCTGGCGCTGCCGTCGCTGCCGCCGCCGTCAGCGCCGCCGGCGGGGGCGGCGGTGATGGCGGCAGCCGCGGTGGAGACGACGGCGGAGGCGACGGCGACCCCGGCGGGCAGCGGGCAGCCAGCGCCCTCCTCCTCCTCCTCCTCCTCCTCCTCCTCCTCCTCCTCCTCCTCCTCCTCCCAGAGGAGGAGTGCCAGGAAGCTCGCTTCGGGCCCTCTTGGGGGAGAGGGGCGAGGGAGATTCCGACGATGCTGCTGCAGCGACGCCATCGGCATCATCGGGAGCACAGCAGGCACCTTCCTTCGGACCTGAGCACAGGCAGCTCCTGCCCTGGCGTTCCTTCTCCACCTGTTTCCTGCATCATGCCTGATGGCTCTTGCCTCCGTCTGGGCGTACGTATTTATCCTCTCTCCTTTTTTCTTCCGCACCTCAAGCACAAGCGGCCAAAAGCGTGATGATAGCTGCCTTTTGGTTTTAGGCTCGCTCTGCGGTCGTGCCCCGGCTCGCACGCGGCGTGCTTGCGGCACCCTGGGGACTGTGACAATCATGTCTGCCTCTCGTCTCACATCTTACGTTGGCTCAAAATATGGCGGAGACATTCGGGTGAGGCGTGGGTATTGTTTCCGTCCCGAGCGTCAGCTTCGACTTCAGGTCCACACGGCATACGGGGTGCACGTTGCTCCGAGCCCATCAAAATCATCCTCCTGCGACAATGCTGGAAAGTTGGTGATTGTGGGGGCTCTTTCCCATTATTTTACACGGCGAAGTCCCGCCCGCAGGGTACACGGGGTGCACCAGCTTCGAACCCATCGACTGCCCCCTCCTTCGGCAATTATGGAATGCTCGCAGCGCTTGGGTGTGCAACTTGTCGTCACACCTGCAACTTCTGGATATGCCGTCTGCGGCCGAGAAGATTGAAACAACCGTGAAGCGCCTCTATGTGGCGCACGGCATCCTGCTGTGAGCGGAGAAGAGCACCGCCTGTCACTGGCATCGTCACTAGGTTCCCTCCTACGCCTGCCCGTTCCTCCATCCGTCTCCGTCGTCCTCCTTCCCTGCTGTCTTATTATTCTGATCGTCCCTCTTCTCGTGCCGTCGTCCGCATCCTCCCCCGCCTTCCCGAACACACACGTGGCGCAACCGATGACAACCTAGAGGCGGGCACGCAGGGCAGACCTCCGGCTGTTTGCCAGCGATGCTGCCGCCGCCGCAGCCCAGAATCCTGCGTGAGATCCAGGTGGCGTGCTGTGTCGCGACCGCCACGCAGCACGCTGAGGCATGATCATCGCTATCTCAAACTCACCCTGAACCGCCCCCTCCGCGCTCTGGCTTCCTTCCTTGGCGCGGGTGTTGGGCTCTCGGGAACCACTGAGCCTTCCTCCGCCGCCCCCTGCCACTCACGCGCCCCGCTCCCTCCATCGATTACTCGTCATCCTGCTCCCCCTCCTCCTTGCTCGCCGTAGTGGCACTCCTCCTTCTCGTGTTGCTCCTCGTCCTCCTCGGCCGCCACCTCCTGCCCACCCTCATCTCCTCTTTCGCCACTTACTCCTCCTCCTCCTCCTCCTCCTCCTCCTCCTCCTCCTCCTACTTCTCTGCTGCCTCCCTCCCCGTCCTCCTAAGGAATCTCAAAATATGTATGTTAAACTCAGGAAGGATCGGGGACAGAGGTGATGGAAATGGAGATGATGAGGGGGACAGGACGGAGGCGGGAGAGGGATGGGGGGAGAGGGATGGGGGGGAGAGCAGCGGCAGCAGGATCGCAGATTCAACGGGCAAGCAAATCAACGATCGCGCAGAGTTCGAGGAGGAGGGACCGAACGCGTCTGCGTCTGCTGCAGCGTTGTGACGTCATCGTCGCGACCTCCCCGTATCCGTCGTCCCCTTTGTCGCCATCCTCGTCGTGGTCGTGGTCGTCGTCAGCGCGGTTGCCGTCGTCGCCCTCGTCGTCGTCGTCGTCGTCGTCGTCATTTGTCTTCGTCTTCGTCGTTGTCGCTGTCGTCATCATCGCCGTCGTCATCAACACCAGACGGTGATTGCGAGGCCCACTGGAACCCGTCACAACGAACAATAGACGATACTGCTTGGCCTCTTAGGTTCTGACGCGCCACCGCCGCACCGCCGCCGGCCGAGCGTGGTCATGCATCCTGGCTTGCTGGTCGTCGCCATTGTCCCACGAGCGGCCAGCATCGAATCGGACAATCGCCTCGGATCTGGATGTGCATCGGCACAACATCGGAATCAAATCGGATCGGCCGCGCCAGGATGCACAACAGCGCCATGCAAGCACCGGACCGCATATCGTCGGAATGCCGAGAGCGGACCGGATCGGGCTGATGGAAAACGTTATCGGATCGGATCGATCGAAACGAAGATTGACATGAACTTTTGGAGCTCCGAGCGGATTTCTGGGATCAGCTCTGGAACCCCTTCCCTGGCGCGCGAAGCGCGCTGGATGCAGCCCCGGAGGCGCCGCCAAGGGGGCACAACGCAGATCCGAGAAATCCGCGCGGGCCGTCTGTTTATGCAATTTCTCTGCCCGGGGACGCACTGACCCGGGTCAATGCAAAACCGGGCCAATCAAACTTTGCAGGATCCTGCAGGACGCTGCAGGATCCTGCGCGCAAGCCCGGGTCAATGCAGCCCTGGCTCTCCAGGATCCTGCAAGATCCGGCGCCCTGGTTGACCCCCGTTTGCGTTGACCCCCGTCCCCTGAGCTCCGACCTGACTCGGCTGTTGTCCTCGTCCTCGCCGCCGTCGCTGCCGCCGTCCCCGCCGCCGCCGAGGCCCCTGAGCTGGAAAGGCGGGGGGGGCACCAGGGGCGGCAGCGCCGGGACAGCGCTGATGGTGCCGCCGCTGGCGTCCTGGGCGGGAGGTGGGTGGGGCAGGAGGAAGGTTGAGGAGGCAACTCCTGGGAGGTCTTCGTTGGAACGACTAACGGCGATTAAACCAAATTGAAAGGCCACCTGGCCGGGTTAAGCCTGGGATCAAGCCGAACTAAGCCTATAATTTAGCGGGATTAAGCCAGACTAAGCCGCACTAGCCCAGATTAAGCTGGTCATCGACCGCGGCAAAAAGCCAGCGCCGATGCGGAGTTTCACCTCCGCAGGGCTGCATCCTAGGAAGGCGTCCTTCCGAAGGGGACTGCGCGCTCGTGAAGAGAACCTCTGCTGGGTCGCGGGGCTCGGCACGTCTCGATCGCTCGTTGCTGGCTGGGCCTGGCTCGTCTCGCTCGGAGTGGTTCGCAGGCAGGCGCCCGTTGGCCGCTTTGTTTGGCTCAAGCAAAAGCAGTTATTTTTGTTGCATGGCGCGGCGCCCCCACTCAGGGCTCGCCAATGCGAATGGCACTGGAGGTCGCCCCACCAGGACAAGGAAATACCGCCAGTTTCGCGACGAAAAAACAACACACACCCATACCCATACCTAGAGGGGACGGACGGGGGGGTCCCCTCTCGAACGTAAGCTTCTCCCGGGGTACAACAACCCGCACCGATACGCATAGCCAGCCCTCCGTCCCCCCGACCCCCGTATGGGTATGGGTGTGTGTGTGTGTATGTTGATCGTTCGCCTTTCCATATCGACACATGTTGGGGGCGGTCATGGAGGGGGGCGTCCAAGAGGGGGGGGCGCAAATCATGGCCGGCGGCATGTGCGCGGCGAAGGGGGGGGGGAGCCAGGGACGTAATGAAAAAAGAAGAGGCGCCAGAAAATCTGGGGAGATATGATCGCCCCCGCCATGAGATCCACCCCCCTTAGTCATCACCCCCCTCTTTGCCGCCCCCGACCTCCGGCCCCCCTCTGACCACTCCATGGCGGCAAGAAAGCCCAGGGACTCGCGCTGAACGGCCAGAAGGCGGAGACAAAGTTGCTCGCCACCTCCCACCTCCCGAATGCTGGGCCCTGGCCTTCGCTGTGCCCGCCAAGGGCGCAGGCGCCCAGTCGACGGCCACGAAGGGCCCCCAAAAAACTTAGATCCTGAAAAAACGACTGGGGTCGAAGCATCACCCTAGACACCGTGGGAAACAGAGCAAAAACATCCGGGCGAAGGACCCAGCCATCTGCAGTTGTGATTGCCGTCGTTGCGGGTATCGCCGTCGGGGGATCTCCACATAGGGCCATGAAACAGGCGAAGGGTGTGCCGACATGGGGCGGTGCCGCCTTGTGGGCGCTGCCACTGGGGCTCTGGGTGAAACCCACGGACAACGGAGCTGCCAAACACAACCCGCGTACGAACTTCCCTGGAGGAGGAGGAGGAGGAGGAGGAGGAGGAGGAGGAGGAGGAGGAGGAGGAGGAGGAGGAGGGGGGGAAAAGGGAGGAGGAGGAGGAGGAGGAGCAGGGGAGAGGAGGGAGGGAGGGAGGGGGGAGGGGGGGAGGGAGGGAGGGGGTCGGTCGGCCAAGGGCGCCCCGCACGAGCGGGCCCTCGCGAGGCGCCAGCACGGCCAGGCGGGCGCTCTCGTGCGCAGGTCCCGCCCCCCGACGCAGAAGGGAAGTGACACCTCTGGCTGGCGACGCTTGGCGGCGCTCGCGCTCTGTGCGGTTCGAGGGCGAGTCCGGCCGGCATTGCGATAGCCGGTACAGTCGGACTTGGTTGGACAGGACAAGCGAGAGGACACAAGACCCTTTCGAGGCCACATTGCCACAGGAATGTCAGAAGCATGGGTCGCAAGGCACAGGACACGAGGGTACCCTTGAGCTGGCAAGGTCGACCTACTAATCCGGGCCGCCTGTATGCGCCGCAATACCCAGTCGGCATGTTTGAAGATGGTGCACGGCTCAAGAACGTCGTGGAGCGAATACTCCGAGCTGCCTGTTGTTCCAACTCGCTGTTCCAGGAGGTCGGGGTCTACTTTGCCCTGTCCGTCTTCTGCCCAGTCTTCTCGGATCGGCGCTGGACCCCCCTCCCTGGCGCGCGGGGCGCGGCAGGGGCGACGCCGCAGGCGTTGTCAAGGGGATTCGCCGCCGATCCTAGAATTCCGGGTGGACCTGCGACAGTCGGCGCTCATGCCTTACAGTACCATGTGAAACTGTCTCTTAAGTGTTTGATCGAATCAATGGATCCAATGCGGTGCGTTGATGCCGACACTTTGTGATTGGCTTCGCGTTTCTACCACGCTCGATCCCCTCAACGGATCGGGTTGCGGTGCGTTTGTAGCAACGAGTCGTGGTTGGACGAGTTGAGGTGTACATTGCGTCCTGGAAAACATGGAGTTGGGAGCAGAGCTTGCGGCTGATGTTGTTGTGCTCTATTTCCCGTCGAGGGAAGTGGGGGGAAGTGCTGGCTCAGCTCAAGCCCTGCGTCGATCCAGGCGGAGGCACCAACAGGCTGGATGCTCGGAGGGGCCTGGGGAGTCTCCTGGGCCTCCGCGGAGCCTCTCTGGGGGCCGGGGGGGACAGGACCTGGCCCCAAACTGAGACGAAACCAAGACCTGGAAAACATCGGGCAGGGACAGACCGGGGATCTCTGAGATACAGTGGTTCTGCAGAAGGTTCTGCTGCGCCGTGGCGGTCCCGGAGCGCTACCGAACGCTCTGAGGGCGTTCCAGAACGCCCTGCAGCGACTTGCCCTGGTCCTGGGCTCGCGCGGCAAACCCGCTTTGTATACTGAGTAGTTGTTATTATGCCCTGGAAGCGCCTCTGGATGGCACCGGCGAGCCCAGAATCGAATTGATTATTCGGATCGGCCGCAATGAATCGGATCGATAAGTCGGATCGATAAGTCGGATCGATAAGTCGGATACTTCGCAGCATCCAATTGTCACTAAACTTTCGGGGTGCAAAAGAACAAACTTCATGCAGAACTGTTGGACAAATCGTACCTGGCAAAGGGAACAGTGGCGGCGCGACTGCGCGCAATCCACGGTTGTGTCAGGGAAGTAGGGCTCGAAGATACACTCCCGTTGGCACGATTGTACAACGTACAGTTTCGTGATGATGGGAAGGCGTTATCGTACGAGTTCGTGGGCCCAGACATGACACAACGGTGTCCAATTGGAGAAAGAAGGCAGGCGCCTTGTTGCATAATCGCGGGCGGAGCTCGTTCAGGCAGGCTTCCACACGAGAGTCAGCATCAAGCTGAGGAAATGGTGCCTACAATCCCGCAGGTCTTCACTCCGAGCCTACCTCATTGACACGGGGTACTGCAGAGCCTGTCCATCTATCAAACATCCCGCCGTGTCAGGGAGCGCATTATTGTGAAGCGGTTATGACCCATGATTTGTTGAATGTATTAAACAATTTAACTTCGTTCTCTCACGTGTAATGTAGATGGCGTGTAATGTTGACGGAGGTCCGAAGAACATACAGTTATCGATAAACACACGCTGACTTCTTTGATCCCAAGATAAAGATACAAAGTCCATTGAATTGGAAATAAATGGATTTGATTGCTAAACGTCCAAGACAGACATACCTATCTGATTGAGTTCTCACGATGAGTTGTTTGCGTCATCCGCCACAATAAATGGAAGTACACTCAGAGCCACAATCATCCTCGAGAAAAAAAACACATGTTTGCTGTCGTGACTCCCTCCCAGTGCCCTGCCTCGTCCTCTTCCTCTCTCCTCGCGAAATCTGGTGGTCAGGACCAGTTCGCCTACGACATCCTCGCAATTTTCTTTTCTATGTTCTGGCTTCTCGACAGGGCACACTTTGGACCCAGCGTTGCTAGCACCCGTGTGAAGACGTGCGTCCTCAGTTTTGTATCCTCGCAGACGTGGGCCCCCTCCCTCTCTCCATCCCTCCCTCCCAAATCGGGTGCAATCACTGTGATCCCCCCACGCGCAGATACTGATATTTCGCCCCTTCTTGCCTCCCTTCCCCTCCTGCCTCCCCCTTCCCCCACCCCTCCCCTGGCCCACCGCCCCGCCCTAGTCCCCCCTTGCTACCCCCAGCTGCGGGAGGTAGCGGGCCGCCAAAGGCCGGTCCCGCGTGCCCCTCGCCGCAGCGCCTTGGGGTCAGTAGCTCGCCCTCTTTCCTCCTCCTCGGCTCCCCCAGCCCCGCCACTGCCCGGGCTGCTGATGAGGGCGCGCCGGCGCGCGCTCGCCCGCCCCCCGGGCCCGCGCGGCTTCTGAGGGGTGCGGGGGGCGTGGCCGGACTTGCAGCGAAAAGCGACAAGCGATCGGCGGAGCAACCGAGTTGGGAAGAGAGGAATCGGCGACAAGCGGAAGGCTGACGAGGCCTCCGCGGAGAGACCCAGATCCACAAGGAACCCGAGATTGCATCGGACTCGGAATCGGAGTCGGAATCGAGTCGGAGGAGTCGGAGGAAGCCCTGGAGAAGGGCGGACAAAAGTCAGAGCCCGTCCGTTCAGGACACCCAGCGCTCACGGCGAGTCTCACGTCGCAGGGGCGCCCGGTCGCCGCCGAAGGTGCCCTGTCAGAGGCCCACGGCGTTCCCTCGGAGCCCCGCGCGAGCCCCCTCGGAGCCCCCAGGGCAGCCCTGGAAGAACAGTTCCTGGATCCTCCCGGAAAAACTGCAGACGAAACATACAAGCCCTGATGGTTGGGCGAGGGTCCTGGTCGTGGGCCCGGTAGACGAAGCTCCCTCCCTGGGACGTGCTTTTTTGGGTAGACTGAACGTGGCCCCCGGGCGGTGGAATCTGAAAGAGGCGGGGAGGGTGTGGTATGTAACGCATCGTGGAGTACTGGAGTTCATCTTGGCGGCGCGCCCATGGGGGGAATGCAGAGTGGGCGGACCTTCTTGCACAGCTCAGAAGGCTCCAGGCCTCATCAGAAGCTCTCCCTGCCTCCTCCGAAGCCACAGGGTTGATGGGCTTGTTTTCAACCACCACCACCACCACCATAAGTTGGAGGGGGAGGGGGTCCTCCTCCTCCTCCTCCTCCTCCTTCCCCCCAAACTTATGGTGGTGGTGGTGGTGGAAAGTAGGCCCATCAAGGGCGGCATTCTCAGCAGGCGCGAGGGCCTTCTGAGCAGCCCCGCCGCGCTCTGAGAAGGTCTCCCCCATCCCACGCCCCCCGCTCGGCTCGCCGCCGGACATCGGGCCAGGGCCACCCCTTGCAATGCCTGAGGGTTAGTTTTGAGCCGGGCCTGTCCCTCTACATGAGGCATGTTCAAAAATAGTAAAAGAAATAGTCAGGGGACGAGTTGTTATCATTTTTGTTATGTTCTTTGCATCTGTTTTGGGTTTCTTTTTTTTGTCGCCCACAATCCCCCTGTAGGGGGACACGCCCGGTCATTTGCTCATCAGACACATACATCTCGCGAAAACAATGTATCCACGAATTGTCCTCCAATCGAGGGTTCCGGCCAGGGGACGCGTCGAAAGCTTCCACGACGACTGCGTGGCCAGTTGATACCCGCGAGGCACGAGCTGGCGTGTCCTCGAACTTCTTGCTCAACCTCCTGAGCCTCAGGCCTCAATCCTGAGGAAGGATCTTTCGCGGGGCCCAGACCCCACGCTCTCAAACCTCCCGGGGCTCCCGGCGCATCCAGGGCGTCTTCCCGGGGAGCTCTTCGGGCCCCGGGACGGCCCAGAGGCGGGCCCGAAGAGGGCCCCAGGAGGCCTGTCGAGACACTCGGAGAGGGCCTCGGGCCGCCGAGGCAGCGGACCAAAGCTTAAGTCGGGCCTGTCCCCCTACAGGGGGATTTTCGACGAAAAATAAAAAAAGGTTCAAACATACTCCTAAACGGTCAAAAAATACTTCAAAAATAATCCCTAGAATATTTTTTGACTGTTTTTGTATATTCCTCCCGTAGAAGGACGGGCCCGACTTAAACCAAAGCTCGGTGGCGGGATGGGCCGATGCATCCGCCGATGCCCCCAATAGAGCCCAAGATGGCCCCACGATGTCTCCAAGACGGCCCGAGATGCACCCAAGATGGCCCAAGATGGCCTCGAGATGGTCCAAGAGGGCCCAAGAGGCCTCCAGGACGGCCCAAGAGTGCCCCCAAAGGGTCCTCTTGGAAGGCCCGAAGAGCCCTAAATCCTATAGGTCCTTAAGGCTTTTGAAGTGTTTGGGCATGTGCGTCTTGTCGGCCATCCGACGGCCCAAGATGGCCCGCGAGGCCCCCAAGATCGCCCAAGAGGCCTCCAAGTGCTCTCCACCAAGAGGCCCCCAAGACGGCCCCAAGAGGGCCAAGAAGCGCCCCAAGAGGGCCCACCAAAGTCGAGTCAGAGTGGCCCGCAAGACAGTCTCCGACGGCGTCAGACGGGCCAGGAACCCCCCTATGGCGACTAAGAAAGCCCAATGAGGCCCCCGAGAAGCCTCTGGGAGGCCTCAGCAAGCTCTCGCCAAGCGATTGGCCACAGAGGCGCTTCCCAAAAAGGCAAGGGCGGCGGTGATTCGCCGTAGGCGTCCCCGGTAGACCAACTACTTACCTGAGAGGGAGACGCATCACCTTTCGGAGGTCCGCGTGGACTTCTTCGATCGGCGTCGGACCCCCTCGCTGGCGCGCGGAGCGCGTTGGGGGCGGCGCCAGAGCCGCCGGAGGCGTCGCCAGGGGGGCCCAGCGCCCATCCGAGAACTCCGCGCGGAGCTCCGAAGAGGAGTGCTTGTGCCGAGTTCGGGAGACCGCCCTCGATTGTTCGGCGCCAGACCAGGCTATGCGGATGGGGGGGGGGTGGGGGGTGGGGGAGGTGCCGGCCGATAACCTACACTTTTCGCCTTGGGCAACCCCATGCATGCCCGCGCGCATCGGTATTGCGCACCCCCGTCGGACCTGCGCGGCCGACAAGGTCAGCTTATCTGGGGGGAGGGGCGCGCGGGCCCGCTAGCCCGGTGTAACGCGAGACGCTCAAACAGCGCCTCTTGGTATTCGAAATTGGTGCGTCACTTCGGTGGCGACCACCTTGTTGGCCGACGGCACTCGACGCTAATCGACGCTAGCCGACGCTAGTCGACGCTAAATCGACGCGAATCGACTCTAGCCGACGCCGGTCGACGCTGAGACGGCGCTGTCTCATCGGTTACCATACGCTTACTCGGCGCTAGTCGGCGCAAGCGACCGAATGAAGGCGGTTCACGGGCTCCCATAATTTGCTACCGAACATGACGATGCCTTGCCATCGCTCGGACATCCATTCCCCGTGCATTATTCGGTTTCGCGCGTGCGTTCTTTTGTCGCCAGATGATCCAGGATGCTCCTCGATGGTGCTCGCCGAGGGCACAGTGCGCACGTCCGAGCGATGCCAAGATGCAGCCGCAGCGGTCGCGCACCCAGCAGAGACGGAAGACTTGCAGCATCTGCGCCCGCGATTGCGCTGGCGGCCGTGACGCCGCGCAGGCCGCTGCCCGATCTGGCGTCTGTCCCTGGGCTGGGACACCCCCTCTCGGGTCGGGCGAAAGGGGGGGATAGAAAAGGGGGAGTTTGAGAATCAGCTCACGTAGCTGATTTTCCCGGCGCCTCCCGGCGCCGGAGGCGGCTATGTATCGAGGAATGGGCCCCTCGGTGAGGCCGAAGCCAGCTGCATGCAGCAAATTTCGTAACCCCCCCTTTCCCAATCCCCCCCTTTCGCCCGGCCCGAGCCACCGCGCGCGCACACGCGCCGCCGCCGCTGCACACTGCAAGCCCGCCTCGTGCTGCGCGACGACGCACAGCGACGCGGAGGAGGAGGGGCGGGGGGCGGGCAGAAGGCGGGGCACGGAGCGAGGGCCACCTGGCGCGGCAGGGTGCCGCCGTCATCGTCATCGACCTCCCTCGTCCTCCTCCTCCTTTTCCTCCTCGAGGAGGAGGAAGAGGCGATGACGAAGGTCATGATCAAGGCGCTTCTTCACTCGATCCCCCTCCTCGGCCGGAACTGACAGAGGAACGACCAGCGGCATAGCCACAAAACTCTCGGAGGTCCACGCGGATTTCGCGGATCGGCGCTGCCCCCCCCCCCCCTCCTGGAGTACCATGTGAGACCTGCCCTACACCAGGAATATTACGTAGCCGGATCTGCCATCTCTCCGACCTTGCACTGCGCTGGAGGCAAAGACCGCGTTCCCTATAGACGCATCCACCCCGAATGTGTCTACATACGTAGCAACACCCCACGTGTCGACAGACGCTTGCGGCTAGAACGTGAGAACGGTGCTTGGCACAGACCCGTAATTGGTCTTCTTGAAGCAGGTAGGTTTTGCCCTCCAGTCCCCGTCCTTCATGCCGGCTCCGCTGGAGTACGGTCTGACGGGAGCCCTCGCCAGCTTGCGAGACTTCACCAGGACAGCGTCGCAGTTGCTCCTGCGCCGCCCGCGCGCGCCACCAGAAGCTGCGCTGAACCCCTGCTCGCCCTCAGTGGCAGACTGAGAAGGCGACATCCAAACCCTACCCCCCAAACCATCAGTTCTCCTCAACCGATCAAAGGCGGGGGCGGGGTTCGAATCTCGCCACGTGTTCGACAAATTCCGAACCCCACTCCAGCCGCCCATCGAGTTGTCTGAGTCGTTGATCGGCGAAGGTAGGATTCGGACTGCGCCGCCAAAGATTTACTCGCAGCAGGCCGACTTAAGACACCGGCAACTCGAAATCGGTCCCTGGACCTTACTGGGGCCCAAACGCACCAATCTTCCCAGCTGCGCCCAGCCATGGCGACGATGGGCCGTCCCGAAGACCAGTTACCGTTGTCTCAACTGGCCCTCCTCTGGAAAAAAAAACATATTTTTCGCGATAGTGGCCGTAACCTGCCCTGGCGGCCCCCCCCCGCCCCCCATAATAACGTCAAGATCCGTGCTGGCGTTCGCATGGTCCTTGGCTATTCCTAGGCGTTCCCAGACGGCGCCGGCGCGGAACGTGACGTTACAAGCCCCGCCCCCTACCTCGCCCTCTCACGGCAACGCCCCTTATCACCCGTGAAGAAAATGATCCTGGGGATGGACACAACCATTTGCAATTGAGAGTACCGCCGCAGTTGGGAGCCCCGCCTTCAGCGGAGCTCCCTCTGGGGCCACGGAGCGTTTGAGGGGTGTGCCGAAATGGGTGCGGTGGCGCCATGCGAACCCTGCCATTGGGGACTTCGGTGGAGCTCCCTGCGGCGCCACGAAGCGTGTGAGAGGTGTGCCGAAACGGGTGCGGTGGCGACATGCGAACCCTGCCACTGGGGCCTTCGGTGGAGTTATGAGGCCACGGCACGTGAGGGGCGTGCCGAAATGTGTGCAGTGGCATGCGAACCCTGCCACTGGGGCCTTCGGTGGAGTCCCCTATGGGGCCACGAAACGTGTGAGGGATGTGCCGAAACGGGTGCGGTGGCGCCATGCGGACCCTGCCCCTGGAGCCTTCGGTGGAGCTCCCTGTGGGGCCAGGAAACGTGTGAGGGGTGTGCCGAAACAGGTGCGGTGGCGCCAGTCGAACCCTGCCAATGGGGCCTTCGGTGGAGTCCCCTATGGGGCCATGAAACGTGTGAGGGTGTGCCGACACGGGTGCGGTGGCGCCATTCGAACCCTGCCACTGGGGCCTTCGGTGGAGCTCCCTGTGGGGCCACAAAACGTGAGGGGTGTGCCGAAACAGCGCCACTTGGGCCTTCGGTGGAGCTCCCTTTGGGGCCACGGAACACTGTGCTGGGCGTGCCGAAACAGAAACATGCGGAGGGCAGAGACAAGGAGGGGGAGGAGGGAGGAGGGGGAGGAGCGTGGGAGGTGGGGTGAGGAGCACGGGGCGCTCTCTTCAAAACGAGGACCCAACACCACAGGATGGTTTGGAAAACACTCTCCTGGTGGATGCCTCCTCGAAGGCCTTCGCAACAACGGAAACCACGCATGGCATGGTCGCTGTGGTCGGCCCGACCGGCCAACCAGCTCGCCGATCGACCGACCTGGAGGCCGCCGCCCAGGCCTCCGCCGAAAGAATAACATCGGAGGGCGTCGGGGTGCCCAAACCCCAAATCGCCCCAAGATGGCCCAAGGAACACTCCAGGCGGCCCAAGCCAGCCCAAGAGGGGCCCAAGACGGCCAAATGATGCGCCTGGCCGACTCAAAAGGCCGGCCCCCCATAGAGGCCGACAGGGCCGAGAAGGGCCCCCCGAGGGCTTGCGAGCGTCGTCGTCGCAGACGTCGTATTCGTCGTCCCCCTTCCGGGTCGGCGGCACCTGCCGAAATGCCTGCGCAATGATATCGGAGAACGCTGGGGGTGCCGAAGTCTCCGACGATCTGGCTTCGTGTGACTCCGGGCGCTCTTCCTCTCGGGAGCGGCCAAGAGGGGGGTGTCCAAGAGGGGGGGTGCAAATCATGACTGGCGGCATGTGCGCGGCCCAGCGGGGGGGCCAGGGACGTAATAAAATAAGAAGAGGCGCCACGAAATCTGGGGAGATATCATGGCCCGCGCCATGATATCCACCCCCCCCTAGTCACCTCCCCCTATCATTTTCCGCTCCCGAGATTCCCGTCCCTGGGGCACGTTTTACACCGGGCCCCCGAAGCACAACCAATGGTGCAAGAACGAAAGGCTACCCCCGGGGAGCGGATCGGGGGCCCCTGCTCGTGCACGGACAAAGCCGCCACCTCCCGTGAGAATAGAAGGGAGAATGTCTAGCACCCCGCAGCTTCGGAGTGTGGGAAGAAGGACGGGGGGGCGCGGGGTTGGTCGCGGGTGGGTCGCGGGTGGCTCCCAGGTGGGTCGCTGGATGGGCGCGGGGCGGCTGGCGGGTGGACGATGACAACAGCAGGTACCTTCCCTTTTGCCCCCTTGATGAGGGGGATGGACAGAGCCCCCCTCCTGCGGGGGGCGAGGGCCCTCCGCGATGCCCCTGCCCCATGCGACCCCACCCCCTCAACGACAACACAGCAACAATGGAAACGTTATAATCAACAACCTCTCGCTGTCTACAAGCAGCAGGAGGAGGACTCGCCTCGTTGGCTTGAATGCTTGCGCAAACGAAACGAGATTTGTTTGCGAGTACGTGATTGCTTCTTGTTTGAACCCTGATCCAAGAATACTTGATACGGGATGCTTAGGACATGCTCTGTCGTAACAAGTCCGTGCCTGAGAACCTATAGTTAACAAGCCTTACTAAACAATCTCCCGTAAGAAATCCTCATCATTGAAGGATCCTTAAGCATGAAGCAGTATTCAGCAATGATTCCTTACTGAAGAATCCTTGCGACAATAATCCCTGGGACGGAATTCTTAGCGATGGGTACGCACGAATTCCACATGAGGAACCCTACTGACAAATCAATGATCAGAACTTCGTATTGAAGAACCATTGGCAAGGACTTCTTGCTAAACAATATTTGATACATATATATATACATGTATATTAATAAAGATCGAGCCTCTTCGAAAAAAGCAGCCCAGGCAAGGAACCCTTGCTACATGATGCTTGGCAAAGTGGCTACACCAGGCCGTTACAGGGGACACACGGCGATGACACGAGGCTCTTCCGAAGGCAACCCGTGTGGAGAAGACATGCGACACTTTGGACGCCCGAAATGGGTACCGAAAGAATGGGTACAATGCCCAACAACAAGTGTTGTCCCAAACCAACAGCGGCCGCTGTTGGGCGGGCGGCCTCCTGTCTCGAATGGACACAGGCCGCGGCGGCGCGGACAGCGAATCCTGTTCAAAATGAACAGGAATTGTTGTTGGGCATTGTACCCATTCTTTCAGTACCCATTTCGGGCGTCCAGAGACACGCTTGCCATCGCTCGGACGGCCATTCCTCTTGCTCGGTTCGGTTCCGTGCCTGCTTTCTTGGCTCCGTGGCCCGGGATGCGCTCCGATGGCCCTCGAGCGAGGGAGCGATGACAGGCGCCCTAGGCATGACGCAACGACACCTTTTGGAGTCTGCAGGGCCGGCCTGCGCATCAGGCCCGGCTGTACGCCGGCCGCCAGCACGGCACGCCACGCACGAGGCTGGGCGCCTGCGCGCAACCTCACGCGATTAGCCTACGGGAGACGAAATCCATACAGATCCACTGCTCCCTGGCCAGGCCCGTCCTGGGCCCAGCAGCGCTGTGTACGCCACGCCCTCCTGGTTTGGCCAGGAGAGCGTCTGCACAGCTCCTGGGTTCACAGTGGGCCTGGTCAGTGAGCGATGGATTTGTATAGAATTCAACGCCCGATAGCCTACGCCACGAAAATCTTTACGCAGACAACCTGCGACGAACTTTGCATGTGCCCTCGGGGAGGGCGGCGGTGTATAAAGTAGAAAGTCGCTGGTTCTGGGTGGTGATTCCAAGCCAATACATAAACACATACACATTCACAGGTGTATATATATACATATATATACATATATATATAGAGAGAGAGAGAGAGAGAGATGGCGGAAAGCCAACAACATCGCAATCGACCTCGTTTCTTTGCGTTGTTCCAGCGGGGCCAGAGCAGGTAAGCATCGACGACGTCGGGATTGACAATAGCGGTCTCTGGATCCAGACGTTTCGCCGATGCATCGGCGATGCGGCACGATCCTCCGACCTCATCTCTACTCGGGACTAAGCCGGGTGACCTGGATCCAAATCACTCTGAAGGTCTGAACCGTCCCAGAGGTCCTCGGAAGCCAACCCAAAATAAACTCACGCAAAAACGAGGTAGGCCCGTGGAGATCTGTAGAGACGTCCCCGGAGCCCCTGGGGGGTGGTAAAATGAAGCTCGATCTTCGATCGATGGTGGCGCCCTCGATGACGATTCACGTCGACGATGACCCACGCCGGCGACGCACGTCGCCGACGACGCCCGTCGACGACAGCGATGTCGATGACGTCAGCGCACGTCGACAGAGGCACGCCGACGCCACCCGCCGACGCAGCCCGCCAGACGCCGACGACCAACGACGTCGACGACGTCAACGCACGTCGACGGATGCACGCCGACGCCACTCGCCGACGCAGCCCCGGACGTCGACGACCAACGACGCCGAACCTGAACATCCGCCGATATGATGCTCTCAATCCGCGGACCCAGACAGCCCTACTGCTTTCCGGGGGAGTTTGTCGCCCAGGATCCACTTTTGTCAGCTACACGCAAGAGTGACCCTGGCAAGAGTGGCCTTCAGTGCGCGGCTTTTTGGGGGCCGCCTGAGGGACTTAACACAAGCGCGCAGGACGCTACTACCGCATCGCGTCTGGCGATCGGGGAAACTCAGTGGGCCCGCACGAAAGGTCCCTCCGGCGAAGGGTCACTCTTACGTTTAGTCGATTTCGCTGGTCCCCGGCGAAGGGTCACTCTTACGTTTAGTCGATTTCGCTGGTCCCGAGGCCCGATAAACGGTCATAACAGAAGGAAAACGCCGGAACCGGGGATCCGGGAAGGCACGCGACGGCGAGACGGACGTGCGCCGCCGACGCGCCGCCGGCGTGCCGCGAGGGCGGAGTGGTGGGGGGGGGGGGGGGGCGGCGCTCCCCAGCGATATGGCCAGCGGGTGCTCCGCGCCGAGGTGCCTGCAGGCGACCTCGGGGGCTGGCGGGGGCCGTGATCGTCGTCGTCGTCGTCGTCGTCGACGTCGCCGTCGTCTTCGTCAACAAGAAGGAGGAGGAGGAGGAGGAGGAGGAGGAGGAGGAGGAGGAGGAGAAGGCGGAGAAGGGGGGGGGGAGGGGAGGGGCAGGAGGGGGAGCAGGCAGAGGCATCCTCCCCAACCCAGCGTTGCTACTCCCACCCTGGCCGCCTGCCTCTGGAGAGAAGAAGTGGACCGATCGGCCTAGCCGGCCGATTGCTTCCTCAACGGGCTGCTCTTCACCGACTGCTCTGCCGTGCTCCTCAACGTGCCCGAGCTGGTTGGCGGCTCTGAAGCGGTGAACACCGCGGCTCTTCACTGACGGCTCTGACGGGTCTTCACTGACGTGATGGGCCTGTTTTCCACCACCACCACCATCAGTTGGAGGGGGAAGAAGGTGGAGGACGAGGAAGAGGAGGACGAAAAGGAGGAGGAGGAGTAGGAGGAGGAGGAGGAGAAGGAGGAGGAGGAGGACCCCCTCCCCCTCCAACTCGTGGTGGTGGTGGTGGTGGTGGTGGGAAAGAGGCCCATCATGACAACTCTGACGTCTCCCTCAATTGCTCTTAACTGACGGCTCTGCCGTGTACCTCAGCGGACTGCTCTCCGCCGACGTGCTCTGCAGTGCGCTGGCTGGGCAACAGCACGAGCGGGCCGTCTCGGACGGCCACAGAGTGCCGCCCACGGGGACAGCACTGCCCCGCGGCCATCGCGCGAGGGCAGGGACTGGGTCATCTTCATGTTGTGTGATGTGGCGATGCCTCCATCGCACGCGTTTGTTGTACGCCCCAGCGCGGCAATCCCCAGGACATTGCATCACTCCTTGCCACCGCTTCGGCGTTCCTGCCTCTGCCCTTGCCCCTGGGGAAGCGGCGCGGGGTTGGTGCCAGGGATACCGGCGCAAGCACGAGGTACTGCGACCAGCTGCATCGCACCCATCTGCGTCAAATTCCTTCCTACCGTAAGACACAGAAGGATTACGGCTCCGGCTTGGCCCACTGCTGTCCAGGAAGGCGCTTGAACAGAACGGTACCTCCTCGTCAGGCGCTGTTCGCGGTCCAGCTGCCGCACGCACGGGGTTGCCTGCAGCGCCGCATCAGGAGGATCTGAGCGGAGAGTTCCTCGCATGCTACGTCCTATCGAGCGCGGGCTTGTCTTGGGTCCGTTCATTGGGACCGCATGGGGCCGCTAGGGCCACCGAGGAGTCGAGAACGACTTGTCTGGCGACCCACCAGATGTTTTTCAGTGCACGAGGTTCACCCTGTCATCAGACGACTTGCGCCACATCCTCCTCCTCCTCCTCCTCCTCCTCCTTCGCCCCCTCCTCCTCCTTCTCGCCCCCCTCCTCTTCTTCCCCCTCCCCCTGAGAGGCCTTTGCTGACGAGGGGGCGCAACATCGCTCACCGATGTGCTGTGTACCAACCTCGCATAATGGGCCCTTTCCCAAATGTCTGGTGCGGATCGTGGGCGCGCCTCGTCTCCGTCGTCGCCGTTGTCGGCGTCGTCGTCGTGGTCCGTAGTCGTTCCTCTGCTCGGGATCCGCATCCTTTACGCAGTGACCGTCACAACTCACATCCTCACCCTTCAGCAACCTTCAGGGATCAAGAAAGGTGCACCGCCTATCCACACATTATTATGCGTACTCTTACCGAAAGTCCTCTCCCCCCCTGTTTTCACCTCCTCCACCCTGGACCTTGGACTGCTGGTTAGTTCTGGTGGTACCGCCATGCCCTCGGTGATCCTACCCTCCTCGACCCTCGCCAGGGGAGGAGTGGGGGGAAGCAGCATTCAGGCTAGGCTACACTATGTGAACCTGGATTTGGGTGTTGGGGCACGCCACGAGAACGGTGCGTCCCAGAGCATGCGAACCTGGAGGTGCAGGAGACGACAGGGGAATGACAGCACAGCGGGGATCCTCTCCACCCTCCTCCCCGCCCCCTCTTCCTCCCACTCCTAACATTGCCCTGGAATCGGCGATACATCGCCAATAGATCAGCCCGAAGCACCCCATAGCGGAACCGCACGGTTTGGGGCGGGATGGACTACCCGGCCCCTGTCGGAGATCCATGGACCCTGGCGGTTCGATGCGTCCCTCCTGAGCCCATGTCCCCTCAGATCTTGTCTGGTCATTATCGGGAGGGGGGGCTGGCGCCCCAGGTAAAGGGAACACTCGAGCAGGGTGGGGCGTCTCGGGGCGGCGGTGCGCTGCGATCGTCGTAGCGTGCGCGCGGGCACCAGAATACGGGCGGGGGTCAGGCCCCTTCCCCTGCCGTGCGCCGCTACCTGGTGGGGTGGGTGGGGGGGGGGATTGGCCCAGATAGCGCTGGCTACGCGACAGAAGATCCAACGACTTGCCTACGTTGCCCCCCTGCGTCCCTCGACTCGCCACTGCCCCCGGGCCCCTACCCTCGGGCAGCGGGCGGCATGGGTGGCCCTTCTTGAGCGCCCAGCCGCCCCTGCCGTTGCCCCTGGCTTTCGGGCCAACTCTCGCTCTCCGGCGGCCCTTCGGGCCGCCCCGGGCAGCCCTGGAACGCTCTCGGCGAGGCGCGGCCGCTGGAGGGCACCCCGAGGCCTGGAAACCGCTGAGTGCAGGCGAAGACGTCGGAAAACCTCGAGCCTCGAGCCACGGGGCAGCGAGCGGCCTCGTGGCCTTTCTTGAACGCCTCCGCGGCCTTCTCGAACTGCTGCAGGCACTCCCTGGACGGGCGCGGCCGCGCGGACGCGGAAGCTCGGGCCGGGAATGAGGGCCCCGGGCGCGGGCAGCGGGCAGCAGCAGCCGGGGGCCGCGCGCGAGGTGGGGGGGTAAGAGGTAAGGAGCAACACCTGGGAGGCTCCCAAAAGAAAGAGTAAATGACGTGTTCGACCGCAGCACGCTCTGGACGAAGTCTTCCACCTCTGAGTGCCCCCCGCCTCCTCCCCCGCCTCCGCGGCCGCTCTGTCTGTCTCATTCTTGCCTCTTGCATGCTGGACAAATGCGCTCTTCGGCAGCCCCGCATTGCTTGACCGCTGGTGCAGCTTACCTCTGCCTCGCCGCCGACGAAAAAGTTCGACTGCAGCATCGCAAGCAGCGCCAACAAACCTCGACTTTCATGGAACCGCCCTACTGTACGGGGTCCCCTGGCCCGATTGCACTGGTGCAAGCTCGGGGGCTTCAGAATGCTACGTGTCCCAGCCGTGCAATGGTGCACGGTCCAGGCACGCCAGGGGAGGGAGAGGAGGGAGGGAAGGGAAAGAAGGGAGGTGGAGAGGGAGGATAAGGAAATAGGCAAGTTACGTGTTCGACCATGGACCCCGTGATGTCTATCGTTATGGTCTCCAGCAGTTTTCAGACGGTTGTCGGCGGTCGTCGGCGGTCTTCTGAGAGTCTTCGGCGGTTTCCACCGGTTTCCAGCGGTCTTCGGTACGAAAGCGAGATGGTTGCATTCAACAAGGGGTCCATGATCGAACACCGAAATTAAGGGCCAGTCGGTCAGATGAAGAAGGAGCCATTGAACCAGATCAGGATTCGGCCATGAAGGGGACACTCGGCCAAATGAAGGGGCCTGACTCGGCCCGGGATTCAGCGGGATGACGGGATGAAACGGATTAGGCCTGTTTCCGACCACGGATTCACCATCGCCGATGCGAAATCAACCTCCAGGGAGTCGTATGACGGGACCCCTACATAGGTTTGACCGTGCGTGAGGCACGAGTGCCGTCGGCATCCATCCCTAAGCGATCCTCGCTCGGGAGTGTGTTCCGAAGTCTTCTTGTCTCGACTCCATCCCTGAGCGGCCGACATGCTGGGGGGGCTCGGTTCAGAGGTCAGCGGCAAGCTGGTGTGCGGTTCAGAGGCCCGCCTGCGGGGGAGGAGCAGGAGCGGGAGGAGTATTATGTACGAGACCTATGCTGCATCACAGCAGCAATTCGGCCCCTGACTTTCGTCCTGGGCTCGGCTTAGTGAAGTGATGAATTTCGGGGTCGTTACGTGGGAAACAACATCACTTCACTAATCTGGGGCCCCTGGGGCCTCAGTGAGCCCTGGGGCTCAAAATTCGTGACGTGATGGTTTTCGGGCCTCGGATGATGGCGAGCGCGGGCAGAAGGAGGCACACGAGGCCGACGGCCAGGGAACGAAGGGGGGGGAGGGAAGGGCGCGGACATGGACAGCTCCGGACACTCGTCTTGGGGAAGCTCCTGGACAGTCTCGGAGGCTCGACCCTTCGCTGAACCAAAACCCTTCGCGGAACCAGAAACCCTTCGCTGAACCAAAAACCCTTCGCTGAACGAAAAACCCTCCTGGGGGACTCCGTGAACCTTTCGCTGAACCAAAAATGCTTCGCTGAACCAAAAAACCCTTCGCTGAACCCTTCGCTGAACCAGAAACCCTTCGCTGAACCAAAAACCCTCCTGGGGGACTCCGTGAAACCCTAAAGAATGGGTACAATGGCCAACAACAAATGTTGTCCCAAACCGACAGCGGCCGCTGTTGCGCAGGCGGCCTTCTGTTTCAAATCGACACGATCCGCGGCGACGCCGACAGCGAATCCTGTTCAAAATGAACAGGAACTGCTGTCAGTCTTTGCACCCATTCTTTCCGTGCCCATGTCGGTCGTCCCGACCTTCGCTGAACCAAACAGCAACGGCAGAGACAGCCGGCGAAAGCACCCACCCCCAGGCAGAGCCGAGGCCCCGCACGGCGCCACACGGCGATTTCGCCCTGGCGGGGGGAGGGTGGAGGAGGAGCGGCAGCGGGAGCAGCACGAGCAGCCTGCCCTCGGAGCCTCGTGTTTGCACGCCCGAACTGGGTACGGAAAAAATGGGCACAATGCCCAACAACAAATGTTGTCCCAAACCAACAGCGGCCGCTGTTGGGCAGGCGGCCTTCTGTCTCGAATGGACACAGGCCGCGGCGGCGTGGACAGCGAATCCTGTTCAGAATGAACAGGAACTGCTGTTGGGCATTGTACCCATTCTTTCCGTACCCATGTCGGGCGTCCAGAGAGGAGCAGGAGCGGACCACTGACTGCTCCCGCCTGGGCCCTTTCCGCAGATCGGTGCGGCTGCGTCCGGTGGCCTCTCGGAAAGAGGCATCGATGCCACCGCCGACGACGGCGACAAACGACGACGACGACGACGATCACGACGGCGACGACGACGACGGCGGCAACGACGGCGGCGGCGGCGACGACGACGACGACGCGGGCGGCGGCCGCGGAGGAAAACATGCGATCCTCCATCGCCTTGGGGGGGTTGGGACATCACCTGGAGATCGGCGATCGGTCGCCGATAGATTGTCGGGAGCCCCTGATAGCGGAACCGTGAATCCTTGGCGGATTGGGCCATCAGACCCCCATCGGCGTTGAAAAGGCAATCGGGGGTCGATACCATTCACCCGATCCCCCTATCGTTGCTCTCTGGCCTTCGGGTCATAGGACGGCTTGCCGCCTGCCGTTCGGGACAACTCGGGTACCACTGGAACGCTCTCGGCGTGGCGCGGCCGCTAGAGGCATCCCGACCCCGAGAAACAGCCGGGGACCGACGACGCCACCCGAGAGCCACGAACCTCGAAGCCCTTCGCCCCCCCTCTTTACGGGCTGCCCCCGCAATACCCGTTTGGCCCCGTGGTCGCAGGGAGGACCACTCGGTGAGCACAGCGCCCGCGCCACGCAGCGGGCGGGCGGGCGGCGGAAGTAGGTGGGAGGAGGAGGAGTAGGAGGAGGGAGGAGGAGGAGGAGGAGGAGGAGGAGGAGGAGGAGGAGGAGGGAAGAGGATGAAGGAAGAGGCGGAGGAGGAGGGAGGAGCAGGAGGAGGAGGGAGGCGGAGGCCTCTCCACGGCCAGCGTGTGGTACGCGATGGCGAGCACCGAGAACTCGTCCTTCGACACCTGGTCTGGGTCCTCGGCGGCGTCACAGCGGGGGACGGTCCGCCTCCTCGTCGTCCTCCCAGGTCTCCTCCGCCTCCTCCTCCTCATCCTGGCTCTCCTCCTCCTCCTCCTCCTCCTCGCTCCTCCTCCTCCTCCTCGCTCCTCCTTCTCCTCCTCCTCCTCCTTCTCCTCCTCCTCCTCGCCCTCCTCCTCCTCCTCCTCCTCCTCCTCCTCCTCCTCTCCTCCTCCTCCTCCTCCTCCTCCTCCTCCTCCTCCTCCTCCTCCTTCCTCCTCCTTCCTCCTCCTCCTCCTCCTCCTCC
>CAUYUJ010006714.1:407783-430283 GCA_963575745.1 Prorocentrum cordatum | reverse complement strand
AGACACCCTTCTCCCTATGGCGGCCGCGAACGGATCGTGGTGGCGGGTGCTCCGAAGGAGCAAATGGAAACGAGGGTTGAAATCCCTCGAACTGAACGAAAGACTGGGCCCGCAACGGCAATGTGCTGTTCTGTAACTGTGCTGTTGCAAACGCGGGCAACCATCCCGAGCCAGGGCGGTTCAGAAGGCACGGGAAGGGGGGGCAAAGGAAGCGAGAGAGGATTCTGCCGACCCCTCCTTGCCCGGGGTGCAAGACCGTGTGACATGATCGGCTGTCCCCTCTCCCCCTTTCCCCCTCCCCTGGGGTCTGGAGCCCGGGAGGGTGCCTGGGGGGGTGGGGACGTACTCACCAACACATCTGAAGGGGCCCTGGGACACACAAATAAATACACACAAATGACAGGACTCCCCCTGTTTTCCATATTTTCTGGGTTTTCGTCTTCCCCCGCACTTCCCATAATTTCCCATATTTTCTTGGGAATCGACGATGGATTGCGTCTGTGTGTTATGTTTCCCTCCTGAATATCTGCGGGGCCTCCGCGGAGCCTCCGGGGACTCCACATCAAAACCTTGTGGCCTCCGTGATGCCAAAAGCGCCACATGAGCTGGCTCAAGCTGGGCATCCGCACGCCGGGGAGGGTCCTCGAAGACGACCAAAATGGTGTCAAGACTGCCCCAGAGGACGCACAGACGCGGCAAGAGGGCTTAAAGACACCCCCCGGAAAAAGGGCCGCACGAAGCAAGAATCGTCGAAAACCCAAGGGGAAGCTAAACCCTGAACAGATTCACATCTTCGACGTAACAACGCCCAAGACGGTTTTTCAACAGGCCCCCAAAGATCGCCCCAATACAAACCAAGGAACCCCCCAAGAGGGTCAGAATACGACCAAAGAGGGCCCCATGACGCCCCAAGAGGCGCCCAGAATGGGCCAGAAGAGCTCCGACTGGGCCCCAGAAGGCGCAACTCGAACAGCAGGAGTCGGCGGTGGACAAAACTCCCTTTAGTAGACCTCCCCTCAGTAAAAACGACCTGGAACCGAAGCCGACGGACCTGGACCCGCAAAAACGACGGCCGCGACGCCCTCACGCGAAGCGAAAACGGCCAATTCCCGCATCGACATGTCAGGGGAGGAGGTCTGTCCACCCCCGAGGGAGGGGGCCCCAGAGGGCCCCCCGGAGATCGCCAGCAGGAGCCCCAGAAAGTGCCCTCGATCCAGATGGAAGGCCCACGAGGCCCTCCAGGAGGCTGCCGGAGGGCCCCCGGAATGCCCCCAAACGGCCCGCCCGTGGACTTCATCCCTCTTCTGGGGCTCAGCGGAATGGCGTGAGCCTCCGGAAAAACTATCAGTTTCACCCTCTTTCATCCTCCTCTGTATCCAGTAACCTTCGTCGTCCTCCTTCATCTCGACGTCCCCCTCTTCCCTCTCCTCAGCGTCACTGTTTTCGCGCCCCCCTGAAACGCACAGGGAACATAGGGTATGTGGCAGAATCTGATCGGAGAGGAAAATGATGATGAAGAGGGGACGGGAGAGATATGGGAAAAGGGGAGGAAGGCCAAAAGGAAAGAAGCCGGAAACGAGAGCTAGCACTTCGGGACTTGCAGCTTGGAACCAGAAAAAAGAACCTTGGGGAGGAGAGTCAGGGCAACGGAATTGGGGAAGAGCTCGGGCGCGCGCAAACATGGATTAGCGATCCATGGATTTGGCGCGCGGTCGCCAAATCCATGGATCGGGGGAGGTGCCCTCCCCGAAATGCGGCCGGTGCCGCCTCGCTCGGCGGCGGAAACCCGCGATCTCCCATGGAAACGGGACCCGTCGCTAATCCACGCCCCCGGATCCATGTTTGCGATCGCCTGACGAGCGGGAAGGCCCGCGCGACGCAAAGGCCCGCGGGTCCTGGACCTGGACTCGCCGGTTGACGAGGTCCAGCGCGTTCAGGGCGTGCTGGACCTGTCGGCGGGCGGCGGGCACTTTCTGCGGCCGCGATTTCAGACGCCAGTGATGGCTGCCGGCGCCACAGGACGGGCACTGCGTGGTGGGCTTGTTTTCCACCACCTCGATCCATGAGTGGGAGGGGGAGGGGGTCTTCCTCCTCCTCTTCTTCCTCCTCATCCTCCACCTCCTTCCCCCCTCCAACTCATGGTGGTGGTGAAAAACAGGCCCATCGACATGTGCCTCTCGCCTCAGCGCCGCGCATAGTCATTTTCAAAGATAGCTGAAGGTTCACAGACGGAGGTCGCCTCGTTTTCAAAACGTGGCTCTCGCCTTGGCGCCGCGCACCTTCATCTCACAAGCTTGCAGGAGCCTCACAGATGGAGAATGCCTCCTTTCAATATGTGGTTCTCGCCGTAGCGCTGCGCAAATTCGTCCTAACAGTTTCAAGAGAGTTGCACGCATGAAAGACGGTTCGTTTTCAAAGTGTGATTCTCGCCTCAGCGCCACGCGCATCAGACTTACAAATGCGCAGGAATTTCAAAGATGGCAAGCGGGTCGTTTTCAAAATGCGGTTCTCGCAATACCGCCGCGCACACTGGTCGTAAACCTTTCCAGCATTTTCAAATACTCTCATGGTCGACATATCAGGAATGGTGCTGCACGATTTCGGACTGTCAAAGCGCAACCTTCAGATTGACTCGCGGTGCTGAAATCCCGGAAATGGCATTCTGGCGCGATTCAGATCGTCGGAACGCAACAATACCGTGCCTTCGCAACTTTGAAGCCCAGGAGCGGCGTTCTGGAACAAACTAAGACTGTCAGAGCACAACAGTCACGTTGATTCGCGGTGCTGATTTCCTGGAGATGGCATTCTGGCGCGATTCTGGCGCAGTACCGTGAACTCGCAGCGTGGAAGCCCCATGGATGGTGTTCTGGCACGACTGAGGATTCTCAGACGATGGTCCTCCAACGGGACACTTCCCGCGGTGGAAGATTAATTCTTCGATGGGGCTACCAGGAAAACTTGGTTGATGGGTGTAGTGCAACTTCGTTGATGCGTCTTGGTTTTACTCTGGTCCTCCTCCTCCTCCTCCTCCACCTCCTCCTCCCTTCCCTCCAGGAACCCACCCCACTTCGTCCGTCCTCCCACCCACCCTTCGTCGTTCCACCATCTCCTCCTCCTCCTCCTCCTCCTCCTCATCGCCCTCCACCCCGTGACGGCATGGAGCAGAAGAGAAAAAAAGAGAAGGGGCGGGGGTCGGGATGGGGGAGGAATGAGGGAGAGCAAGTGGAGGGGTTCGGACGAAAGAGTAACATCATCGTGTTACCATTCGAACGCCAGATTCAGGAATGATGAATCTTGTCTGGCCACGGCAAGCCTCGGCCCTGCTTCCCACCAGCCCTTTAGAGCGTGAATGGTCTAGCAAATGTCCTCTTTCATCTTCCCGGGGAGGTCCCCTCCCCCGTGGGCTTGGAGGGGGGCGTCTCGCGAGGAGTTGGATCGTCCAAGATGGCCTCGGCGAGGAAGCCCACACCATTGATGTTATGAAGATTTTGGCCACATCTTGGCCTCCTGGGGGGGGGGCACCTGAAGAGCACCCCTCCTCTGATCGACCTCTTCCAAGATGACGCAACAATGGCCCTCGAGGCTCCCAAGGGTGCCCCAAAACGGCCCCAAAGCCCCAAGAGGCCCCAAACGGCCTCAAGATGCACCCAGGGAGGTCCCCAAAGACCCCCAAGAAGCCCCAGGCACCCAAGACGCCCCAAGAGACCTCGGGAAAAAGGCCCCAATCATCGATGCCACTTAAAATCTTGGCTACATGTTGGCCTCCAGGGGGGGTCACCGAATTAAGGAGCCCCCTGACCGATCACCTCCATGATGTCCCCAAGATGGCCCCGAGGCTCCCATGGATGCCCATCGACGGCCCCAAGAGGTACCCAGGAGGCGCCAAGAGGCCCCGAAAGCCCCAAGATGCCCCCAAATGGTGCCCATAGGACCCCTAGGACACCCCCCAGGGGAACCGACAACGCCCCTTGATGTCTCGGCGACCAGGCCCAAATCATCGATCCCACAATGCTTGCATTCAGGTGCTCTTGCTACAAGTGGAAAAATATGGCGTTTTGCCCGGTCTGGCGGTAATATGATCGCCGCCGTCGCCCCGGCGCTGCCCGTCGTCTGGGCCGTTTGGCCGGTTTGGCGGCAATATGATCGCCGCCGTCGCCCCGTCGCCTCCCGTCGTCTGGGCTGGTTGGCCGGTCTGGCGGCTATGTGGTCGCCGTCGCCGCCTCGTCGTCTCGTCGTCGTCGCCCGTCTCTTGGGCCTTGTTGCGCGCTGCTCACAACATGGATTCCCCTTTCAAGAAAAGAATTAGGATCCCCTTCTCGGTTTTATCGATCCACTTTGTCGTATTGCAGTTTACATATGGTTCTGCCCCAATCGTCCATCCTACATCTTTTGGAGGTCGGAAGCGGGTGTGGCATAAAGAGGTCTGCTGCAAATCGTGGAATTGGCGAAACAACGTGCGAACTATCACATCGCTAAAACCCTATTTCACTAAAAATGATCACCACAGCCTTTTTTATACCATACCCCACTCCCGACCACCATAAACCTAAATCCAGACCATCTCAGCCCAGCATGTATCGACCCCCCCGCCACCCTCTCCAAACAATTTTTGCGCGCGAGCTCGCTTTTCACTAGTCATCAAGTGTTCAAGAATCCCTTGCATACAACGGGGCCGCATGTTACACGCGCGCATGCCGAAATATTTCAAACACGGTTGGATCCGGAAGGGATCCACATCGAATGCCCAAACACAAATAAAGCATAACAGACAACAAACAAGAAACTTTGTTTCGCAACAGAGATGTTCAAAAACAAACTTGCGCGTTTGTTTCGAATCTTTAATGAAACCATATGTTCAAACAACTTCAAATAATACTACCAAACGGGCTTCGCGCGCGCATGTCGAAATTGTTTGGACGCCTTTGCGCACGTGCCGTCGCGATAATCCATTGCGAAAAAAAAAAAAAAAAAAAAAACGAAATGCACACGCGCGCGTCGTCGCGCGCGCATGCCGGAAACTTTCGAAACAACACAGAACATGGTTCTGGAAATAATTCAAAACCGAATGTACACCATACATTAAGAAAACACAAGGATTTGCAACATCGGTTTTCCAAACAAAAGGATCTTGCGCGCGCTCTTGCGATTTCTCAAGGGAACCATCGGTTTTTCAACATCCTCCCGGGATTCTGCCAAACGGGCCTCTGCCGCCGCATGCCGACATCATTCGCGCGCCCTTGCGCGCGCTGGGGGTGTACGATCAGTGTCAGAGAAAACCATGCGGGCCAGTATCGCGCGTCGGCCGCGCGCGCGCACGTCGAACTTTTTTTTTCGAAATCTTCATCACCGACGCGAGGACGCCGACATCGTCGTCGGCGTGACCATCATCGGCGTATGTTCTGGCCGCGCTTTCGTCGGTGCGAACATGGTCACAAGCATCGCCACTATCATCGCCGCGCCGGCCCAAGCCGCCGACTCGCAATGAATTGCCCGCTGGGGTTCGCCCAGCGGTCAACGCCACCGCGATTGCGTCGGTGGCGCCAAACTAGCTGGCCGCTTCGCGCGCGTGCTAGGGTTGGCGCGGCCGCAGAGGTGCACCAGCCAACGCCAAGCATGCATCGAAATCGCCACCGCATGGGCTTTGCAAGCCAATTTGCGAATGGGGGGATGGGATGTTTGCAAAAGCGTGGGATGTGTCAAACCGTGGGTAAACATCAATTGCGCAACATAGATTAGACTACACACATTGCACATGACATATTACGCAACCACATCCATTGCACCGTACAGGCTGCGCAACACAGATTGCGCAACATATGCCGCACAACCACATACATTGCATATCATAGATTGCAACACGAAGGTTCCACCGCATAAATTGTTTTCTGGGACAGCAAGAAGAATTTGGATCACCCCCCTCTCCCCATGGCTATCGCGATCCCATGGGATACTGTAATTCACACATCATTTCAAACAGCAAAATATCGAACATCCACCCATCACCCTCGTCACATAATACTATGCGCACGCGCGCGCTTATCTCACACACACACACATGAGATCCAAGAAACGGATGCAACGAATGGGACGAAGTGCGCACGAGCGTGTCGCCGCGTCGCGCCCGCATGCCCGAACCCTTCAAACATGCAGCAGGCGTCGTGGGGAGCTCAAGACCAGGCGTCCCGAGAACATGTAACAAGATATGTTTTATGTGCGCGCTTTCCTGTTGTTTATGTGCGCGCTTTCCTGTTGTTTTGGAAAATGTTCCATATGTTTGAACCTGTTCATAGAATGCGACAAACGGGCCTCTCGCGCGCGCGTGCCAGAATCACTCGAACGCCCTTGCGCGCGTGCTCGGGGGCATTGGAACCCATTTTCGTCCGTCGTCCGCACGCGCATCTCGAAATCCTTCACACCATCATCTTCATCGGTGCGATCAGCACCAGAGCCGTCGTTGGCCATGCCGTAGTTTTCGTCGTCGTCACCAGCATCGTTGCGATCATCATCGTGTCTGCCGTTGTCGACGTCGCCGCGGTAAAGCGCCCGCCCGAATCACCGACTCGCGCTGAACTGCCCGCGCGTCAGCGCAGTCTGCGAGACGCGCTGGGAAGTGCTCAGTGGTCAGCGCCACCGCGGCCGCGCCGTTCCCGCCTGAGTAGCTGGCCGCTTTGCGCGAGCGTGCGCGTTAAGCCGGCCGCGGCGATGCGCAACCCAACGCCAAGCAATCATCGCAATCGCCGCCGCGTGGGTTCTGCAAACCAAATGGCGCGTGGGTGTATGGAATGATTGCGCGAGCAGGTGGAACTGACAACTTCGAGTTCGGCAAAGTGAGTTGCACCGCGAAGACTGCAACACATAGGCTGCACGACATGGTTTCTTACATCTGTCAAGTAAAAAGGGCATGTAGCCCAGCTTGCGAGCAGGGCTGCTTTCTTCTATTGAAGAAGCTGGGCCGGTTGGCCAGCGTCGCCGCCGGTCGCCTTGGCCTGGTTGTGCTACGTTCACCACATATACTGCACCACGTACATTGTGCAACATAGAGGTCTCTGGCCTTCTCTGCTCGTCCTCTTCCTCCTCCTCCTCCTCCTCCTCCTCCTCCTCCTCATCATCCTTTTCCTCCTCGTCGTCCTCGTCATCCTTTTCCTCCCCCTCCTCCTCCCACTCCTTCCTCTCACCTCCTCCCTCCTCCCTCCTCCCTCCTCCCGCCTTCCCCTCCCCATCCTCCTCCCTCTCCCCCTCTGGTTAATGGGGTGTGACAGCTCCCTCGCCTTTATTCCACTGCGTGCTCCCCCACATGCCTGATCAGGGCAACTCGCTTGGGTATCGTTTCTGTGTGGGCTGGCCGGGTTACGCAAAGCGTCTAGGCTGTACTTATGTCAGCGAAAGGCTGTGCTTATTCAGAGCCTGGACTGTACAGAGAAGGGGGTTGCACAGTCCGAGTGGGGGGAAGGACGACATGATGTCATGATACGATTGGCTCACGATGGGTTCCAAGTGTTCTGGAAAATCTAGCGCCCCCAGTCCCCGCAGCTCGTTGGTACACTCAGACTTCTACACAAAATAGCGAAAATCTTGGGAATGTTAAAGTGCACGGTAGATGGAACATGATGGAACGCAAAACCAAACCAACGCGCAAGCTTGGTCTGTTTCCATGCCGCGGTGTACAGGACGAGCGCTGGAAGCCTGACACGCCCATTGACCTCCCTCTTCAATGCTGACATAGCCAACGGTCTCGCACTGCCACCATGCTGAGCATTGCAACGATTACGCACCGCAGAGCCCGCCGATGAAATTCACCTCAACCCGTATCCTCACTTGCTGCGACTCACCGTCCTCCGCCGGGCTCCTCGACACCAGCATTAAAAGCGGTGGGGTCTGTGGGGTGGGCTGCTGACGCGCGGGCAACTGGGCCACGCATGCGATGCGTGGTGATGGTGAGGATGACGATCCATTGTCAGACATTGGGGCGACGAGGTATAAACATATGCACCGCTCATGGCCAAGGCAATCCTGGGCCCAGGACCAGATTATATGCACCGGTAGCTTGGCCAGGGCGCCATATACATCGAACCTGGGCCCAGCATGGACCTGGCTGGGGGGGCGGTGGATCTCTAACTATAGATCTCGTCGACCAAGGGATCATTATCATGACCTCTTGCCTGGCTGATGAGGTGGACTCGGGGAACAAGCAATGGCATAAACATATATTCCACCAGAGAAGTAACCCAATCAGTGGATGGTTCGAACATTTTGCAAGCACCATGCCTGGCCGCAGTTCCGCAAGAAGGCCCTGAGATAGTAACTCATTGAGTGCAGTGGCGTGTTGGAAGGGTTGTGGCATCCTCGCCATGTCGGTCATCCGTCGGCTCAAAAAGGCCCAGGTCTCCGATATTGCCCCAAGACAGCGCACGAGGGCCCAAAATGACCCAGGCGGGCTTCCGGAGGTAACCCTCGACGGCCTGAGAGGGCCCCCCTTCGACGACCCACGAGGGCCACAACACGTCCCCACGACGGCACAGAAAAAACATCAGCATCAGCGAAAGAGAAAAGAAAAAGAGAGAGAGGGGGCGCCCACCGACAGCCGCCCACCGAGAGCCGCCCCCCGAAATCGGCCGGCTGCCTTCGCCAATCGGGGATGGACAGACCCCCCTCTAGTAAAACGTGGGTTAGTGAAAACGACCTGAGGCCCAAACCTGGCGGGCGCAAGCCTGGAAAGGGAAATAACGGCCACGGCGCCATCTCGAGAACCGAAAACGGACAATTCACTAATCGACGTGTCACTGTTGGGGGTCCTGCCCACCCCCGAGCCAATCCCTTGAAAGGCGCCCACCGAAGGCCGCCCACCGAGAGCCTCCCACCGAAATCGGCCGGCCACCTTCGCCAATCTCTTCTTTGTCAGCTAGAACCCCTTCAGTGCAAGCACTGACTCGACAGACAAGTACTCACTGCGTGGAGCTCCCCATATGTGCATCCTTTTTTAGAAGTAAATATTGTATCTGGGTCTGTAGGAACAGACGTAAAACACGAAGGATTCGTGCCCCAGGGGAGGCCCAATAGATAGGAACATAAGTAAAACATGTAGGATTGTGTACACAGGAGAAGGACACTCTATAGAAACATACGTATAACATCAACAAGGAATCGTGCTCCAGGTGAGGCCCAACAGACGTAAAACACATGGGATTGGAGCCACTCCTGTTGCCTTCTGAGGCCTCCTGCTCCTGGGGCCTCTCGGGGCCTCCTGTTGCCTTCCGAGGCCTCCTGGCGCTTCCTGTGACCTCCTGGGGCCTCCTGCGGCTTCCTGAGGCCTTCTGGAGCTTCCTGGGGCCTCCTGGAGCCTCTTGGGACATCCTGTGGCCTCTTGAATCTTTCTGTGGCCTCCTGATGCCTCCTGGGACCTCATGTGGTCTCCTGGGGCCTCCCGGAGCCTGTTGGAGCCTCCTGTGGCATCCTGAGAAGAATCTGCGCCCACGAGCCTGGCCACCAAAACAGGCAAACCGATCGAGACATCCTCAAAATCTGGCCCACCTGAGGGGTGAGCATGAGCGCCTCGCTCGAAACATCCTCCAAATCTGCTCCGACAGCGAAAGATGTTGGGACAGAAAACAAGCAAACCGCTTGAGACATCCCCACAAAACGGCCGCGAACGGGACCGTGAAAACACCCCTGGCGGCCCCCTTAGGGACGTGAAAATGAGCGCCTCGCTCGAGACATCCTCCAAATCTGCTCCGAAAGCGAAAGATGCTGGGACAGAAAACACGCAAACCGCTCGAAACATCCCCACAAAACGGCCACGAACGTGACCGTGAAAACACCCCTGGCGGCCCCCTTAGGGACGTGAAAATGAGCGCCTCGCTCGAGACATCCTCCAAATCTGCTCCGCAAGCGAAGGATGCTGGGACAGAAAACAAGCAAACCGCTCGAAACATCCCCACAAAACGGCCACGAACGTGACCGTGAAAACACCCCTGGCGGCCCCCCTTAGGGATGCTGAAACCAGCGCCCCGCCTGAGACATCCTCACAATCTGCCGTGTGTTGAGTAAGTAAGAGAATGAGAAGGTCTGAGTATGAGTACGTCTGGGTATGAGTGAGTCTCAGCATGAGTAAGTCTGAGTAGGAGTAGGTCTGAGTATGAGCAGGTCTGAGCAAGAGTAATTTTGTGTGTGTGAGTAAATCTGGGTATGAGTAAGTCTGAGTGTGAGTCAGTCTGTGTATGACGAAGTCTGGGTAGGAGGAGTAGAGGGGAGGAAAAGGAGAAGAGGAAGGAGGAGGAGCAGGAGGCGTCCAAGTAATAACAAGAACCCCATCTTAGGATATGGGGAGAAAAAGATCTCGGAGATCCGCGCGGACTGCTCGGATCGGCGCCAGGCCCCCTCTCTGGCGCGCGGAGCACGCCGCGGGCGGCGCCAGGGGGCCCCAGCGCCGATCCGAGGAACCCGCGGGGGCCTCCGAGCATTCCTGCATGTGTCGTGGCCTGTCCCCTGCGAAGGCGACCGCCCCCCCCCCGTTACCGACGCTCGACGACCCCCGGAAGACGACCGGCGAAGACCCGCTCCCCTCGCCCGCCCCCCTCCCCCCTTCTCTCGCTGCCCACGGCCCCCCCCCCTCCTCCCCTCGCCCTCCCCGCTGGCTGCCGGGCGCCCCGACCGCCCTGTCGTGCTTGTCCAGCTTGGACAGGATGGCGCAGATGTTGAGGTGCGTCCCTGGCGCCCCCTCAAAAATAACAAAAATCGTCCCCAGACTATTTTTTACTACTTTTGAATATTCCTCCTGTGGAGGGACAGGCCCAGCTTAAGCCTAGGAGTAGTCCGTGAGAGCTACAGTCCACGTAGCCAAAAGCACTCGCCACAAAACTGCAGGGAGGTGCACCCCTCGACGGGCCTCCATCCGCCGCACCCTGGAAGATCAGCCTCGATGACAGCCACCAGCGGCACGTGGTGACTGGGGTATCATATTTGCCAGGAGGAGGAGGAGGAGGAGGAGGAGGAGGAGGAGGAGGAGGAGGAGAGGGAGGAGGAGGAGGAGGAGGAGGAGGAGGGAGGAGGGAGGAGGAGGAGGGGAGGAGTGAGGAGGAGGAGGGAGGAAGGAGAGTGAGGAGGTGGAAAGAGGGAGGCAGGGGGGCAGGATACAGCACAGTTGGCGCAGCAGCGCTTCAGAAGAACACAATGAACTGGCACATTGTGAAGGGGGCGGGAGAGGACTGCGGAGGAGGGAGGGGGGAGGGGGGGAGGAGAAGATGAGAGGATTGAGGAGGAGGGGAGGAGGAGGAGGAGGAGGAGGAGAAGGAGAAGGTGGAGGAGGAAGATGAGAAAGTGCAGAAAGGAGGGGGTGAAAAGAATGAGGGGATACGGGACGAGGGGGCAAGAGGGAGGCGGAAGGCATGGAGCGGAAGGAGAGGCCAATGAGCGAGGTGGAGGAGCAAAGTAGCAAGGTGGAGGAGGAGAAAGAGGGCGTGGAGGAGGAGGGAGGGAGAGGGGACGATGAGGAAGACGAGGCGGATGATGATTGGTACTCCTCCTCCTCCTCCTCCTCCTCCTCCTCTCCTCCTCCTCCTCCTCCTCCTCCTCCTCCTCCTCCTCCTCCTCCTCCCGTCATCATCAAACTCGTCATGCCATTCGTCAGGCTCCCATATCTGATGCTCCACCTGTTCCTGCTCCTGCTCCTGCTCCTGCTCCTGCCCCCCAACCCCCTCCTCCTCACCCTTCCCCTCCTCCCCCTCCGAGCCTCCTCCCCCTCCTCCTCTAGTCCTGCTATCCCCTGGGTGGGTGAGCAACTCCTCCCCATCACTACTTGACCACCCGCTGGAGCTGTCCTGGGGCGAACTCCCGCCAGAATGCCAAGAGCGGCTGCGACCGTGGCGACGAGACCTCCGCCGGAGCCCCCCCGCCGACCCTCTGGGACTCCTACGGTGAGGAACGTTTGCTTGGCGTGTCGCGCTGCGGCCAAGAGTTGCGTTTCATCGTTTACCCCCCGCATGCCCTGCGAGCGGAGATGGCATGTCGCTCCGCTCCGAGGGCCGGGAGGCTGGGAACCGCTCGAGCCGTTGACGCCCGAGGGCCAAGTCGTGGTCAGCGTGTCGCGTCGAGGCGGGCTGGGCCAGAGCTGGCGGCGCGACGCGCTCACATTCGTACTTACACTCATACGCAGCACGCCGCAGTTGCGGCTAAGAGCGAGGGGGGCGGCGGGGACGCTGGCACGTGGGTCGCGGGTGGGTCGCGGGTCGGCGCGGGTGGGTGATGGGTCGTGGGTGGGCCGCGGGTGGGTCGCGGGGTGGGTCGCGGGGTGGGTCGCGGGTGGATCAGGGGTTGGGTCGCGGGTATGTCTTGGGTGGGTCGCGGGTGGGTGAGGGTAGGCGCGGGCGGATCGTGGGGTGGGTCGCGGGTGGGTCGCGGGTGGGTCACGGGTGGGTCGCGGGGTGGGTCGCGGGTGGGTCGCAGGTGATTCGGGTAAATCGCGGGCGGGTCGCAGGTATGTTGGGTGGGTCGCGGCTGGGTCACGCGTGGGTCGCGGGTGGGTCGCGGGCCGGTTCGCGGGTGGGACGACGACAACAAGAACAACACCACCACCATCACAACCAACATCAACACCACAAACAACAATAACACCAACAACAACCACAACAAGAATTTTGAGACTGTTCGCTCTTATCTGCTCGGCACCCGCCCTCTTCGTCTTCGATTGTATCCCCCTGGGGGTATATCTTCCGTACCTGCCGCGTGTATTTGGTGCAGCCCCTAAGGCAGGGGAAGAGAGGTTGGATTGAAAAAGGAAGGAAGAAGGATGGAGCACGGGATTAGCAGGAAGGGGGCTAGGAGGCTAGGAACAGAGAACACGTGGCAGAACCAGACCAGCCCATCGGGCGGGTAGACCCTAGCGGACGGGTCGGGAAGGCCTGCCTAAGCGACCAAGTCGAGAAGGCGTGCTGCTGAAGCGTGAGTACTGCATGAATCGCGAAGAGCGCTCGAGCGATAGCGCGATTTCTAAATACATCATGAGAACAGCCAAAGCGAGAGCCTGATTCCTGAGTGTCGAGGGCGCGGCGTGTGACTGAATTGCTAGGATGCCCCACGCGAGTGCGATTTCTGCACCACTTGTGAGGAAGTCCCCCGCGAGAGCGCGATTTTGGAATACCCTGCGAAAACGTATCAGGCGAGAGCGCCAGGTTTGCTGTAGGTTGGGGACCAACAACCCAATGTGGTGACACCACCTCCCCTTCATCAAAACAGGGTGGAAACACTGGACGCCTGGGCCCGCCTTCCCGACCCGGCCGTTTCACCTTTGCCCCGTCCTTCCATCCGTCCTCTCTGCCCCTGCCTTAGGGACTGCATGATAGACACGTTGCAGGTAAGAACGAAATCTAACCCCACGGGGTACGATCGAACACGAAGAGGGCGGGCATCGAGGATTCGGGATGTACGTGTTGAGAGGCACGCGCGCAGATAAGAGCTGAGAGTCATAACATGAGGTTGTTGTGGCTGTCGTCGCTGTCGTGGTCGTGGTCGTGGTCGTGGTCGTGGTCGTGGTCGTGGTCGTCGTCATCGTCATCGTCGAGGTAGTCGAGGTCGTCGTGGTCGTCGATATTGATGTTTCTGTTGTTGTTTGTTGTTGTTGTTGCTGTTGCTGGTGTGTTGTGTGTTATTGTTATTGGATTAGCATTTCTTTAAAATACTTACTGTGGATCCCGCCCTTCGGTAACCGAGTGCGCTCCCCCCGGGGGGCCACACCCTGTTCTTAATAAGGAAAAGGGAAAATCACCAAACTGTGCCCCTGGCCCCCGGTTTACAATAAGAGCGGCTCCCGCATGATACTTACTCGGGGAACTTCTTAGCAAAATACACAGAAATCGCGCTCTCGCGTGGGACACTCACGAATCACGCTCACCCTATTAATTTCTGACGGTTTATGTAGGAATCGCGACAACATTCGAGACCCCTTGCGATTATGCAGAACGCACGCTCCAACAACACTCTTGCTCGACCTGGCCGCCTTGGCCCGCGTTCGGACCCGTCCTTTATATACAGTCTACCCGCCCGATCTGCTCCGGCCCGATCAGCCTGTCTGGTTCTGCCACGTGTTTTCTGCTCCTAGCCCCCCTCCTGCTACACTCTCTCGTGCTCCATCCTCCTCCGTCCCCCTTGTCCCTTCCTTCCATCCGTGCTCTCTTCCGCTGCCTTAGGGGCTGCACGACAAACACGTTGCAGGTAAGAGCGATATATACACCCAATGGGGTGCGATCGAAGACGAAGAGCGCGGGCATCGAGGGTTCGGAATGTACGTTTTGAGTGGCACGCGAGCAGATAACAGCGACCAGTCGTCGTCATCGTCGTTGTCGTCATCGTCGTGGTCGTTGTCGTCGTCGTCGTCGTCATCGCTGTTGCTGATGTTGTTGGTGTTGTTGCAGTTCTCAGTTCAGAATTAAAAACGAGTGTTGATCCCTTCCCCCGTAAACATTATATGTGTTCAATTGAAGTGCGCTGAAGCGTGCGTCCTGCATGAATCGCAAGGAGAGCTCGAGCGATAGCGCGATTCCCAAATAAAACATGAAAAATCCACAGCAAGAGCGTGATTCCTCTGTGTGTGTCGAAGGCGCGGCGCCTGACTAAATGGCGAAGTCCCACGCGAAAGCTCGATACCTGAATCCACTCTGAGGAAGTCTCGCGAGAGAACGCGATCTGGGAATAACTTGCGCGGAAAAATCAGGCGGGAGACGTTCTTGTTGTAAACCGGGGGACAAGGGCACAGTTTGGTGACCCAGGAAGCACAGCACTTTCACTGACAAAGCAATAATTACATGGGTGATCAACAATAAATACTCCTTCACTCCTTCAAAATGAGAACTCACTACCACAAACGACAACAATCCGAACCGCAAAACCTCGAATCAGCCACGCGCCCAGGGACAGCGAATTACCGTTCGGCCCCCCTCACTCTCATACTTACACTCATGTATGCGTATATGAATACACGTGTATATAGAAAGATATACACATACTTCCGCCACCGTGCCTCTGGCACGAAGTGGAGTGCCCCAAGGCTCATGCAGATCTGAGACGTAGAGGGTTATTAAGTTGCTCAAGGGCCCGCACCCACACTTTCCCGAGCGCTTTCGGAAGGTGATGGGCGCTGCCAGGGTGTCTCGCGCCTCCGGGACAGTCCCCTCACGCAAAAAGGGCCCCACGACAAAACGGGCCAAGAAAGCGTCAGGAGGCCGCCCAGGCGGTCCGCGAGGGCCCAGAATCGCCGAACGATCGGTCCAAGACGCCCACGATGGCCCCCTGACGGCCCAAGAGACCCCGAAGACGCCCCCCCCCAAGAGGCCCCCAGGAGCACTCCGCGGAGGCAATGATCACTGATGTGCCTAAGGTTTTTGGATGCATTGCACCAGCCCTCTGGGCGTAGGTGGTCCAGGGAGGCTCCCTTCCCCTTCGGGGAAGGGTTTACCCCTCCCCCTGCCCCGTCCCCAAGACCTGGACGGGTTGGGCCGCGAGGGGTTCGAGCGTCCAAGATGGCCCACGACGGCTCCACGAGGATCTCAGAGAACCCAAGATGACCTCCAGGATAGCTCAAGATGCTCCGAGAGGCCCCAAGAACGCTCCAAGACGGCTCCAAGAGGCCTCCGAGACTTCCATGGAGGTCATCACGAAGTCAACACCCTTCAAAGGCCCAAACAAAATCAATGATGTCTGCATCGTCGTCCGTTCCCTCTCGATAGCCCTCCGAGGCCTCAATATGGCTCCAAGATGGCCCGAGAGGGCCCCTAGAGAGGCCCAAGAGAGCCCCAAGAAGCCGCCCCAAGAGGGGTCCAAGAGGCGATTTCAGGCACTCTCGAGGAGCAAGACGAATTGCGGCCCTCCCCTTCAGAAGACCCGCAAGAGGCTCCCGAAACGCCCAAACACACAAATGTCCCAACAGCCCTGGCTCCTTTGCTTTGGCTCCCAGTCCTAGACCCTTTCTTCGGAGGGGCCCTGGGACACACAAATAGATACCTCCAAATGACTGGATTCCCCATATGTTCCCGTATGTTATGGGTTTTTGTTTTCCCCCCCACTTATCATATTTTCCGATATTTTCATGGGAATCGACGATTGATTGTATGTGTTTTTTCCTCCTGTTTCTTGGCCCGTCCCCGTTCAATGTGAAACCCTGCAGCCCTGGCCCCCTTCTCTTGAATCCCGCCATCAACCCATGCCAGCTTGTTGTGTGGACGATTCGGGGATATCCATGTCTGTGCTCTTCCAGGCATCCGAAGCCGACGAGGTCCCCAAGATCGCCCAGGCATGGGCCAAAAGATGATCGAAACGGTCCAGGGCAGCCAACGCAACCCAACTGGGCACCAAGATGGCCCGAAGAAAGCCCAAAGAGGACCCCAAGACGCCCACAAAAGCACTCCACGTTGGGTCTCAGTCGTTAACTGAACCCGCAGATGGCAGCGAGATGGCCCCAAGAAGCCACCAGAGGTTCTCGAAAGGCCCCCAGGACGCCTCCAGAGACACCGCGTAAGCCTTCGAGACGTCCTCAGGCGACCCACCCAAACGAACCCCCGCAACAAATGGGAAACGGGAAAGGATTCACAGGGAAGGGCAACATCGAAGAGTACGAAAACAGCAACAAACTCAAAAGCCCGGAACAACGCTATGATAACTATGTCTGTCTGTCTGCCTGTCTCTTTCTCTCTCTCTCTCTGTCTCGCTCTCTGTCTCTTTCTCTCTCTCTCTCTCTCTCTCCCTCCCTCCCTCCTTCCTCAATCCGTCCGTGTGCACAACTTGAAGGGGCAAGGTGCATGGCGCGAAACACGAATTCAGTGTTGTATGTGTGCACTCGCACATCGCATATATGTATACACACACGTGTGTGTACACACATCGGAGGTTGGGGGGTGAGGTCGCAGTAAAACGGAGACCCCCCACCGGGAAATCGGTTTCGGATTCGTGTTCGTGTCGTGCGAGCGGGCGAGGCGAAGCTGCGCGTGATCCTCCTGTAGCTAGGCCGAAGTAGGAGCGAAAATCCGTTTCCCGTCCGCTGGTGGCCGGGAGGTGTCACAGTTGGGCCGGGCGGTGTCCCGGGTGTCCCGGGTGTCCCGGGACAGACAGAGAGAGCGAGAGAGAGAGAGAGAGACAGAGATTACCTAGTATGCGATGGTTGTCTCGTGGTTGTCTTGTGATTGTCCTGATGGTGGTCTGGTGGTTGTGCCGATGGTTGTCCTATGTCTGTCCGACAACAAATCTTTGTTCGGCGCCTGCGGCGGGCTTTCTCATTTTGCTTTTGAGGTCGATAGTGAGATCGACAGTGAGATTCACCGATGGGTCGGTCGACGGATAGGTAGATAGTGGGATCTCATCGTCATCGCGATTATCATTGTGGTGGAGGGAGACTCTGATGGAGAGGGAGAGAGAGAGAGAGAGAGATGGCGAGAGAGAGAGAGAGACACAGAGAGAGAGAGAGAGAGAAAGCGAGAGAGAGACAGAGAGAAAGAGAGAGATGAGATCAACGTGACAGGCTGGAGGTCAGTCAGGGTGGGCATTTGATCTCAATCCCCCCCAACCTCATTATCGTCCGCAGGGCAGTCGTATAGGTATATGGATATACATATTCACATCGCAAAACGGCGAACGTCACCAGATCCTCGATCCTGCACCGACCACCTCCTCCTCCTTCTCCTCCTCCCGAACATCCATAGCTAATCATCCGCCGCAGCCTCGTCTCACAACGCGCGCGGGCGCGCGCGAGCGAGGAAAAATGGAGTACAAGGAGGAAGAGGAGGAGGAGGAGGAGGAGGAGGAGGAGGAGGAGGAGGAGGAGGAGGAGGAGGAGGAGGAGGAGGGGGGGAACGGGGAACGGGGAAGGACGAGGAATAGGGAGGAGTGGCAGACGGAGGGAGGATAGAGATCGAGAAGGGCAGAGGGGAACGATGAGGAGGAGGAGGGTGAGGACGAGGGAGGGATGGAGGAGGACATCGACGACGACGAGGGAGGAGAAGGGTGACGAGGGATGGAGGACGAGAGGGACGACGGCAACGACGACGCCGAAGACTGCTGCTGGCCGGGCTGCTGCTGGTGCCCTGCCCAGGTCAGCGGCTGGACCCCGCCCTCCTGCGAGGGTGACCTCGTCCGTGCCCAGGTCGGTCTCCATCTTGAGAGCCCTGCCGACAGGGGGGCGGCGCAAGTGGAGGGGAAGATATTCCTCCCCCTCCTCTTCGTCCTCCTCCTCTTTGGGTGACCCGAAAGGCGGTCCAGCCGACAGGGGGTGGTGCAATAGATTTTGGGCAAGTGTATTGCAATTGCAGTGCGCTGGAGCATCGGATTGCATTGTATTGCAAGTAATGTGTCGCACGCGGCAATACAGCAATGCATGTGCGCCCCGAACTGTATTGCACGCCCCAAATGCATTGCAACCCCACAGATCTATTGCACCAAATCTATTGCGACACCCCCTTGTCGCTGGACCCCCTCTTGGGTCAACCCGATCCTCGCCCATCCGAGACAAGGTGGTGCTCAGGGCTCACGCCCTGCGGGCGGCGCCCACTAAGGGATCGTGCGCCCCTTGGGTTGCTGCATGGGCCCGTGCCCCGACGACGACGACGACGACGACGACGGCGACAACGACGACGACGACGACGACGAGGGGCCCGGCCCCGTCCGCGAGCCGCCTCCGCAGGTAGCTCAGGGCGCCGTGGAGCTTGCCGACCTCCGGGCGCCGGACGCGCGCCGAGAAAAGCGCCGCCATCGCCGCCGCCGCGGTCGCCGTTGGACTGGTCGTGGTGGTCGTGGCCGTGGCCGTGGTCGTGGTGGTGGTCATGGTCGTCGCGGTCGTGGTGGTGGTCATAGTCGTGGTCGTAGGCGTCCGTCGTTCGTCGTTCGTCGACCGTCGTCCGCCCTCCGTCGACCGTCATCGGTCGTGTCGTCGTCGTCGCCCCCACCTGCTCCTTCTCCTCCTGCTCCTCCTCCTCCGCCTCCTCCTCCCTCTCCTCCTCACTCCTCCTCATTCTTCTCCTCACTCCTACTCCTCCCTCATTATCCTCCTCGCCCTCCTTCTCCTCCTCCCAACGAAGACTGGGGCACCGAGGCGTGCGTGGGAGGGCGGGGTGCGGGTGCGGCGCCTTCTTGTAGTACAAACCGAGGTTGTTGCAGGTCACTGCCAGCAGGCTCGTCGCCCCGTCCATCTACCCCGCCGCGTTCTCGTATTCGTCGTCGCTCCCGCCGCAGCAGCCATCGCTGTCGTCGAAAGAGAGGGGAAGTTGGAGAGGTGATGAGTTGGGATGAGATCAATCACGAAGCGACAACGAGACCCGAGCCGCCTTCTCAGCCTTGCTGTGGACTTTGGGCCAAAGAACTCTGGAAATTCGATCGAGACATTCTTGCCTAGCCGGAGCGGAGGAAGGGGATGGGGAGTGGGGATGGGAGGAAATACGAGAAGAGCAGGACCTCCTCCTCCCCAACCCCTTTTCCTTGTTGGCCACTCTTCCCTGTCGCACCCCCAGGTGTGAGTTTGGATGGCGGTCCCATCTGAAAATGAAACTCTTGTCTCAGCGCCGCGCACACTCGTCTTAACGCAATGCAGCACTTACAAAGATGGAGGGCGGTTCCTAACTCAGAATGAGCACATCGCCTCAGAGCAGACGCTCGCTACAAGCAAAGTAAACGGTTCATTTACAAAATGGGGGTTACGCTCAAGCCCTCCTTGAATTCGACGGCCTGGCAGTTCAACGCATGCAGCTGTAGCTGCTGCGAGGAGGGGGGTCCTTGCTTGGGCTATCAGTCGAGGCTGCCTTAAAGTTCATGACCAGAAGTGTAAGCCGTGGAGCGGTCCCCTGCAACACGAGAGGACCGCTGGACACCTCGTTGAACGCATTGCTCGAACCACTTCGTATTCCCGATCACTCGATGAAGGAATGCAAGGCCGATCCCTTTCAAAACGAGGCGTTCCCCTGAATGGCAGGTCCGTCGCGTGCTGGTCTTTCAAGGGGGCACCTCTTGTGTTAAAAACAGAGGCTTGTAGGGAGGATGTGAAGAAGGGAATGCGGGGAGGGTGTATTGCAGCATCGCTGATGCATCTTGGGTAAGCTGGTCATCTGGTCCTCCTCCTCCGTCTCCCCATACCTGCGCCCTGATCCTGCGTCCACCCCCCCTTCCTGTCTCCCTCCGAGCCCTTCGACTCCCTTGCCCCGAACTCGCTCGCCCACCTTCTCATCGCAATTGCCTCGTACTCCTTCCCGCTTATTCCGTCGTCCCTCCTGCGCATCCTCCGTCATGTCCTGTCCCTTCTCCTACAGCTCCGCCTGCTCTAACTCCTCCTCGCCCTCTCTCGTCGCGACAACAGCTCGAATGCGGATGCAGCGCTGAGTAAATCATGCTTGCGCTGCCCACCATCGTCTCCCCGCGCCTCCCGGCGCAAGAAGAGCACGGTGAGAGTGCCGAGACACTCTGGACGAAGGAACGGCCCTGAAACGGGCACGGAACAAGTGGGCGCGATGCCCAACGGCAAAAGTTGGCAATGCGCACAAGAGGGTGGAGGGAAGGGGGAGGGCTTCTTAGAAAGAGGCTGCTTCTTAGAAGGCGCCGGCCATACATCTGTAGATAAGGCCCGCGCCTTCTAAGAAACAGGGGTGCTTCTAAGAAGCCCTCCCCCCTCCCCCCACCCCCCTCTGCGCGTGGCTGAACATGGCGTTCAAATCCGAACGCGGCCTCCGCCGGGCAGGCGTCTTTCCACCTCACGTGGGCCACGTCTGCGGCGACGCCGACCGCGCGCCCTGGTCGAAACGGGCATGAACTTGTGTCGGCATTGCCCACGTTCTTGCCGTACGCCCATCTCGACCGCACCAGCGTAGAGCTCGTGGTATTTATCATTCGCGATCACGCCGGTGACCAGTCACGCCTTCCCCCCCCTGGTCACGGACGATTCGCGCCGGCGCCATGTGGGAATGAATAATTCCTACGCGTTCCCAGACGGCGCCGGCGCGAATCGTCCCCCGCCCCCCCCTCTGCTCACGCCCGTTGACGCCGCTGTCGCCAGGGAATATAAAACGGTCTCCTAGCGCTTCGCACATTACGCCCCAGACTGTCTTGGCGCCACGCTTCTGAGGCAACTCATGGGAGCCTCCTATACCATCTGGATGGATCTTGCGAATCGACGCTAGCTGACGCGAGTCGACGCTAAATCGAGGCTAACCGACGATAGTCGACGCTAACGCGCCTCGAGGCGACAGTACCCCACGGAGCCGCCACTCGGAGGATGAGGGGAAGAACGAGATGGAAGGGGAGGAGGAGGAGGAAGCGGACGAGGAGGGGGACAAGGATAACGATAAGGCCGTTTGGGGTCTGTGTGTCAAGCTGAACTTGAAAAACACTTTGCTGACCCGTAGGAGGAAGAGGAGGAGAAGGAGGAGGAGGAGGAGGAGTAGGAGGAGGATGAGGAGGAGGACCAGCAGCAGCAGCAGCAGCAGGAGCAGCAGGAGCAGCAGCAGGAGCAGCAGGAGGAGGAGGATGACAAGGAGACCCACGGTCCCCACGCCCCCGACGCCCAAACCACACCGCCACTGAACGCTCAGCGCGTGCGCGGGTAGCGCGCCTCCACGCAGCCGGACACCACGAGCAGCCCGCTCGTTTCTCGCACTCGCCGCCCGCGAAGCGCCCCCGGCCGCCCCCTTCTCGGCCTCCGGGAGCCTCCCCCTGGGAGGCCCTGGAGGCCGAACCATCGATCCCCCTCGGCCCTCGATCGTCCCTCCCCCCAGTGAACCTCGATCCTCCACGACCATCGATCACCCTCGTCCCTCGATCGTCCCTCCCCCCAGTCCTCATCCAGCCACCACGATGATCGATCCTTCTCGGCCCTCGATCGTCCCTCGCCCCCCTCACCAGCACTTCAAAGGAGCGCGTCCTAAAGATCGACTCGGTCCCCGTCCTCCACCCCCTCCTCCTCCTCATCCTCCTCTTCCTCGTCCTCCTCATCCCCCTTCCCCTCCCCCCTTCTCCTCCTCCTCCGCCTCCTCCTCCTCCTTCATTCCTTCTCCTTATAGATAACTTCTCTCTGTCGCACCCCGAGGCCAGTTTTTTGGGCGGGCCGGGTGTTTCGCCTGAGGCTTCCTCACCATTTATGACCCTGAAGCTTAAAGAGTGAACGGTTTCACAGATGGAGGGCGGGTGGTTTTCAAAATGTGGCTCTCGCCTTAGCGCCGCGCACATTCGCATTAAACATTTGCAAGAGTTGCACGGATTGAGGGCGGGTGGTTTTCAGAATGTAGCTCTCGCCTTAGCGCCGCGCACATTCGTTGTAAACAGTTGCAAAAGTTGCACGGCGCGAGGGCGGGTGGTTTTCAGAATGTGACTCTCGCCTCGGCGCCGCGCACATTCGTTTCAAAAAGGTGCAAGATATTCACGGAATGAGGGCGGGTCGTTTTCAGAATATGGCTCTCGCCTTAGCGCCGCGCACATTCGTTTTTTGCAAAGGGTTTCACGGATTCCCACGATCAGCGTACCAGAAATAGTGTTTTGGACGGATTCAGG
>CAUYUJ010006714.1:385283-405283 GCA_963575745.1 Prorocentrum cordatum | reverse complement strand
TCCCTCCCCCTTCCCCCAGCCTCCGCCCTGCCCTCGAGGCCCCCTGGCCCGCGGGGGACGAGCGGACACGACGCCCCCGCGAGCGCCCCGCGCGCGAGCGCGCCTTGCGGAGGGCCTCCATGCCCTCCTTGTTGCGGGAGAGCACCGTGGAGGGAAGCTCCTCTGGCGGGGCGAGGGGGGGGGGGGGAAGGGGGGCGGCGTGCTCGCGCGGACGATGCGACGCGGGTGCCGCTCTCGGCGGGAGAAGGAGGAGGGGCAGCTGGACCGATCCCGGCGGCCCGGGGCAAGGCACGGGCAGCTTGAAGGAGCAGCAAGTGCAGAAGCATACAGTCAAAAACCCTAATAAGGACGCGCGGTGAGGACGCAAGACCCTTGGAAGCCGAAGTTGGGATTTTTGGGGCGGCGGACGACGAACGCCTCAAGGGCGCAAGAGCAAGGGAGAGCCAGGACGCAAGGGTACCCTGAGCAAAGTCGCGCGTCCTTATGAGGGTTTTTGACTGTATGTGGATGTTTGTTTAAGCATTCGGGAGCTTACAAAGGCAATTCGACTTAGCGAATGGCCAGGACACCCACCATCGCGCCATCGCGTCTCGCAGGGCGCGAAGCCCCGCCTCCTTCGCGCCACCGCGCCGCCCCCTTGGGAAGCACCGACTCGAAGCCCAGACCGATGCGCGAGCCGCACCCGAGACCTACAACCCTGGTAAAGAACCACCTGACGGATATGTTCAGCGTACCACGCCCCGCGTTCCAGTCCAGAATTAGCCCTTGACGGGCTGCAGCCGCGCCAGGGGTTTCTGTGAAACATTGGGGGCCAGCGCTGCGAGAAGATGGGCCTGCGACCCCGAGAAGACTCCGATGCGACCCTGCAGTCTTCCCTGAATCCCATATCCACGTTCGTCAAATTTTCTTCGGGAATGTGATAGGCGGTGAGAAAAGGAAGGAGGGGCGGTCGTGGCGGCAGACAGAGAAGTAACATTGGACGAGGGCCCTTTTCCTGGATGGAAGGAGGAAGACATACCGAGGACTATTTGTTTGACATCAGCTAATCACACCATCACGATGGCAATTGATTGATTTTACCCCTTCGACCATCCAGCCTGGCGATTGTACGTGGTCGTCCATGGATGGACCGTGCGCGCGTGCGTGCCGCAGGGTGTTCCGACGCCGGCTTGGCAAGATGGCGACGTTGGCGGAAACTGACTGGGCCTTTTGACTCTCGGCGACCGGTTTTCCCAACCATCCTGTGGTCTCGGGTCCTCGTTTTGAAGAGACGGTCGTCGCGTTCCCTCGTTTCCTCCCTCCCTCCCTCCCTCCTTTCTCCCTCCTTTCCTTCCTCCCTCCCTCCCTCCCTCCCTCCTCCTTCCTTCCTCTCCTCCTTCCTCCCCTTCCTCCCATCCCTGCCTCTGGCCTCCGCATGTCTTCGTCGTCGTCGTCGTCGTCGTCATCATCACCATAAGGAGCTCCACCGAGTGCCCCAGTGGCGGTGTCCGCACGCGTCTCCCCCACCCAGCACAACGTTTCGTGGCCAACTGAGGAGCTCTACCGAGTGCCCCAGTGGCGGTGCCCACGTGCGTCCCTCCCACCCAGCACAGCGTTTCGCGGCCCATAGGGAGCCCCACCGAATGCCCCAGCGGCGGTGTCCGCATGCGTCCCCCCTACCAAGCACGTGCAGGGCCAAGCGGCAACTCTTCTCCGAGGAAGCCAGGAGGCGCTGCCTCTCCGCGGCGCCCCTTTTTTGAGCAGGGACCCACCGTCCTGGCATTCCTATAGGCCTACCACGAAATGTTCTTAGAACCCAGAAATATTCGAACACCAAGAGCGAGGTTCTTCGAACATTCGCCCGGTGTGTCTGAACAAGGCAGCCCCAGCAAGAACTGTTCTAAGAACCTTTCGTGGAAACCGCAAATGCTTGTTAGAACATTCTTTGGTGGGCCTCTAGGCACGCCGGGACGCTTCGCCATTGCTGGATTTTCACCTCCAGTCGGGGCAGCCGACGTCCTGGGCCAGAGCGTTGGGGCCCAGGCGCCACCACATATTCAGCGACAGCTTCTCGCCCTCCTCCACGGCCAAGCCCTCGTGCTGGGCTTGTCTTCCACCGCCACCACCACCATAAGTTGGAGGAGGCTAGGAGGTAGAGGAGGAGGAGGAGGACGAGGAGGAGGAGGAAGAGGACCCCTCCCCCTCCAGCTTATGGTGGTGGTGGAAGACAAGCCCACGACCTCGTGCTCCGTCCGCGGGTCCGCCTTCCACGGGTCGTGGTCGTACACGGACGGCCACAGGATCGCGGCGCCGCGCTCCGGCTGGACCTTCAGGCCCAGCGAGGGGAAGTGGGTCGCCCCTCCGCGTGCCACGTCGGTGAGGTACATAAAGAACGTGTAGACTCGATGTTTCCGGGTGTTCCGGGGATCGTTGGGCGAGCCTACAAGGTATGCGTCGTGGTGCGGCTTGAAGAACATGCCTGGCGTGTACCGCAGGAACTGCATCTTCTCCAAGTAATGAGGATGGACTTGCAGTACTTCGCTGACGCGGGACACGAGCATCCGGCCGACAGGGTGATCCTGGCAAGGACAGTTGCACCATGCAACGTCCGTTTTCCTGAACCCTGTGTAGACCTCCTTGCGCCGACCATACTCTTCAGTCTGGCCAGTATTCCACGGTCCCCGCGTTTTCGCGTCCGTGAGAAACGCGATTTCCTCCTCGGTCAGGAACTTGGGAAACTTCAGGATCCAAGGGTCCTCGCTCAGAATCTCCACGCTCAAGCCCCTGATGTTGAGCATGCGCTGAACAGTCCGATTAATGGCTCCCGGCTCCACGGACTCGGGCATGTCCAGCAGGTGCCCGCACCGCGTCGTCAGGTTCCTCAGGTGGCATGTGTTGCACGAGCGAGCACACACGTCAATCATGAACGACGGATTGAGAAGAAGAGTGGACAGCACAGGCATAAATTTTCAAGGTCCGCGCAGACTTCTCGGATTGGCGCTAGACCCCCTCCCTGGCGCGCGGATCGCACTCGGGGGCGGCGCGTGAGGTGCCGACAGGGGGGGCACAATGCCGATCCAAGAAATCCGCGCGGCCCTCTGAAACTGCATGCTTGCGCGCTTCTGCTCCTCTTCGAGGATTGTCCTCGCACCTGGGGACAACAAGGGGTGCGATACCGCCACCCCACGGGCGGCTCTCTGAGTGCGTGCTGACCGAGATCGCGAGGCGAATCCGGCCGCGGCGACGAGAGTCCCCCGGGAGGGCCCAAAACGCGGAAACCGAGGAAGGGTGGCTGTATCGGTAGAGTCAAAAACCCTAATCCGGACGCGCGGTGAGGACGCAAGACCCTTGGAAGCCGAAGTTGGGATTTTTGGGGCGGCGGACGACGAAAACCCCAAGGGTACCCTGACAAGCGGGCAAGCGAAAGAGGCCAAGAACGAGCCGCAAGAGCAAGGAAGAGCAAGGACGCAAAGGTACCCTGAGCAAAATCGCGCGTCCATATTCCGGTTTTTGACTGTACCTGTTCCTCCTCCGAGCACCCGTGCCCCCTGAAAGAGCGGGCGAACCGTGGGCAATCCTGGTTCTTGTCCGCGCAGTCTCTGCAGCCATCCGGGCCGCTGGGGCACGCGGGCCACACCTCATCGGGCGAAGAACGGTCTCTTGCCATCGCTCGGACGGCCATTCCCTGTGCATGCTTCGGCTTCGTACGTGTTTCTTCTTGCAAAGTGATCCAGGATGCTCCTCGATGGTCCTCACTGGGAAAAAAACGCACACGTGCGAGCGATGCCAAGGTACAGAGCACTGGGAGAAAAAAGCCGCACAGGTCCGAGCGATGGGGGGCGCCCGTCCGGCTGGAACGTACATGCCCCCTCTTGCTTGCCACCGGCAGGGTGTAAGCATCCCGGCCGCCCTGGGACAGGCACCCCCCCGTCGGCGGAGCCCGCTCTTCGCCCGCTGGGCACCCGCTCGGTGTTCCCGCTGCCCGAGGCGAGGCACCGCCGCCGCCCGCAGCTGTGCTCGCAGTCGGGGAAGGCGGGCAGCTCGACGCAGCCCCTGCCGTCGGCCGCGCACGTCTCTCTGGCGGCGCGAGGCGGGGCCTCGAGACCGCGGGCCGTCCTCTCGCGGACCCCGGATCAGATCCGACCCCAACACTCCACCTCCTCCTCCTTCTCCTCCTCCCCTTCTCCTTTCCCCTCCTTCTCCTCCTCATCTCCCTCCTCCTCCTCCTCCTCCTCCTCCTCCTGCTCCTCCTCATCATCATCATCATCATCATCATCATCATCATCATCATCATCATCATCATCATCATCACCATCCTCATCCTCATCCGCATCCTCATCCTCATTCTCATCATCAGCATCAGCATCATCATCATTATCATCATCGTCATCATCAGCATCATCATCATCACAACCACCATCATAATCATAAGCACAATCAGCATCATCATCAGCATCATCATTATCTCCCTCTCAGCATCATCATCATCAGCATCATCATCATTGTCAGCATCATCGTCATCAACATCAGCATCATCATCAAAATGTCAGCATCACCATCATCAGTATCATGTTCAGTATCAGCATCTGCATAATCACGATCATCAGCAGCATCAGCATCATTGCAATCGTCATCATCAACAGCATCATCAGCATCATCACCACCAGAGTGAGGGGGCCGAACTGTCACTCACGGTCCCTGAGCGCGTGGCTAAGGTGAGGCTCTGCGGTTCGGATTGTTGTTGCTGTTGTTGTTGGTTGTGGTGGTGATGGTGTTTGTTGTTCTGTTGTTTGTTGTCGTCGTTTCCCCCGCGACCCGGCCCGCGACCCACCCGCGGCCCACCCACGACCCACCCCGCTACCCGCCCGGGACCCCCCCGCGACCCCCCCGCGACCCCCCCGCGACCCACCCGAGACCTACCCGCAACATGGCCCGCGACCCACCCGCGACCCACCACGCAACCCGCCCGCGACACACATCCGCGACCTTTCCAAGCTGCTTTAACGAAAAAATCGGCGCCTGCGGCGAGCTCGTTGTATGATGTGTAAAATCTCGGCGCCTGCGGCGAGCTTCTTCAGAGCCTCGCAGAACTGCCGACGTCCCCGCCACCCCCATCACTCTTATCCGCAACTGCGGGGTGCTACGTCATCATCGTCATCATCGTCAGCATCATCATCATCAACAGCAACACCATCCTATACATCATCATCATCATCATCACCACCATCAGCATCACCATTATCATCAGCGTCATCATCATCAGCAGCAGCATCATTAGCATCACGACAAGCATCATCATCAGCAGCATCATCATCAGCATCAGCATCAGCATCACCACGATCAGCATCCTCACCATCACCAACAACACCACGATCATCGTCGTCATCATCGCCAGCAGCATCATCATCACAATCAGCATCGGAAGTGAGGGGGTGAGATCGAAGTGGAACGGAGAGCCCCCCTACCGGGAAATCGGTTCTGGTTTCGTGTTCGTGCGTGCCGTGCGTGCGGGCGAGGCGTAGCTGCGTGGGCGGGCGAGAAGAAAGTCTCCTCCGGCTGAGGCGCGGCCGGACCAAATGATTCCTTTCCGGGGGCTGGTGGCCCGCCCGCCGGTGTCCCGCCGGTGTCCCGTCGGTGTCCCGATGATGATGATGATGATGATGATGATGATGATGATGATGATGATGATGATGTCGATGATGTTGATGACGATGACGATGACGATGACGATGACGATGATGATGATGATGATGATGATGATGATGATAATGATGATGATGGTGATGGTGGTGATGATGATGGTGTCCCGGTGATGATGATGATGTTGACGGTATTGATGAGGATGATGATGGTGATGATGATGATGGAAATGGATGATAATGATGTTGCTGATGATGATGATGATGATGATGATGATGATGGTGTCCCGATGCTGATTATGATGTTGATGATCATGATGATGTTGATGATGATGAGATGATGATGATGAAGATGATGATACTGATGATGGTGTCCCGATGATGATGAGGCTGATGATGATGCTGTTGATGATGATGGTGATGAAGATGTTTTGCCGATTATGATGTTAATGCTCATGATGACGACGATGGTGCCCCGATGATGATGCTGATGATGAGAATGATGATGAGGTAATGATGATGATTGTGGTTGATGGTGATCCGATGATGGTGATGATGCTGATGTTGCTGATGATGCTGGTGTCCCGATGATGATGGTGGTGATGATGGATAAGATGATGATGGTGTCCCGATGATGATGATGATCTTAAGCTGATGTTGCTGATGATGATGATGATGGTGATGATGATGATGATGATGAAATTGATGATGGTGTCCCGATGGTGATGATGTTGATGATGTTCATGATTGTGATGAGATGATGATGGTGGTGTTCCGATGATGATGATGGCGTCCCGATAATGATGATGTTGATGATGATGGTGGCGATGCTGGTGTCCCGATGGTGATGATCATGTTGTTGATGATGTTGATGATGATGGTGATGAGGTGATAATGCTGATGATCGTGTCCCGATGATGATGATGATGATGATGATGATGATGATGATGATGATGATGATGATGATGATGATGAGGTTGATGACGGTGATGACGATGTTGATGATGATGATGGCGTTGATTGTGATATCGATTGTGACATCGATAGTGAGATCGATAGTGAGACCGAATGTGAGATCGATGGCGAGATCGTTTGTGAGATCGATCGAATAAACTAGATCGAGTGAGATCGATTGTGAGATCGATCGAGTGAGATCGATCGAGCGAGACCGATAGTGAGATCGATAGTGAGACCGATCGAGTGAGACGTTGGTTCCTCCCCCCGAACCTCCTTATCACCCGAAGGGTGGTCGTATAGGTACTCAACATATTCCGCAACAACATCAACATCATCATCAACATCACCAGTATCATCACCATTACCGTCACCATCACCATCAGCATCACCAGCAGCATCACCATCACCATCACCATCACCATCATCATCATCATCATCATCATCATCATCAGCATCATCATCATCATCATCATCATCATCAGCAGCAACATCAGTACCATAACCCTTGCCAAAATCATCGTCTCCTCCACCTCCCCCCGCCTCCTCCTCCCACTCCTCCTCCTCATCCTTCTCCTCCTTCTCCTCCTTTTTCCTCATCATACTGCTCATCCTCCTCCCCCTCCCTCTCCTCCTCCTGTTCCTCCTTCTCCTCCCCCTCCTCCTCCTCCTTCCCCCTCCTCCTCGTCCTCCTCCTCCTCCCCCTCCTACCCCTTCTCCTCCTTCCGCCTCCCAGCTGCCTGAAGTTCACTTCAAGAACCATAAGGAGCTCCTGCTGTTCACCAGATGCCTCTCCCCACACCCTGGCGGCACGTTCCCCAGAGCATCTTCTGAGGCCCAACAAGGACTTGAGGTAGGGCGGACCAATAGGGATCAGCAAGTGGATCGGACTTGTAAAGGTGAATTCTTTATAGATGCATCGTCGAGTGTGCTCGGCTTTCCTATGCTGTTGTTGGGGAGGACGAGGAGACCCTCTGCTATGGCAGAATACCCGACTGTGCTCCCCCCTTCCTCAGAACCCTCAGGCCCGCGAATGTTGTGGGCTGCCTGTGGCTGGCTAGCTGGCCCCCCCTTGAAGTGTCGGATATCTGGACTGTTTAAACGTTGTTCGCCAATTAAACCTCCCAAGAAGAGAACGGCTGTCTTACAAGCGGCCGTATGGTGGTTGTTTGATTTTCCTGGACGGAGACCTTCACTCATAATAGTGAAAGGTCACCAGCAAGACCCCCCCGACCTGACAGGCACTCATGCGTATCACAAGCTAGGTAATGACCGTGCTGATGCCTTGGCGAACATTGGTGCGAACCAGCAACCCCAACCTTCCGGTGAGCAACAGCATTGGTTCGACTACATACTCGGCGTTTCAAAACTTGTGTGCGCTCTCTCTGCTGCGCGACTGCCGCACTGGCCAAAATTAGCCATATCCGAAGCTACGCTTGGGAAACGCCCATCCGAGAAAACATCTTCTGGCGTGGGTCACGTTTGGAATTGGACGGTTCCGACAATGCGAGGGATGCTTTGAAGGATCCAGAGCGGTTGCGCAACCTCAGCCTGACAAATGTTACGGCGGTCCATGCATAGGCATCCGTGGAGTGGGGGCTTCCAGATTGAGAGAATTATGTCACCATGAGCCTGGGTTGGATGCGAGCGACCACAGCTTGCTATATCGTTGCGCGCGCTCAAAAATTCGCCACGAATGGTCAAGTCTGGGGCCTCCGCTCTACGTGCGTGCCGCCTCCGAGGGGTAAAGGTGCCGGAGAACAAACTGTGGGCCAAGACAAGCTCTATACACAGGAATGTGCGCTGGCGGGCAAGCATGTGGAGAGAACAGGGGTGACTCTTGTTGGGCCATGGGCCCACTAATCCTCCCAATTAGCTTCTGAGTTTGATCCTGAACCTGCTGAGTATCCCACTCCTCGCCACGTTCCTCGCAAAACGAGGAAGAGCTCAGGGTGGTCAGAACCTCACTGCGCCTTTTAGAAACGACAAGGTCCAGTACTGCTGGGAATGGCATGGATAACGGCAGCTCAGATTTATCATGTTTTGCTCTTTGCTCCTCGCTTCTCGTGCTGTCCCCTGGCGCTGTATCCAGAGCAGTCTCGCCCAACCTGCTGCCTGCTCCTTCTGGCCGCGGAAGCTTCGCGCCTTGCTGGTGGCCAAGAGGGGCAAGATACAAGCTCGGCCTCTGTCCCGGCTCATCTGGCTGGTGGCTTCCGTGTCATGCAAGACGGGCGTTGTTGTGCGCCCCCCCTCTCGTGGCGCTACTGATGGCGGGGCCCCATCTGGGTGGCGTAGGTTGCAGGGTCTCGGACCTGGCGCAACCCCAGATGTTTATTTGATCAGGGCTTCCCAACGGGGGAGGCGCCGTCCTCCCTCAGGCGCGCTGATGAAAGAAAAAACCCTCCTCCTCCTCCTTCTCCTCCTCCTCCTGTTCCTCCTTTTCCTCCCCTTCCTCCTCCTCCTCCTCCTCCTCCTCCTCCTCCTCCTCCTCCTCCTCCTCCTCCTCCTCCTCCTCCCTCCTCCTCCTCCCTCCTCCCTTTTCTCCTCCTCCTCCTCCTCCTCCTCCTCCTCCTCCTCCGCATCCTCTGCATCCTTCTCCTCCGCCTCCTCCTCCTCCTCCTCTCCTCCCACCCCTCCTCCCTCCTCCTCCAGGAGGGGGCTGTCGGGCGCGCGCGGCCCTGTCTGACCCCTGCGGGGGGCGCCCTCGCGGCTGCGGCTGGGCGCCGCTCGCAGATCTGGCCAGGCTGGGCCCTGGAAGGCTCAGGGTATCGGCCTCGTGCCGCGGGGGCGGCCTTATCAGAGGAACTGGGCCCTCCCTATAGGAGGATGGGGGGGGAGGGATACGATGGGGGGGTGGGGGGGGGGGACATCCACCTGGAATCGGCGATGTAGAGCCGAAGCATCGGCGCAAGGCCCACGACAGCGCAGCCGCACGCACGCTCCTGGGCGGGGCGGGAAATCGGTGGAGGTCGACGCATCCCCCCCTGAGCCGACCGCCCCCGACCGATGCCCCCAGACGAGAGCGACCCCTGAACTCGCCATCGCTCGGACGTCCATTCACCGTGCATGTTTCGATGCCGTGCGTGCAAAGGTCGCGAGGCGATCCCAGATGCTCCTCGATTGCCCCCGCCGAGAAACAGACACGTGCACACGTCCGAGCGATGCTGCGCTGCCAGGCCCCACAAGACCGAGCGTGCAGCAGGGCGCCGCCGCCCCGCCGCCCCCCTCCTGCGCGCCGCCACGCCTCGCCCTCCCCCGCACCACCAGCTGGCGCTGCCCAGGCCAGGCCCGCGGCAAGCGCCAGCGGCACGGACGGCATCCTCGCCGCCGCTGCGCGGGCGCCCATCGCACAGGGCCACGGCGGCACGCCCTGGCGGACTGCTCGCCTCGGCCCCGGCACGGCCCTCCTGCTGCCCTCGAGGGCTCCAGGTGCCGTTCTCAGCCCCCGAGTCTGGGCCCCTGTGGAGGAGGAGGACGACGACAACGCAGACAGCCCTGTCGCCGCCGACGCTCCCAACGACGCCGCCAACGAGGACGACGAGGACGCCGCCGACGACGCTGCCGACCCCCAACGCCCGGTCGCCAAATCCATGGATCGGGGGAAAAGCCCTCCCCAAAGTGCGGCCGGTGCCGCCTCGTTCGGCGGCGGAACTCCGCGATTCCCCATGGAAACGGACCCGTCGCTAATCCACGCCCCCTTAATCCATGTTTGCGATCGCCTGAGCGGGGGCCATGGAACAAGGATCTGGGGCGCAAAACTGCCCCCCCCGCCCAAGAAAAGGGTTGAATGTCTTGGCAAGCCAGCCAGTTTCCCTGTAAGCGCGGGATGTCCTGAAACGATAATGAAAGACTTCAGGAAAGCCTTCCGAGGGGCTGCTGAGAGGCATCTGAGAGGCTTCTGAGAAGCTTCTGAGATGCTTCTGAGAAGTCTCCTGGAGGCTTCTGAGAGGTATGCGTCTGAGATCTGAGATCCTTCTGAGAGGCTTGTTGGATCCTTGCGATCGACTTCTGAGAGGCTGATTGGAGACCTTCGAAAGGCTTCGTGGAAGCATTGGAAAGATTTCGTGGAGAAGTCCGAAAGGCTTTTCTGAACATATTCCGAAAGGTTTCTCAGAGGTTTCCGACCACATGTCGAAGAAACTTGCTTTGAGGCATCCGAGAAGCTTCTGAACTTGGAGGCTTCCGAAAGGCTTCTGGGAGGCTTCCGAGAAGGCTTCCTGGAAGCTTCCGAATTGCTCCAGAGAGATTCCCGCGAGGGCTATGACATGCTTCTGAAAGGTTTCTGCGACAATTTGCTCGGGCGTTGCTTCTCGGGAGAGGTGAGGAAAGGTGCACCGACCGTGCACCTTCGGGGCCCCAGGAGTCCCTCCAGGCCTCGCTCCTGCAACCCATTGAAGATTGCAGCGCAACTGTCGATGACCCTCCCTGACGGCGCCCCACCATGACGAAACGCACCAATCTGCCGGAGAAGGGAAAACAGCTTGACGCACAAAGGGCCGAAGGCCCATGGAAGGGGCCTTGACCTCTGGGGCCCTCTGCCCGACAAAAAGACAGTCAGTGCCAGAGGTCTGGAGGGACAGCGGAGCGCTGAGCACTGCTCTCAAGCTATGGGCCCGAACCAAAAGGGACTGCGGAGGCACAGGCGTCCCTTCCTTCGGCTCAGCGGCCAGCGGGGAACCTGCACGCCAACTCCGAGAAACGACCACGTACACGAATTCCTTGGATCGGGACGACCGCGGCGGCGATGATGGCGGCAGCAGCGGCGGCGCGGCGGCCACGGCGGCGACGGCAGCAGCGACGCCGGCGCTGAGCGACAGCGCTGGGCGCCGGCGGTGGCCCACGGCTTGAGCAGGGACCGACCGTCCCAGCATTCCTATAGCCCTACCACGATATGTTCCTAGAACACAACAATGTTCTAAGAACAAAACAATGTTCTTAGAACATAAACCCCATGTGTAAAAACAAGACAATCTCTGCCAGAAATGTTCTAAGAACATGTCGTGGGGACCACAGAAGGTTCTCAGAACATTGATTGGTAGGGCTATAGGCGAGCCAGGACGCTTCGCCACTGCTTGAACGGCGGCGCCGCCCCAGCGGCCCCGGCGGCGGCTCCTTCGCCGCCGCCGCCGCCATGGCCGCCGCGACGTCTTGTCGCCGGCCGGCGGGCGCCCCTCCGCGGCGAGCGGCCGCCGCCGGGCCGCCGAGGGGCGATCGCCGCCGCCGCCGCCGTCGCCGCCCGTCGTCGCCGCGGCGGCCGTCCGTGCGTCGTCGCCGCGCGTCGTCGCCGCGCGTCGTCGTCGTCGCAGCGCGTCGTCGCCGCGCGTCGTCGCGCGCGCGTCGTCGCCGCCGCCGTCCGCCGTGCGTCGTCGCCGCGGCGGCCGTCCGCCGCCGCCGCCGCCGCCGCCCGCCCGCCGCCCGCCGCCCGCCGTCCGGCGTCCACGGGCCGCCGTCGCTCTCGCACCGCGCCGTTCTCGTGCTTGACGCGGCGCGGGCTTTGGCTGTCGGAGGCGCAGCCTCTGTGTCGTTGGCCTCGTCCCCCGCCTCCTTCGCTGCTGTCCGCCGCCCCCCCTTGCCTTTCTCCTTCTTCTGCTGCTCTTTCTCTCCTCCCTCCTGCCTCCCTCCCATCCCCCTCTCTCTGTCTCTCTTTCGAAAGTGTTGTTTTTTTTGTTGTTTCTTTTTTTTGTTGTTCTCTCTCTCTCTCTCTCTCTCTCTTTATTTCTGTCCTTCTGGATCCTCTGGACCCCCCCCCAAACGGGACCCTCTGGATCCCGGGCCCCAGGGCCCCCCTGGACGCCCCTGCAGAAGGTCCCTTGGGCTTCTGGGAGCTTCTGAAGCCCATGCTGGGCCCAGGCAGCGGGCCCAAATCGGTCAGGAGGGCGGCTGAACGACCCCCCGAGGGCCCCAAGAGGCCCCAAACACCCACCAGACGCCCGAAGACGACCCAAAGAACAAACCCAGGAGGCTTCCGAAACGCAGGAAAACATTGATTTACAATTGTTGTTGCATGATGGTGGAAATGCTCTGTTTTTCGGTCTTCCAGACGTCCGAGACCGCCCAACGCTCCCCGAAGCATTCCAGATCGTGGCCCTGCCGTTCAGGGAGACCGAAGTTGGAAGCAGGGTGGCCCGAGGAATCCCCCAGAGGCCCACCGAAGGCGCCCAGGGGGCCTCCAGAGGGCCACAGGTAGCCCAGTAAGGCTCTCGTCAGTCCCCCGAGAAGCTCTCCACGGAGCAGCCTCCGCAAGCAGAGCAGGTGAGAATGGGGAAGAATTCGCAGGAGAGGGCGAGAGTGAGGAAGAGGAAGAAGACGCATGAGGAAAACATGCAGAAATACATTGTTACGACGACGATGTCAGACAAGGCAACGAGGAATGATCGTTACATGTTCTGCTTGACCTTCCCTGCCCTGCCGCCGCGATTCCCGCCTGCATACCAATCTGCAAGGACCGAGGCGCATGGCGCGAAGTGCCACACCAGTCTTGTATACATGCAAGCATGTGTTATACATATATGTATGTATGTAAATGTGCATGGTTCCATCTCTACATTGGTATAACACATACATGTATATATCAATATATACATATATATGTATATATACACATGTTTGTACACTTTTGAAACTATATGTGTGTAGATGTGGGTATACACAAACACACATATACATGTGTATACATTCATGTGGTGCAATCGATGGGGTGCATTCTACGTGGTGGCGGCGCGGGCGGCGACGGTGCCGCGACGGCGGTCACACAGCGGCGGAACCGACAATCAAGTCCCGACGAGGGGCGGCGACGGCGGCCACATGGCGATCAGAGCAGCCGCAGGCCCAGCTCCTTAGAGAAGACAGCAGATGCCCTAGTTGCAAGCACTGTTTGAGCAACGCTCGTGTGACCGAAGAACGGTGCTCTTTGGAGCGTGAAGGCGGCGAACTCAGATCAGGCTGCTTCGACCACGAGTGCTCTAAGAGCATCCAGTGCAGGAGGAGGAGGAGGAGGAGGAGGAGGAGGAGGAGAGGAGGAGGGGGAGGAGGAGGAGGAGGAGGAGGAGGAGGAGGAGGAGGAGGAGGGCCACGAAAGGGTGTCCCTGGCCACGGCGGGCCCGTGACACGAACAGCTTCCACGACACCCACCTGGAGAACGGCCCGAACGCCCGAGCCCCTCCCGGGCCCAACGCGCCCTCTCTCTCTCACCGCCCTGACCGACACCGCTCCCCCTCGGAGCTCCCCTGGGGTGCGTCCTGACCCCGAGGGGTCGTGCGGGCCTCCGAAGAGGCCCGCAGAAGGCGGAGCAAAGAGGAGGCGAGGGTGGCGGTATGGGCACCGGTGCCTCCTCTGGTCGGTGGGCCCATCGTTGGGGAACGAAGCATGACAGAAACACAAAACCTCGGAGGCCCGCGCGGATTCCTCGGATCCGCGCTGGACCCGCCTGGCGGCGCCTCCGGCGCCGCCCTTGGCGCGCCCCGCGCGCCAAGGAGAGGGGTCCAGCGCGGATCCGAGAACTCCGCGCAGACCTCCGAGATTTCATGTTTATCACTCTTCGTTCCCCAGCTTTTAGGGAACCCGCAAAAGACGTACGCGCCCAGCTGTGTACATGAGCACGGCCCCTTGACCCGCGAGACGGCCGCGTGATACGAACATTCGCGCAGTGCGAAGTCTCGAAAACGGCGTGGATTCGTGTACGTGCACGCCTTGCGGTCGCTCTTCATGTACGTGTACGTCCTTCTTTCGCTCCTGAGCTATGGGCCCATAGGCTCCTCCTCCTCCTCCTCCTCCTCCTCCTCCTCCTCCTCCTCCTCCCCAGGACGCTTCGCCACTGCTTGCACGAGGCGCGGCGAGGCGCGGCGCCTCCCCTGGCGGCTGCTGGCGGGGAGGGCCGCAGGGGCGGCGCCCGCGGCACGAGGCTCGAGCCTCCCGCGGCCCTGCGCCGGGCGCCGCGGCCTCGACGCCGGCGCCCCCAGCGCCTCGTCTCCGGAGGCCTCGCCCTCGGCGCCTCGCCTGCCTTCCCTGCCTGCCTGCCTGCCTCACTCCGCCGCGCGTCCCTGCCTCGTTGTCCTTCCTCCTCCCTCCTCCTTCGCTGTCCCCCCCATCCTCCCGTTCCCGCTCCTGCTCCCGCTTCTGCTCCTCTTCCTACACGGTTTCCTCCCGCTGCTGCTCGCTGTCCTGCTCCTGGCCCTCTCGCTCCCCGTTTCTTCTGTGCCCCAGCGGAGAGCAAGGGCTCCCAACTTCGCGAATCACGTCGCGCTCTCGCGCCGCCTCCCAGGGGAGAAGAGCAGGATGAAGAGGAATCGGAGCCGAAGCGCGAAGCGCGAAGAACTTCGCGCCCTCGAGGGCGCCCTTGGAGGCGGAGGAGGAGGAGGAGGAGGAGGAGGAGGAGGAGGAGAGGAGGATGAGGAGGAGGAGGAGGAGGATGGAGGAGGAGGAGGAGGAGGAGAGGAGGAGGAGGAGGAGGAGGAGGAGATGGAGCAGGAGCAGGAGCAGGAGGAGGAGGAGGAGGAGGAGGAGGAGGAGGAGGAGGAGGAGGAGGAGGAGGAGGAGAGGGGGGGGGGGGGGAAATTTGGGCAGGATGGGCCGGCAAGCGCTCAAGGCCAGCGGGACCCGGGCAGGGACGGCCCGCGGCGGGCCGAGGTGCCCACTCGTGGTAGGGGCTGCTGCCGCAAAAGGCAGCACCCATGCCAGAGCACATCCCGCGACGCGGAGTTCCCCAAATGTGCATTTTCAAATCCACTTGCGTCGAAACAAAAACGAATACAGTCAAAAACCCTGATAAGGACGCCCGGCAAGGACGCAAGACCCTTGGAAGCCGAAGTTGGGATGTTTGGGGCGGCGGACGACGAAAACCTCAAGGACGCAAGAGCAAGGAAGAGCAAGGACGCAAGGGTACCCTGAGCAAAGCCGCGCGTCCTTACTAGGGTGTTTGACTGTAGGGGCTGCTGCCGCAAGAGGAACATCCATGCCAGAGTGAATCCCTCGACGCGGAGTTCCCCAGAGGTGCATTTCAAACCCAAGGGCTTCGAAGCGAAAACGAAGATCCCACCCCGCAGGATACGGGCAACAAGAATCAAGGCGGACAGCCCAGACATACCCCCTACGGCAACGATCGCGTCTGCTGGAGCAACTAGGGCGCAGTGGGAGGAAGAGCTCGAGGCGAAACGGCGGGCAAAGGCGGCTGGTCCGAAAAGCAAGGGGGAGGCTGGAGCGGTGATTTCTCCCCCTCCCAGGGGGAGTATCAAAATGTTCCTCCCCAGCCGCCCGAAAGCTCCGACGACGCGTTCGAGTGGTCGGCAATATTGCCGAAGCGCTTCCTGGTAGGATTCCCCGGGCCCGATGGTCGGAACCTTTGGCGAGATCAGCGGGGCCCCGCTTGCGCACAGCCACTTTTGCGAAGCTGGGCCGACAGTGCACAGACGCAAACCCGACGACCAAAACGCGGAAACTGTACTCATCCGACGGGCGGCGGCCGTCCCCGCCGGCAACGCCACTTGAGCATGGGGGCTGTCCGTGGGACTTGCATGGGAAGCATATCCTGGCGTTTGGTTTGGGCCTGGCGCAGGCCGCCACAGCGAAGACACCGCCTCCGAATCGGGAAACGCGTGATCGGTTCCTGCCAACTCTAGAAACCACGCCCAGTCGAGCCAACACGCACCCCTGCAGTGGGGGGGCGGGGGCGGCCCTGGTCCCAGCCCCGGCCCCGGGGTCCCGGGGTCCCGAAGGCCGAAATGGGTACGGAAAGAATGGGTACAATGCCCAACAGCAGATCCTGTTCATGGCGTCGCGCACAGTCGTGTTGCAAGAGCTTCACGGGTGGATGGCTTCTCCCGAACAAAAAAGTGGCTCTCGTCTGGGCGCCGCGCACATTCGTAGAAGAAGGTGAACCAATCTCACAAACTACAAAGGTTAGCATCCCAATATTGGTGTTTCGGCACAAGGTCAGACCGTCAGGGCGCAACTGTTACGTTGGTTCGTGTGTTCTGGCACGATTCAGGATCACCGCCAAGACGCAACAGTTACGGTAATTCGCGGCGTTGAAGCCCCACGGATGATGTTCTGGCACAGTCGATTCAGACGGTTGTTTTCCAGCGGGGCAAGTCTTTCAGTGTAAATGGATCCAACTGTAGGGGCCTATGAAGACCAAGCTTGGAGGGCGGGTGTATTGCAATATCGTTGGTGGGTCTGGGGTTTCAACTGGTGGTCCTCCTCATCTTCCTGCTCTCCTCTTCCTCTCCTCCTTCCGTCGTCCTCCTCCTCTGCCTCATCTGCTGATTCCTCCTCCTCCTCCTCCTCCACCTCCTCCTTCCTCCCCCTCCCCCTCTCCCTTCTCCTCCTCCTCCGAGTCCCCCTTTCATCCTCCCAACACTCTTGAGGTATGACGTCTTACACAGCCCTGTATTACACTTCATGCTCCCCCACACCTCCACACCCTGATGAAGGCACCTCGCCTGGGCATCGTTTCTGGATGGCCTGGTGGGGTTACGCTAAGCGTCTAGAATCCCGCCAATTATCTGGGCGTGTGTAGTTTCGAACGTTTCCTCTTCCAACCCCTTCTTTGCTTTCGGGGGAAAAAGTTCACCCTCCCCCTACCCCCTGCCCTTGGACCTCGACGGGGCATTCCTCGAGGCGTTGGATCATCTAAGACGGCCTTGGTAAGAAGGCATCAATGATTGATGTTGCGAAGGTGCTGGACCCACTTCGGCTCCTTGGGGGGGGGGGCAAATTTAGTAACCTGTTTGTGTAATCGATCTCCTCCGAGCTGGCCCCAAGATGGCCCCCAAGGCTCCCAAGAGTGCCCCAGCAGGCTCCACCCAGGCACCCAAGACGCTCTAAGAGGCCCCTGGGACCGCCAAGAGGCGCCCAAGTCGCCCCAATATTTTCCAAACAAACTCCCAAGAATCATCGACAATACTCCAAGAGACATCCAAGAGGCCTCTGGCCTTCCTGCTCGCACTCGTCATCCTGCTCCTCCTGCTCCTCCTCCTCCTCCTCCTCCTCCTCCTCCTCTTCCTCCTCTTCCTCTTCCTGATCCGCCTGTTCCTCCCCCTCCCCCTCCTCACTCCTCCCCCTCCCCCTCCTCCTCCCCCTCCGCCTCTTCCCGATTACTCCTGCACTCTTTGCTTCTTATGGTGCGGCGACTTCCCCAGCCCGTGAATCCGCTGCGTGCTCCTGCAAATCCCTGATCAAGGCAACTCGCCTGTGCAGCGTTTCTGGATGGGCTTGTTGGTGACTTTTTCGGTTGCGGCCGCGCGACAACGGTCTGGCGGCGAGAGGCAAAGTCCGGGGCAGGCGGCACGAAGCGAATTTGCGAACACAGCCGCCACGTTGGCAAGCCGGTTCGCACCTGCACAACAAGTGCGCAGTTGCACATGCACAGAACAAACTGATCTAAATTCACTCGGCTTGTTGGTTACTTTTTTGGCTAGCGGCTCCAAGGCGACGGCCAGGGAGCGGGAGCGACGTCCGGGGCGGCGGAACGGTGCGAATTTGCGAACACGGCCGCCAGGCTTGTTGGTTACGCGAAGCGTCTAAAATTGTTATTCACACAAAACGGCAGTACCGCTAGACATGTCTGGATGATAATCAAGCCCAGTGTTTTACAATTCCGTTTTACCAGAGACTGTCGAACGTTTCCAAAGATCCTCAAAACCTTCGCCCCATGCGCCAGATGAACATACCCGAAAACAAAACAACACGTAGGTGCTTGCCTGCCCATGTCTTTGGCGGCACTGGCACGGTGCAAGAGTCGATCCACAAACAGAGGTCGAGCCTGATGCGTCCTCTTCGCGAGCATGCCTATGGACATTGCTGGTCAGTGAAGCTGGCCAAGAAAACACGACTGAGCCCAAGCCGCTCCTGATATCCCACTGGTGCTGCACACGACCTCGATTCTAGAGACGGGCGGCGTTTCCCGAAAGGCGGCCATACAGGGAACGACGCCGACCAAAGGCAGTCAGGTCGACAGGCGCCGCTGGAAGGGCTCAATGCAGATCCAACAAATCCGTACGGACCTCCGAACGTTTCTGCTCGCCGCTACTTCTTATTCGCTCCCCCTCACTCACACTCGCCCCATCCCTCGCCCTCGCCCTCGCCCAGTCCTGGAGAGAGCCGGAAGGAGTCAGACGTTCTGGGGACCTTCCTGGAGCCACCCGCTCCATTCATGCGTCGATGCTGCGACGAACGCCCGTCGACTTTAGTCGAACTCGAGTCGAGGTAGTGTCGAGCTAGAGTCGGACTAGAGTCGAGCTAGAGCCGGATTAGAGTCGAGCAGATCCGCTGGGTGGGCCACAGGCAAGACCAAGAGCGAAGCACCTCAAGGGGGTCCACATCCATGGCCTCGCAGGCGGGGGCCCTGGGCCGCGACCCCATGCAGACGGGGCGTTGAGTGCATCACTCGGCTGTGGTCGCCGCTCGTGATCCACTTCTTTAGAGGAGCGAGAGAAATGCACGAACATAAACTTTCGGAGGTCCGCGCGGGTTTCTTGAATCCGCGCCGGACCGTCGCCCCTGGCGCGCGGGGCGCGCCAGGGGCGGCGCTGGAGGCGCCGCCAGGAGGCTCCAGCGCCGATCCAGAAACTCCGTGCGGAGCTCCGTAAGTTTATGCTTGTGCCGGATGCTGATGGGCCTGTTTTCCACCATCTTCACCATAAGTTGGAGGGGGAAGGAGGTGGAGGACGATGAGAAGGAGGAGGAGGAGGAGGAAGAAGAGGGGGAGGAGGACACCCTCCCCGATCCAACAGATGGTGGTGTTGGTGGAAAACAGGCCCATCAAGTGCTGTTCTTTTTCGATGTTTCTCACATGGCGCCGGATCCGAGCAGGCCCCGTGCCTCCTCCGCCCGGCTGCTTTTGCAGCGGGTCGGGGGCGCCGGCGGGCAGGCGCTACCACATCGGCGGATCCGAGGGGGAGAGCGGCGCGGCCGCGGCGAGGGTCCTCTTGCCTTCGGCGCGGCCACCCTCCCTCTGTCCTCCTCCTCCTCTTCCTCCTGAGCCCTGCCTCTCAATTTCCCCCGCTCCCCCCTCACTGCTTCATGAGGCCAGGCTTCCCCACTTCCCAAACATGACCAAGACTGAGCGCAGGAACGTCGTGCCGATCGTGGTCACCGTCGGTCCTGGTCAACGTCGACTGCATGATTATCCTCGCGAATCGGCGACGGCTGGCATGAACCATGACGCACATCAGCATCGACAAGATTCAGCGGCACCTTGGTCATGGTCCCTTGGAGGCCGCTTGGGGGGTCCGAACTCGTTGGGCCCCGAGGAAAACGGTCGGGTATGAAGCCAAAACCGTTCGAAATCGGTCCCCGGACCCCTCCTGGGGCTCATCAGCTGCAGTTGTTCACCCAGGATCCGTGTTTGACGGTCCCCACGCCCGAACACGGCTCCCAGGAAGGCGAAAAAAGGCCCAAAGACCTGCTAGAACCCAGCACCTCGAATCTCTT
>CAUYUJ010006714.1:307783-380283 GCA_963575745.1 Prorocentrum cordatum | reverse complement strand
TCGCCCGGTCCTCCTCCCCTTTCTTGTTTTGTCTCCTCCCCCACCCAGCCCCACGGACCAGCCTCCAGGCCAGGAGGTCCGCGGACTTGCTCCAGGCCTGGGTTTCTCGCCCATTTCGGCGCACCCACCACGAGCATGGCGCCACAGACGGAACCCCAACGACAGCTCCAGCCAGGGTGAACCTCCCTGGTTCCACGCCAATTCCACGCCAATTCCGCCAACCTCTCCGCACCCCTCATCAGAGTGGTGCCCCACGGGAAGCGTCAGTTACAGCTCCAGCGAGGGCGAGGGTGGTCCTCTGCGGTTCCCCGCCGATCCCGCTGCTTCCTCACGAGGTTCGTGCCCTCAGGGAACTCCAGCTTCAGCTCCAGCGAGGGTGACCCTCTCTGGTTCCTCGCCGCTCTCTTCCCCAATTATCCTCGTCCTCCTCCACCCCCTTTTCCCTTTCCTTCTCCTCATCCTCCTCCCCTTTCTTTGTCTCCCCCCACCCAACCGCACGGACCAGCCGCCAGGCCAGGGGGTCCACGGACCGGCCTCCAAGCCGGGGTTCTTCGCAAATTTCGGCTCACAGTTCACGAGGATCGCGCCCCACATGGAATTCCATCCTGAAACTCCAGCGCAAGTGACCGTCTCTGGCTCCATGCAAATTTCGCCGGACCCCACACGAGGATCGCACCCTACACGGAGCTTCGACTACAGGCTCCAGCGAGGGTGACTCTCCTTGGTTCCGACCCAATTTCACCGCATCCCTCACGAGGATCGTGCCCCACAGAAAGCGTCAGCTACAGCTCCAGCGAAGGTAACCCTCTCTGGTCTCACGCCGTCTTCGCCGCATTATGATGATGAGCATGATGATGCTGATGCTGATGCTGATGGTGATGCTGCTGCTGCTGCTGATGATGATGATGTTGATGATTATGATGATGCTGATGTGGCAATGATGTTGATGATGAGGATGAAAATGATGATGATGATGATGACGACGGTGATGTTGACAATGGTAATGATGCGACGATGACGGTGACGAGGACGACGTTGATGGTGATCATGGTGATGATGTTGCTCATACAGATGATGATGATACTGATGTTGACGACGATGATGATGATGACGATGACGATGACGATGACGATGATGATGATGATGATGATGATGATGATGATGATGATGATGATGATGATGATGATGATGATGATGATGGTGATGGTGATGGTGATGGTGATGGTGATGTTGCTGGCGATGATAATGCTGTGAGGGAGGAAAATGGGAGCGGGACGCGGAGAACGAGGGGAGAGGAAGGGTAGGAGGGGGTTTGAGAGGGTGGAGATGGGGGACGGATAGGTAGAGAGAGGTGGAAAGAAGAATAATGCAAGAGGCGTATGCGGGCATAGGAAGAGCACGGAGGAGGAAGCCGGAGGAACGAGGAGGAATGACGCTGATGACACACACTCAGGTTGTTTTCAGGATGATGGCGGTGATGAACGAGATGGTGATGATCGTTGTGACCATCATCATAAGTATCATCTCTGTAGGTTCGGGCTCGAACATAAGCATATGTTTCGTCTCCCTCAACCCCCTGCAGGGTAGGCTGCGCTTACCAGCCACCACCCTGTGGGAGCAATGTTCGCCTTGCAGAGTCGGCCGTTAGGCGCGGCCGACCTCTGCAAGCCGAACATTGCATGGCATCACACACCTGCTCCCACAGGATGCAGCCACACACAGAGACACTTGCATGGCATCACCACCAGAATACGCAGTCACACACAGAAACACTTGCATGGCATCACAACAACACGAATAGTACACACAGCCACCCACAGAGACACTCGCATGGCATCACCACCAGCACAAAAAGCCACAGAAAGAGACACTTGCATGGCATCACCACCAGTATACACAGCCACAACACAGAAACACTTGCATGGCATACACACAGTCACACACAGAGACACTTGCATGGCATCACCACCAGTATACACAGTCACAAACAGAAACACTTGCATGGCATCACGACCAGTATACACAGCCACACACACAGACACTTGCATGGCATACGCACAGTCACACACACAGAGACACTTGCATGGCATCACACAGAGAAACAACGTGCGTCAGCATCAGTGCACGGACTGGCCTCCAGGCCAATATCCGCCAATGCCCACATATGCGTTGCGCAACACACCGCAAGGTGCACAACGCATAAGTGGGAAATCCAATATTTTGTTTTGGTCGGATCCCGCCAGAACACTCAATGGACCCCCTTGAGGGCACCCGTCGGAAAACCTTCGGCCTGGAGGCTGGTCCGTTCGGACCGGCCCTGGCCTGGAGGCCGGTCCATTGCCTAGCAGTAGTAGTAGTAGTAGTAGTAGTAGTAGTAGTAGTAGTAGTAGTAGTAGTAGTAGTAGTAGTAGTAGTAGTAGTAGTAGTAGTAGTAGTAGTAGTAGTAGTAGTGGTAGTAGTAGTAGTAGTAGTAGTAGTAGTAGTAGTAGAAGTAGTAGTAGTAGTAGTAGTAGTAGTAGTAGTAGTAGTAGTAGTAGTAGCAGTAGTAGTAGTAGTAGTAGTAGTAGTAGTAGTGGTAAACATAATGGTAATAGTGGTCGGACCCGTACTGGTAGTACTAACCGCACTAATAATACCGGTAGTGCGATTCGTACTAGTAGGAGTAGTCGTAATCGTAGTCGTAGCAGTAATGATTAACACTGATATCAGTAATTGTGATGGTAGTAGTAATAGTAGTCGTCGTCCTCGTAGTAACAGAACCAGGAGTACTATATAGTAGCACTTGTAGAATTAGTGGCATTAATCGTAGTAGTAGAAGTATAAGTAGAAGTAGAAGTAGTAGTAGTAGTAGTAGTAGTAGTAGTAGTCGTAATGATAGTAGTAGCCGTCGTGCTAGTAGCACGATTGGAAATAGTAGTGCTAGTAGTAGTGGTAGCGATAGTAGCAGTCGTCGTAGTAGTAGTAGCAGTACTATTCAAAAGTAGTAGTAATAGAAATAGTCATGGTAGTCGTAGTAGTAGTAGTAGTAGTAGTAGTAGTAGTAGTCGTCGAAGTAGTCGTCGTCGCATTGTTATTGTTATTATTACTATTCGTAGTAGTAGTAGTAGTAAAAGTAGTAGTAGTAGTAGTAGTAGTAGTAGTAGTAGTAGTAGTGGTGGTGGTGGTGGTAGTAGTAGTAGTAGTAGTCGTAGTAGTAGTAGTAGTAGTAGTAGTAGTAGTAGTAGTAGTAGTAGTAATAGTCGTAGTAAGTCGCAGCAGTAGCCACAGCAGCAGAAGCAGTAATAGCCGTGGCAGTAACAGAAGCAGTGGGAGCGGGTATGATTATAACATGAGTGCGAGGTGCACTAGCAGTAGCAATAGTAGCCGCAGTCGTGTCAGAAGAAGAAATAATAGTAGTAGTAATTGCAACATTACAAGCAGTAGTAGAAGTAGTAGTAGTAGCAATAGCAAGAATGGAAGTAAACGTAGTACTACTACTACGACACCGACTACTCGTACGAGTTGGCGTAGTAGTAGTAATGCGAGCTGTGCGGAGCAATCAGCGTAGTAGTAGAAGTCGTAGTAGTAGAAGTAGAAGTAGTGGTAGTAGTAGTAGTAGTAGTAGTAGTAGTAGTAGTAGTAGTAGTAGTAGTAGTGGTAGTAGTAGTAGTAGTGGTAGTGGTAGTGGTAGTGGTAGTGGTAGTAATGGTAGTACTAGTAGTTGTCGTAGTCGTAGTAGTAGTAGTAGTAGTAGTAGTAGTAGTAGTAGTAGTAGTAGTCGTAGCGGTAGTAGTAATAGTCGTAGTAGTAGTAGTAGTAGTAGTAGTAGTAGTAGTAGTAGTAGTACTAGTACTAGTAGTAGTAGTAGTAGTAGTAGTAGTAGTAGTAGTAGCAGTAGTAGCAATAGTGTTAGTAATAATAGTAGTCGTAGTCGTAGTGGTAGTCGCAGTAGTGGTGGTAGTAGTGGTAGTAGCCGAATAAGAAGTAGTAGTAGTAGTAGTAGCAGCATGAATCGTAGTAGTAGTAGTAGTAGTAGTAGTAGCAGTAGTAGTAGTAGTAGTAGTAGTAGTAGTAGTAGTAGTAGTAGTAGTAGTAGTAGTATTAGTAGTAGTAGTAGTAGTAGTAATCGTAGGAGTCGTAGTTGTCGTAGTAGTAGTAGTAGTAGTAGTAGGAGTAGTAGAAGAAGTAGTGGTAGTAGTAGTAGTAGTAGTAGTAGTAGTAGCAGCAGGTATCAGTGGTGGTAGTAGTAGTAGTAGTAGTAGTAGCAGTAGTAGTAGTAAATGCAAAAACAGAAACTATGCTGACGGAGTTCCCCACATAAAGATATTGACGGTTTCGTGGGACCCATGGGGTACGACAACATCAACCCGAAGGAGAAGCTCATCGAACGAGTAAGTACGCACGAAAGGGCAGACGAAAGAAAGGAGGAGGGAGGACAGGTGCTCAGGAAACGAAGCCTTGTAACAAAACGGTTTCTTGATACCCTCCTCGCTCTGGCGGGGCCCCGCTGGAAGTGGGGAGGGCTACGAAACCTTGTAGAGAGTAATGCTTTCCGCGACCCTCCTCGTTCAAGCGCGGCCTCTCTGGAGAAGTGGAGGGGGGACACGAAACCATGTAAACTGCATTGTTTTCCGATACCCTCCTGGAGGAGGAGGAGTAGGACACGAGATGGATAGGTCATGTTCTCCCCTCCTCCTCACCCATGCCAGTGGGAGGGGCACGAAACCATTTAAAGAGCATGGGTTTCCGATACCCTCCTCGCTCAGGCGGGGCCTCCCTGGAGGGGTGGGAGGGGCATGAAACCATGTAAATAGTATGGGTTTCCAATACCCTCCTCGCTCAGACGGGGCCTACCTGGAGGGGTGGGAGGGGCACGACACAATGTAAATAGCATGGGTTTCCGATAACCGCCTCGCTGAGGCGGGCCCCCCCCTGGAGGGGTGGGAGGGGCACGAAACCATGTAAATAGTACGGGTTTCCGATACCCTCCTCGCTCAGGCGGGGCCTCCCTGGAGGGGTGGGAAGGACACGAAACCATTTAAAGAGTGTGGATTTCCGATATCCTCCTCGCTCAGGCGGGGCCTCCCTGGAGGGGTGGGAGGGGCACGAAACCATGTAAATAGTACGGGTTTCCGATACCATACTCGCTCAGGCGGGGCCTCCCTGGAGGGGTGGGAGGACACGAAACCATTTAAAGAGTATGGGTTTCCGATACCCTCCTCGCTCAGGCGGGGCCTCCCTGGAGGGGTGGGAAGGGGCACGAAACCATGTAAATGGTACGGGTTTCCGATACCCTCCTCGCTCAGGCGGGGCCTCCCTGGAGGGGTGGCAGGGGCACGAAACCAGGTAAATAGTATGGGTTTCCGATACCCTCCTCGCTCAGACGGGGCCTCCCTGGAGAGGTGGGAAGGGCACGAAATCATGTAAATAGTATGGTTTTCCCATACCCTCCTCGCTCAGGCGGGGCCTCCCTGGAGAGGTGGGAAGGGCACGAAACCATGTAAATAGTATGGTTTCCCGATACCCTCCTCGCTCAGGCGGGGCCTCCATGGAGAGGTGGGAAGGGCACGAAACCATGTGAATAGTATGGTTTTCCGACACCCTCCTCGCTCAGACGGGACCTCCCTGGAGAGGTGGAAATGGTATTGATATGGGAGGCGGGAGGTGGGAGGGAGAAGGAGAGGATGTTCTGGGAAAACAAGAACCCCACTCAGGATGTGGGGAATTATAACAATCAAAGTAGCGATAGTGGTCGCAGTCGTAATAATGATTCGAGTAGTAGTAGTAGTAGTAGTAGTAGTAGTAGTAGTAGTAGTAGTAGTAGTAGTAGTAGTAGTAGTAGTAGTAGTAGTAGTTAGTAGTAGTAGTAGTAGTAGTAGTAGTAGTAGTAGTAGTAGTAGTAGTAGTAGTAGTCGTAGTAGTAGTAGTAGTAGTAGTAGTAGTAGTAGTAGTAGTAGTAGTAGTAGTAGTAGTAGTCGTAGTCGCAGTAGTCGTAGTCGTAGTCGTAGTCGTAGTCGTAGTAGTAGTAGTAGTAGTAGTAGTAGTAGTAGTAGTAGTAGTAGTAGTAGTAGTAGTAGCAGTACAGTAGTAGTAGTAGTAGTAGTAGTAGTAGTAGTAGTAGTAGTAGTAGTAGTAGTAGTAGTAGTAGTAGTAGTAGTAGTAGTAGTAGTAGTAGTAGTAGTAGTAGGTAGTAGTAGTAGTAGTAGTCGTAGTAGTCTAGTAGTAGTAGTAGTAGTAGTAGTAGTAGTAGTAGTACTACTACTACTACTACTACTACTACTACTACTACTACTACGACTACAACTACTACAACTACTACCAATAGTAGCGCTCGTAATAATAACATAAATGGCAAATGTTGTAATGATGTAGTGATCATCGTAGCGGTGATGCTAATAATGATGGCAGTGGTGGTGTAGTAGTGTAGTTGTGGTCGCCACATTTTCTTTTTCTCAGGCATCTTTTGGAGAGGGGGGGGGGGGGACGAGGGAGGGACGCGGACAGCCGATGGCCGATGCCTCCTCGCGTAGCAGTGCCCGGCTCCTGTCATCGAAGCGGCCACTCTGCGGCCAACAGTTCCGCCATAAAGTCAATCCACAAACTGCATGCGCACCCAAACGGCTTCCAGCCGTTTAGCAGTACCATTCGTACTGCAGTGAGCACACAAGTGCTGGTAGCAGTACCATTCGTACTTGGAACTTTGCTCGTGGCAATGCAAATTGAACTAATGACAGTCGTGGGTGTAGCAGTCGCAAATCGTTCGCCCCTGAACGCTTGTGGGAGGCCTGGAGGCTGACACCAACACCAAGATCGGCGGTGTATCTTCACCGAGGGAAGGTGCTCCCGATCTCGGCGATGGTAATATTAGTTTAGCTTCGTAGATGGCCGAAGTATTACCACCAACACCGAATTTCAGGATCATCGTTCCCCCTGTTGAGTCACGCCCGTGTGCTGGTGTTGGTGCACCTTTCCAAGCCTCCAAGCTTGCGGCTTCCCCGGGCAGCGCAGCCCTCCAACATCGGCCAGTTCCGGGCGACTGGTGGCGTTCTACCTTGAATGCCTCCGCTGGGGTCGCGGCCGAGTCGACACACTCCACAATTGGGTGTTGAAAACGCCGCACACTGGCGCGGCCTTGGCCCCACTGGCGTGGCCTTGGCCCCGCTGGCCGACATGCCCGCGTGGGCGGGGAGATCTGCGGCCAAGTGGGGTTGGGGATCATTTTATCAAACGTCGCTGATATTTGTTTATTGTTCAGCTGCCGAGTCCTGTCGGGGCCATATCCTGCGGGATGCCCGCGCGCAGCCCTCCTCAGCCTTCTCCCCGGTGCCCTCGCCGCCTCAGAATGACGAGGCCTCCGAGTGCTCGGAGACGGCCTTCGGAGGACGTCAATTCCACAACTGCACCGGTCATGCTCCATCCCGAGCCCAAGATCGGTTCACTCGCTCACGCCCTCCAGGCCTGGGTTTCTCAACCCGAAATCCGAAGCTGTGAAAAACAACAAGAGCGTGAAAACGCCGTCGGACGTCTCGACGAATCTCTGAGCGGCATGTCCCGAGCCGGGTCAATATGTGAGGTCCCTTGGCCTGGAGGGTTGCCAGAAGAGCTCGTCGGGCCAAATGTGGGTCGAATCGTGGAATCGGATCCACTCGGCAACGGGTCAGATCGCGTTTGGATCTTCGCGGACTCGGATCGGAATCGAAAAGCTTGGGCTCGTGGACGGACTCGACCCTGGCAGCCCGGAGAGGGGCTCGGTCAGCGCGGGATCGGACCGGGTCGAGATCGGAATCGCATCGGAACTAACCAAACCAAGTCGCGAGCACGAATCGACTCGAAACGCCGAAGTCGGGAAATCGAACCGTGGGATGAACCGTCTGACGAAAAGAGCACGTCGTGAGCACGAGCCGTGGGAAGAAAGCACGAGCCGCTGGCAACGTCTGGGTATCGAGGCGGATCGAACCACGTCGTGAGCGGCTCCGCCCGTCATGGCCTCTTCGCGACGCCTGGGCCCCGCGGGCGTGCGCCAACCCCGTGCCGCCCTCCGGGGGGTGGGGGGGGCGGTGGGAGGTGGCCTCTTGGGTGGGGCTCCCCGTGGGGCCGCGGAGCGTGCGAGGGGCGCGCAAAGTGAGGTGTTGACGGGAGGAGGGTGGAGCGGGAGGAAGAGGAGAGGGCTGGAGGAGGAGGAGGAGGATAAGGATAAGGATAAGGGATAAGGCCCTCGGAGGTCAGTGGTCACAAACCTTTAGCGCAACTTGGGAGGTCCCCTGGGATTCATATGGAAGCAACCCTTCTAATCGACCTTTGTCGGCCCGAGGAACTGCCTGGAGCTAGGCGATGCGGAGGGCTGCCTACGCGGGCCCCCCGTGTCGCTGCCCCGTTGCTGGGGCCCCTGCGGAGGAGGAGGAGGAGGAGGAGGAGGAGGAGGAGGAGGAGGAGGCGGGGCCGTCCCTTCAAAGCGAGGACCCAACGCCACAGGATGCTTGGGAAAACGCATCGAAAGGATCAAGGGGGGGGAGGGAGAGGATGGAGAGGGCAAGGAGGACGGAGAAAGAGGGGGAAGAGGGGGGTGAGGAGGCCGGGGAAAAGGGCAGAGGTGGCGAGGAGGGAGGAAGGACAGAGTGAAAGTCGGCAGCGCCACACGGGGGGGGGGGTCATCGACGACATTGCTCTGGGGGGGGGGCTGATTGAGTGATGGTGCGGGAAAGCGGTAGCAGCGCACCCCACGACATTGCACCCCATCACCCGCCCATTTGTTCCACCGGATTTTTGTCGAGAGCCTTCCCCGAGCCTTCAGTGCAATGCCGAGTCACAGCCCACGCACCCTCCCCACCCAGACGGCGTGCCCAGGGTCACTCGCAAAATCACGCGCGCATGATTTTGCGAATGAAATCCAGACTCGTGAATTAAGCTCACGCGCGGGCGCGGCTGAGTTGCGACCGCCCACGCGACGCGAGAGCAGCCAAATACTTTGCGCTCTCGGCGTCCAACCTGGCGTCATCTCCCCGCGGGCCCTCGCGGTTGCTGCGCGTATGGTGCCGGCGCGTGTCCATCCATGTACAGCACTCTGGTGACGTCCACAGATATCCCGCGGGCACAAGACCCACCAAACCCATGATGCCCCGAGTGATGCCCGCTCCTCCTTCGAACAGCTCAGCACGCGCAGTGGTGCGTGGGATGTTATGTGGATATTGCACCGAGTGCTTTATGGCAGCTGCCAAGGTGATCAAGCCACGCCCTGACGTGCTGCACGAAGGGGCCGCCGCCTCACCAAATTGAACGGCATTCGTGGACGCCCATTGAACACCAACTGGGCGGGGCTGGCGATGGCCGCTCGCCGCCGCTAGACACGCAAGGGCTGCAATCCACGAGCATCGAACCCACGAAACTGTCGAACCATGACCACGACGGTGCAACCAAATGCTTGGGATCGACTAAATATGCCTGCACATCAAAAAGCGTGTGTTCTTTGCGGGAGAAGCCCCCTCACGACAGCAGAAAAAATGCCCTGCAAATTGCGACTGAAAAATTACTCGCCCAAAATGTCGAATACAGCCCCAGGGCCCTTTACCAGAAAATCTGGGTCAGCGCAACATGCGACGGTGTTCGCTTGTTTGTTTCGGCGATTTGCCGCCGCCCCCCACCGTTAAGACACGCGCTCAACCCAGCTTACTCCGCGCCGCCTCCGCCCGCGCCCCAGCCCCCTGCCAAGCAGGGCGTTCGCCGACGCTTCCGAGCTGCATCAAGCCGATGCGGCGCCTAGGCGCCTAGGCACTTGCCGCTCCGCCGCGCCCCTGCGACCGGCTTCCGACCGCGGGGGCGCGGCTTGGCGACGGGGCCAGCCAAGGGCGGACGTCGGGAGGGAGTCGTCGAGAAGGCGCCGAGGGGGCAGGGGGGGCAGTGGGCGGAAGGCTGATCGGAGGGCGAGGAGGGAAGGAGGAGGAGGAGGATAACACGTTTCTCCCACATAGGTCCGATGCACCCTGCGCGCCGATGGAAAGTGCGTTGGCGTGACGTGAGCCTGATCCCGCTAGCGATGCAGCATAATGCGCGGCTGCCCAGAGCACGCCTCGTCTTGAACATCGCAGCGGGCGAAGGGGCTGCACCCGATGAGCGCGCATCCGCGGCTCGCGTCGCGAGCGCGGGGCCCGCGCAGACAAACTTGGCCCCGAGCGAGTCGACCCCGCCGCGCTGGCAGAGCGAAGGAACTACAAACCGCAGCGCGATCGAAACTCCGATCCGCAAATAATTGAATAGAGAGAGGTCGCTGCCCATGGGCACCCTTGACTCCTCGTGCAACGCGCGCCCCTCCCCCCTCTGAAGAGACGCCAAACCGCCAAGAATGCGGCGCGGCGCCGGGGGCACGCTGACTCCGCATTGGACACTCAGCCGCGCGAACAAAGACGCCAACGCAGATGCGACGGCGCGAATTGCCCCCCACCCGCACACCCTCGGATTCGCCCATCCGCACTCCCGCGTGGCTCATCCCATCCTGGTCATTGTGTAAATAGATTTCGACTGATTGTTAGGGTGCGCGTCGAAAGCTGACTCGGTCGAACCGTCGGCGCCGACGTTCGCGCGTGCTCCAACGATCACCTCGGGATCGGGTCCGCGCGGTGACCCCCTCCTATGCTGCAGGGCCCTTTCGACGTCGCGCGAGGATCAAACGCTCATGTGGGTTGGGGCCCCGAAGGAATCCACGAGGCGATGCGAATGGGCGGATCGAGATGGATGGAATGGGCGGGGCGGGAGAGCGCGCGTTGGAGGACACGGAGGGCGGGGTGCGAGGGAAGGGTCGGGAGTGGCCAACGTGCACTTGATTGCGCCCGCGTCGACATGTGAGTTGCGAGCGACGCCCCGATGTCGAATGATGGCGGGAGTGCGATCAGCGGGTCTAAGGAAAAGCCAATGCCGCTGGCCTGGCCAGCTGCGCGATGACCTCGAGTTGCCCCTTCCTCTCCCCAGTGGCGGGGGCAATGGAGGTTTGGGCGAGAAGATTTCGCGTCTACGCGACGCTGGCGACGGGGTGGGTGGGCGTGTGGGTGGGCGGGGTGGGGGGGGGAGGGCGGCGCTGCCTGCCGAGCGCAAGGTCGATGCCCATCGCCTCGCCCGTGAGTTCATGGACGGCGGCGCGGGCGCGGCGCGAATGCGAATCTTCAGCTCGTCAAGCGATGGGGGGCGTGCGCGCGAACTTTTCACGCGCGCCGCTTGCCCCTCAACGCGACGAATACAAACAGGGAGCGAGGGGTCGCTCGGCCCTTCCCCCCCGCGCCGTTCGCGCTCGCCGCGGCGCCCCGCGCACGGGCATCGGATTCGAGCCGATCAGCCGTTATCAAACTAGGCTCCCGCAAGATTCTTGCGCCCCCATCCCCGATCCCTCCATCCCCCAATCCGCCCGCGCAAACATGCTCCATCGATTGGGTCCACCCCTCCGTCTGTGGCGGTCGACGCTGCACATTGCTGCGCAGCCGTATGTGTGACGCACATTTGTACATGTATCACTCGTTGCCTGTGCGAATGGCGCGTGCAATTGTCATCATTCATGCACATGAACATTGCGCTCTCTCTTTCCCTCGCGCTCGCTATCCCTCGCTCTCAAGTATGTGTTGTTTCTCTATGTCTCTGTCTGTCTGTATCTCTATCTATATATATATCTCTCTCTCTCTGTTTCTCTGTCTCTCTTGTTCTCTCTCCCTCTCTCTGCCCCCCTCTCTCTAGTATTCTCATTATCTCACTGTTGTTGTTTCTCTTTTTTGTTTCTCTCTCTCTCTCTCTATATATAGATATATAGATATGCATAGCTACATCTTCCGTGGGCGAACATATGCAGGCATATGGATACGCACATGTACACATAGTCCCGATGTGCGTTGTAATTTATATGCGCTGAAGTTGCCCACTTCTACATCCACCGCCCACTACCTGAACCGCACCGCAACGCGCCTGCCAATCTATCCCTCGGCAACCCTTCAATGGGCGCCCAGCCGCAGGCGCGAGCATGCTCAAACAACACAAACAGTGCGCCCCGGAAATTGCAGCCGAAACACTTGCCCAGCCTTTGACATGATAAAGGTCCTAGGCGGCGGCCTGCACTAACGCCTTTGGCGGGGCCCTCCTGCCAGCGGCCCAGGATTGGATGCAAATCGGCATCGCGTGTTCATGTGCCTGGGACGAACCGACCGTCGTTCAAAAGCACGCGCAAGTCGGCAGCGATGGCCCGCCTCATGGCGGGCCCAAGGAACAGCGCGCGCAGCGCATCGACAGCCAACGAGGTGGCTGGTGAAGAGCGCAGTTCTACCTCGAAGATCGGGTTCCTGAAATTGAAAAGTCCACGATACTTGGCTGATCCGACCCGTCGCGCCGAGCGCGCAAGGAACAACCGCCTCGATGCCAGCGGCGTCCATCAACGATGCCCACGGGGCAACCCGACCGCCCGCAACCCAATCCACGCCGTCGGCCTTGGAGTCATGCGCGGCAAATAAATATGCCACGCATCTTCCTCGGGGAACCCAACCATCTCAAAAGCCAAATCAGCTCTCTCCTGCGCGCGGGCGCCCCGATGCGCGCCTCGACCTCGCAGGCTCGACGCCCCGCGTCGTGGCTCACGTGCTCCCGCAGGGCCCGAGGAGGCTGCCCGTGCGACTTGCGCATTACGCAGTTGCCCCCATCTTCCACGGTCGACATGCAGCATTGGCGCGGGCTCAACTTAGACGCCCACCATGCCATGCCCAAAGGGTGGCTGCGCCCCCCCCTGGACCACCCCCTGCCGCAGCTGCATCAATCCAAACATTGATCGCCGACGCGAAGTTGCGACGGCCCGCTGCTAAGTCAATGGCGCAGAAGCCAGTGGCAATATCGCGCCGCCCAGCTGCCTGCGCCTCGCGTTGCGCGGCGTCTAGATAAGACGCCAGGGGTAACGAACGAGCACAACCGTTCGCAATCGCTTATACCACATGCGGGCGCTCCGTGCAAGCGGGCGCACTGAGAGCGTCGTCTGAGACGTCCAGGCTCTTGAGCTTCATCGAGGTCGACGGGTTGTTGGCCAACTCCGTCGTCGACGACGCCCGTGCAAGTCTCATCGAAGACATGCGCTTGGCGCGCGCGCATCGTCTGTCGGTCGCAGGCGCTTCCACATGGACGAACTCGATGTCGCGACGATGCATTGCGGCGCCCAGATGTTTTGGCTGCTGCCCAAGTTAAGGCGCAATTGCGGCCCCGCTTCGCGCCGCGCTGCGAAGCCCGATGCTTGTCTCGGCCCAGCGGGCGCGCGAGACCTATCGGGCGCCGCCGTCGCAGGGCCGACGGCGGAGCCCGCGGCGGCGCCGCGCCAGAGCGAGCGCAGCTGGCGCCATGTAGAGCACTGTATGTGGACGCGTGCATTGCGTTGTTGAGCGACCGCTAAACTTACAACCTAAAATGTTCAGTCATCATACCCTCAGATCACCAATCGTCAATGATCCATGGTCTGTTGAGTTGCTGCTATAGTCGTGCGCGCAGGAGTGCTGCGTGCGAGCCCGCCCTCCATGCACCCCCCCATGCTCCGCTGTGTCGCGCCTGTCTCTCCACCAGATCTCAGAGCCCCAAGTGACCCGCGCGCTGCCGATCGCAAATCGCGGGAGGGTCGCGACGAAAAGAGCCGAGCCACAAACTCCGATATCGCGGGCGTTTCGCCGCCGATCGGACCTCTCGCCGAGCTCCGCCTGCCCCCGGCGAGCGCAATCTGGCTCGCGTGAACCCGCGGCTGCCCCGTTAGTTGTTTTGCAAACTGGGCCAGCCAAGTCAATTTTGAAAAGGGCGGGGCGATCGCCGCCGTGAGCCACCGCGCGCGGCCTCGCAAGGCTAGTCGACCACGCGTGACACCATCGCCCACTTTACACATGGGCAAGCACCAGCGTCGATGCCACAGCTGGAGCAAAGGCGCCGCGCGGCGCCGGCCCACGCGTCGAGCGGCCCGACGCGCCCAAGGCGCATGGCCCGCGCACTGCCCGCGAGAGAGAGAGAGAGAGAGAGAGAGAGAGAGAGATATATATAGAGAGAGCGAGAGAGAGAGAGAGAGAGCGAGAAGGAGAGAGAGAGAGAGAGAGAGACAGGAAAAAAGAGAAAGACATATAAAGAGAAACAGCGAGAGAAAGTTATACGGCACTAGCGAGGGAGTGCGTGAATGCTATGTGGAGGAAGGTAGGACACTGTTTTGGGTTGACTGTCTGCACGCGAACGGAAGCAATCATGCATGCATGCCGAATGCATGTACGCGCATGCGCGCGCGGCGCAAACTGCGCCGATGACTTGGTGACGCTTACAGAGAAAAGCGATGGTGTACATTTGTTTCCATCGTCGGCCCCCTTGGGGCATGGCCCCGTTGCAAGCGCGCCAGCGACGGGCCGCCCGAGGCGGGTGCTGGGGCGCCCAATTGAAACCGCAGCAACCTGAAGCGTTGCAGAGGATGCTGAGGCCGCGGCGCAGAAGTGAAAAAGGGGCGCGCGCAACTGGCGCACCGATGGGACACAGTCGCCGCACCCCCAGCCGAAAGGCGGGCAGCGTTACAAAGACTGCGGTGCAAGAAATGATAGAACTCGCACGCTCGCCCGCTGAAATAAACCAGTTGGAATCCCACACTGCGCGCCGTCGCCACAAGAAGTGCTTCGCCCTCCTCGCGATCCAGGCGCGCCCCCGCCTGCCGCGAAACAGGCGCGCCCGCTCTCGCCACCCGCGCCCCCCACCCCCGAACCTCCGGGTGGAGATAACGCGCGGCTTCCTCCGCCGCAGCAAAGTCAGCGAGGGGGTCAGCGCGTGCTGGGGGGGGGGGGGGGGGGCAGCGGCAGGCGGCGCCTGCCTCGCGCCAAGGCCCGGGCCCCGCGCGGAGGCTTCCAAGATAGCAACAGAGACAACAGTCGTGCCAGAGGCAGGCTGGCATGAGCCTGGGGCGGGGAGAGCCTCCTGCGCAGGCGGGGCGACGCAGCGCTGGCCTCTCGAGCCTGGGCGCGCGCCGGGAGCGCTAGCATGCCCGGGGTCGAGACAAGACCGGCGGGCGCCGCCTGGGAGGCTCCAACGCCTCGCGGCGGAGGCTGGCTGGCGGCAAAGCACACGCGCCCAGCTCCTCTGCGCGAGCTGCTAGTGATCCTGGACGAATCACGGTAGTGAGGGTAGAGGCCTTCGTATGTTCGCCGCAGTGCGGTCGGGGCCCCTACCGAAAGACGCCGGCCGCGCCCCTGACCTAACTCGCGGCAGCGACTCGGGGCGCATGCTCCGCAAACCGCGCAGAGGAACAACCTCTTCTCAACGTCATCCTTGGGCACTCTACAGCAAGCTAGAGCGCGGCCCAGAAACAGATCCAAGGTTTCCCGCCACGTGCTGCTCATGCCATTACATCCGGTCATGGGCATGGAAGATGCGTCTTTCCAGAGAGCTAGGCAACGCAGGCAGCGAGACCTTCCGTGCTCGAGATGCCCGCGCGGGGGATCACTGGGGCGGGGTGTGACTGGAGGCGAGGCTACGTGCGACATCGCATCTGCAACATGCGGGCGCGCTCCCCTTGGCTATAACGAGGGGTGCGCTATCACAAGCAGCGCCCGCGCAGAGCCACTAATGCACTCGCGCGTAACATGCCAGGTGAGATTATCGCCTGCTCGTTCCCCAACTGTGGGAACATGCTCCTCGACCCAACTCCCCGTGAACGTTCAGCTAGCCCCGTTTTCCTGTAAAGTTGAATGCGTCTCTGTAACTTGCGCATGCGCCTATCTCTTGCGCATTATATGTGATGTGTGCTTCAGTGTCTGCGTGTCGCATGCATTTCATTGGCATCCGTTTCGCGCGCATGTTCATGCGCATTGCCTCGGACTCCAAACCAGGTTCCCGTTGATTTTCTCGAGCGCCAAGCCCCCCGGCCCCGCCCGACCGCCGTGCCCATGTCCGATGGTCTCTCAATCCCTCCGCGCACGTGCCGGCGGCGCAGCGCCAATCCCCGCCCGTGATCGCAGCGCCGGTAGGCGCGACCCCCTGTCGGGCACCTCATTTAAACATCTGGCTATCCGCCGCAGGGGGCGGCGGCACGAGGAAGACGTGAGCAATTGCGCATGAAAAAGCAATCGAGCGGCATCGGAGATGGCGCGCTTCATCCTCAGTCCGTCGCTGCAAAGCAAGATGCGCAGGCGCCCGTCGATGCTGCTTTGCCTCTAGGCAAGGCCCTTGATCGCGACTGCCATCGTCGCCGCCGGCGATCTTCTCCATTTGCCCGAAAAGGCGCCGGCCGCTTCGCGCAGAAAAGCGTGCTTCACGTCGTGAGGCGACGTCGGTCATCTTAATCTTCGCCACCGAGAACTCAGCGTCATTCGCGGCCTAGGCCCGCGCGGGTTCCTGCTGCGCAGTTCTGATCGCGCGGTTCCCCAACTGGACCGTCAACAAAAAAACGGCGGAGCGCCATCCTGGACTCGGCCGCGAGCTCCTGGAAGTCGCCCTTGCCCTCCTCATCGGGCGCGTCGCCCGCGGCGATCCCATCCGTCTCCCGCTTTGAAGCGGGCTCTCTGCCGCGCGGTCGCCCTTTTCCGAGGGGCATCGGCGCTTGGCATCCGCCGATTCATTCGCCGCGTCATTTTCGCAAGAACCGGCGCGAGTCCGGCGGCGGCAGGGGGGCATGGGGGGGGCAGATGAGGATGAGCGCAAAAGAAAAGGGCACGGCACAGCACGCTAACATATAGACCACGCAGGAGAAGCGAGCAAGATCCTTCGGCTGATCGGCGATTGCCGATTTGCGGCGCGCGCGCCCCGCTTCGGAGCCTCGACCTCGGGCTCCACGCGCGCGCCCTCTGCCTTCGCGTCGATCGACTCGCCGCCGCCGTCGTCGCCAGCTGGGGCATCTCGGGGCCGACTGTGGCGAGGCACCCCCCCGATCAAGCCCCCCCCCCCGCCCCGCCCACCCGCCCTATCTTCGCACCGCAACGCCATCTCGGCCCCAGCATGCGTCTGCCCCTGTCTAGCCCAGCCCATCGCCCTCATTCCCCCCGCTCAAGTCATTCCTTTCCGTCTCACCGTCCTCGCCCAATTCCCCCCTCGCCACCCTCTTCCCCCCCCCCCCATCCTCCTTCCCCCCCCCCCTTCCCACCCCCCCGTCGCCGTCGCCCGCGCCCCCCCCCCCCCCCCTCATCGCCTCCATTCTGCGCCTCCGCGCCCCCCCCCCCCCCACTCCGCCCACCCCCCCCACCCCCCCCTCGTCGCGGCGCCTTGTTTGCCGGGTGCCTCGTCGCGGAACCGCTCGGCACGCGCGGCCCGCGCCCCGGCGAAGCATTTCGAGATGCCCGTCGGCGCGGTAGCGCGGGGCCGGGCCGAACTCAATCGCAGCCGACTAGAAATCGACAGCGATAGATTCGACTCGCGAGACCCCCTTCTATCGCCCTTTCCCCATCCCCCTGCTCATTCTTCTCCTCCCCCTCCTCCTCCTCCTCCTCCTCCTCCTCATCCTTGGCCATCGTTCTTCTCCTCGCCCTCCTCGTCTTCGCCCCCGCCGCCGCCGCCCCCCCCCCGCGCCCTCGGCGCCTGCCCGAGCGGGCAGGCAGGCGGGGGGTCGCCGCAACTAGGCGCGCGGCACTCGCGTGTGAATATATAGACACGCATGTAGATCTATACATTTGCTTATCTATCTGAGCGAGGGGGCCGAACGGACATCCATTGCCCCTGGGTGCGCGGCCGAAGCGCGGATCCGCGGTGAAGATTCTGCTCGCCGTTGTCGTCGTCGTCGCCCCCCCCGCGACTCGGCCCGCGACCCGCCCGCGACCCGCGCCGCGACCCGCCCGCGACCCGCCCCGCGACCCAACCGCGACCCGCCCGCGACCCACGCGCGATCCGCTCGCGACCCGCCCGCGACCCACCCGCGACCCACCCGCGACCCGCCCGCGACCCGGCCCGCGACCCGCCCGCGACCCGCCGTCGACGCACCCGCGACCCACCTGCGACCCAACCCGCGACCGCCTACATTGTTGCAATAAGAAAATCGACGCCTGCGGCGAGCCCGTTGCATACCGTGAGAAATTTTGCGCCTGCGGCGGGCTTCATCAATGCCTCGCAGACTGCTGACGCCCCCGCTGCCCCCTCACTCTTATCCACAACCGCGAGAGTTCCACGTATATGTATATATATATATATATATATATGAGCTTAGGCTGCTACCCGTGCCAAGATAAACTTTTTCTTCGGCATGCTCCGCTGCTTCGAAGCAAATCAAGAGAACGAGCGGCAGGCGGTGACAGGGCAGCACGATGGCGCTGACCTGAACGGACTGAGCGAGCGGCATTCAAGACTCTGAGCCCCCTGTGGGGCGAAGTGACGCCCAGGAAGGCGGGGGATGGGGACGGCAGGCGGGTCCTGGAAAAAACTTGAGCATAAGTACAACATACGGCACTGAACGCAGCAAGATCGTTAATGTGCAAGCACAACGCATGAGCTTAGGCTGCTACCCGTGCCAAGATCAACTTTTTTCTTCGGCATGCTCCGCTGCTTCGAAGCAAATCAAGAGAACGAGCGGCAGGCGGTGACAGGGCAGCACGATGGCGCTGACCTGAACGGACTGAGCGAGCGGCACTCAAGACTCTGAGCCCCTACCCACTGCCATCCAGTGTCTTGGCCTTGGCCACCACCAGCGCTGCAAGATCTTTGCAGAGCGCCGCAGGGTAAGGGCACGCCCTCGAAGTCCAGAACACACCGAGCGGGTCTTTACCCTTCAGTGTTATGTGTGCCTTACCTGTTGCACTACACCTTTTTTGACAGCCTGTACACAGGCGGAGGGAAGGCTGCGCTGGCAGCCAATTGAAAAGCAAAAAGGTAGTCGCCTTTTTCCAGGGGACCTGATACTGGCAATAATCAACAGAAGCCCACTCGGCGTGAGCGTCGCGGGCCATGTCCAGCAGCTTTGGGACCAGCCAGAGGCGAGACGAGCGAGGGTTCTCGAGAGAGAAGGGGACTCCCGCCTCGACGGCAGCAGCCAGCAGGCGCAGAACATTAGCGAGCAGACGATTGGCGATCCTCACCTTCTCAGCGTCCGCCGCCGCCAGCAGAGGGAGGCCGTGCAAATTCGCATCGTCCCTGAGCGGCGGCGGACCCTGTCCATCATTCTTCCTTGCCCGGCTCCACGTTTTGCAGTCCAGGCCGACATACACCCCCGCGACCTCCTTCCGTGAGATCCTCAAAACCAGACTGTCGATGAGGGACGCATCAAGAAGGTCGGCTCGCGGGTCGTCAGCGTAGTCCCAGCCTTCCGAAGCCCAGCCGGCGGCGTGGACGGCCTTGGCCAGGGCGGCGGAGCCGCACATGAGCTCGACGAACGGCCTGGCACGGGCGCGGGCTGCGGCACCTTGGCAGAAGGTGCGGGGCGGCGCATGCTGGGCGCAGGCGCCGCCTGCAGCCGCGCCGACGGCGTGGCCGTCCGCGGCCTCTGGGGCCGCGCCAGGAGCCTCTCGAGCTCGGCGTGCAGCTTCGCGGGCGCCGCCTCGGCCCTGCGGCGGACGTCGACTGGGGGCGCTGCAAGCTCCTGCTGCACCAGCGCGTGGGCCTCGTAGCGTTTCATCGTGTAGTCGCTGGCCCACCGCCCGCGCCTCTTGATCTCGCCCATGGATCGATACCTCTTGAGGCGATCGTGCGACGGGCCACCGTGGCGGAGCTGGTAGGGCACGTACCTGGTGGGCACCTCGGCCAGCTCCAGCGACTGACGCCACATGACGCCCAGCTGCGCGGCGGTGAGACGGACCGGCGGCGCCTGCGGGTCCCCCGACCTCGCGCGCGCCAGCAGCGGGCCCAGCCAGGGCACCTCGACCGAATCGAGGAGCAAGCTCTCGTCCGACAAGCTGGTCTTGCTGTACTCGCCCCTCGCGCTGGGGTGCAGGTTGAAGCCGTAGTCCGTGCGCGAGCCCGAGGGGGGGAAGAGGTCCTGCTCGCGCAGGCCGACGGCCTCGGAGGGCCTGAGGTACACCCAGAACATCGTCACCACCATGAGCGCCGCGTGCGGGGACCCCAGCTGCGTGGCCATCACCAGCGCGACCAGCGCGACCACCTGCCAGGGCATGGGCGGGCGCGTCTGGCCCGGGTCCAGGCGCCTCCAGCCCTGGAGGGCCCGACAGAAACGCGGCAGGCGGAGCGACCCCTTTCGGGAAAAGTCGGAGCGCGCCGAGATGTACGCGGCATATGTTTTCAGGACGGCGGCTCTCTCGAGCCCGATGCTCCAGGCGTAGTCGGCGTAGTTCATCGGCGCCAGGTCGACCTGAGCCGCGGTGTGCAGCGGCAGCTCGAAGAGGTCCACGAACGTCTGGAAGTCGTCGAGGGCGTCCTTGTAGTATGCCTGGGTCTCGGGCGCCACCGCGTGCCACTCCAGGAAGCTCCTCTCGTCCTCCCCCACCATCGTGAACGGCCCAGAGGCCCGCAGACGGTGAGCGATCCTCTCCTCCTTCGTCGCCCCAACAAACGGCCTGCCCTTCAAAAAGCTCTTCTGCACGATCTTGGGGCTGGCAGCTGGGCGCTTGACGGACACCGCGCGGGGCAGGCGAGACACCTCCCGACTTGGCATCCCAGCGCCTCGACCCCTCATCGGAGGGGTTGAGCTCCGAAGGTATCCACCGATGCTCGAACCGCGACGCAGTGGCGACGGAGTAGGCAGCCTCTCTGCGGCAGCACAGCAGAAGCGGATAGGAGGAGCATCGCCCACGTCCGAGCGCGAGCACGGTGCCGAGGTTGTCCCCGAAACGTAGATGACGGAGACCAAAGGAGGCCTGGGCCCTTGTGATATGACGAGATGTCATGTTCGAAGCCCTCCCCTCGATAATAGTGATGGGCTCCTTGACGTGAGCCCTGGCCGAGACCACCTGCTTCCACTGGGGGCCCTGCAGAGCCTGTACGGGCACCTCTGCGAACTGCGGGTTGAGCTCCCAGAGGTCCTTGCCAAGGTCCATGCTGGTGCTCTTGGGGGCCTTGACGGTCTCGATGTCGCTGAAGACGTCGAACGGCCCCTCCGAGGCCCCGTAGCCTCCAGAACGGACTCCCAGAGCAGAACGGCGTGCCGAGATAGCCGAAGGCATGCGATATCTCCATCTCTCACTGACTGACCCGATACGTTTGACAAGATCTGATGACAGTGTTGTCTGGCATGTCGCCATGCCCGTCAAGCAAGCGTCGCAAGCGAAGACCGTCGGCGACCACTGAAGCCGAAGGTTAGCAGACATCAGCGGCAGCAGGCGACGGCACTGCTCGACTTCGCGGGCAGCTGAGGGCCAGAGACGGGCTCGCACGAGATAGCAATCTCTGACGAAATCATACAAACTCCTGAGGATCGAGAGCAGCTCCCTCTTCAGCATCAGATGATCAATGAGATGACCCACGTACCTCTCCACCTCCCTCCCCGTGACTCTAGGGCGCTGCTCTAGCCACAGTGGAGCTTGGCGGAGGCGCTCGGAGCGCTCGGGCCGTGAGAAAACTCGCCCAGACGCGCCTTCGATCAGACGGCCGAGGCTGGTGAAGACGTCAGTGGCCTCGACCACCTCGTGAATCTGCACGCCATGCTTCCTCCAGGCGTCGCAGATCTGGTGCATCAAGACATTGCATCTGACAGGGTCGGTGCCGATGACGTTGATGTTATCGCAATAGGGGAGGAGGCAAGGGACCCCCCCGTCGAGCGGGGGCACCGGACCGTGATCGGTCACCACCCGCGGGAACCCGAGCCCCGAGGCAGAGCAGCAGACATGCGCATTCGCACGCTGCCCAAGCCAGAAAAGCCCAAGACCAGCCCATCGGAACGACCCGCAGGAACGGCCACACCCAGCCCCCTGAGGGGCCCTCGGGAGTGTCCACTGCCTCAACCCCCCATTGCGACAACGAAGCCTGCGACACCGGCGGCAGCGAGAAGAACAGTCCCAGCTCCTCCCTCAGGCCGAGAGCGTAGAAGTAGTTGCGCACATCAGCCTGGGCGCAGAAGAGCTTGGTGCTGAAGCTGCCGTCCTCCTTACGATCATCAGGGAGCTGTAGGCGACCGTGCGCAGCCGATGTCCCCATGGCCAGCGGCGGCGGGTCGCGAAAACGTCGATTTGGCACTCTAGCGCCCCACGCGAGACGCTGTGCTCCACTCTTCTTGGCCACGAAAAAAGGGGTGACTAAATCCTTCGGGCGGCACGTGAAACCCAGCATGTTAGCCTTCACCAGGTGGCCGATGAAGGTGTGGTCTGCCACAGGGTCACGCTTCAAAACTTCGTCCATGTAGGGAGTGACGGGCGGCTCGCTATCCAAGACGCGGGACCACTCGTCAGGAGTCTTCATCATCGCTTGCTCGTAGTCCAGCACGTAGCTCCCCCCGATCCCGTCGAGCACCGACTCAACAGGAGGTATGACCGCACCCACTTCTGGGATGTCGACTCGGGATCTGACGTACCTTACCACGGGACTCGGTGCCTCGTCCGCGGTGTAGGACAGGCTGGAGGCCAGGAGCTCCTTCGCGGCTCCACGGCGAGAAAAGTGAGTGTCAGACTTCGGGGCCATCCTGACCTCGTTCAAAATGGTGGCGGTAGCAAGCCGCTGAGCCGCCGTGATGGGCCCACGCTGCTCGCACGGAGGATGGAGAGCGTTGAGACCCGCAATGGCATCATTGGCGCACTGCTCCGTCTGCCGCCTATGGGCCAGCCTTCGCCTCGTCGACGTAGACGCTGGCGCAGAAGTAGGCGGAGTCGGCTGAATGGAGGGCAGCGGGAACAGATCACGCTGGCGATCGTCCGCTGCACTCAGCCCAGGAGGGCGTCCCATGTCACACGATCCTCGGACGGTCGGTACCTCGCGATCCCCGAAGCCTGCCCTGGCTGGAGGGCGTGAGGTGCGTGCCGCTGGGCCCCCACGGCCACAGTCGGTCGGTACCCCACGACCCTCAGCGCCAGGAGCAGTGCGAGGTCGGAAGGTGCGTGCCGCCGAGGCACCACAGGCCTTGTGTACGTCGCGGGCCGGCCAGCCCCCGCGACTGGGAGCCGTCGTGATCCCTGCCCGCCAGTACCGCTGGCGTCGGTCCTGCCGCCCCCCTTGCCGCGGCGCAGCTTCTGCTCCTCCTTCGCCTTGCGAGCCTCCTTGAGGATCGCTGCCCTGTCGCGCACGCCCGCGGCCACGTGGCGCTGCAGGTCGGGCGCGACGGCGGCGCCCTGGCGATGAGTGGCCCAGCCCATGAACTCATCGGCCGCGGAGTAGTCTGGGTTCGAGGGAGAGGCCGAGTGAGCATCCTCGATGACCTGGATCCTGCGCACGACGAGCTCGGCGCTCTGGAGCGCAGGGGCGTTGAGCTGGTCCACGGTCACGATTGCCTCCAGCACATGGCACAGCACCTCGTGTTCGTGAACTGAACGATCTCCATCAGGGATGCGAGCCGACCTCAGCCAGTTCGAGTGGTGAGTGACTGGCGTGAGCCCGGCATCCCGATACGACCTCAGCACCCAATCCGTAGTGCGAGGGCCCTGCAGCATGATGCCGCCCTCAGGCTCATCCACGATCTGCATGTCCACGGCCTCGCTGCATGGGCGACGGCGCGCCCCCTGCTGGTTGAAACGCACAGGCAGCACGCGTAGGTCGTCCACGACGAAGGCGTCCACGTCGGCTAGGGCCACCTGGCGCGCTCCGACGAAGCCCCCTCCATGAGGCACCAGCGCCAGCTCCCCGTGAACGACGGCGCCCTGAGGGAGAGGATCAGGCATCTGCTCGCCGCGCCGCATCCCCTGGAAGTCCTCGATAGCCAGCCACACTGTGCCAGCCACTGCGGGGGCGGCCGCGGCTCCAGCGCGGGGGGCCCCTCCCACCACGCCAGCGCCTCGAGGCACGATGGCCCCCTGTGGTGCGGCCGCCGCGGGAGGAGCCGCCACGGGCGCCGCTGCGGCGGCAGGAGCAGCGGCAGCAGGCGGCGCCACCCCCCCGACAAGGAGCGAGCCCTCGCGGATCAGCTGCTGGACCTCGGCCGCCGTCGGCACCTGGCGGAAGCGGTAGACGTGGGCGGGGTTGACCCCAGGGGGGGTGGCGCCCTGCGCTCCCGACCACCGCACATCTCTGAGGTCGTCGGACGTCGTGTACTCTGCGTAGTGGTCCCCATCTGGCGAGTACGTGCTGACAAGACCTGGATCCCCGATCGAGACCCCTGTCGCGAGCCTCTCATGATACACCGGCGCTCCAGGCAGGTCATACTGGAAGATCACGTAGTCACCTACTCTCGCCATTGCGCCTCCTGATCAGCTGCAGCTGCTCTCGCGCTCGATCCCCCACCCCTGTCGCCTCGGCGGCGACGCGGCCGCCCCGCCGCCAGACTGCGCCGCCCAGCCCGAGCCCCGCAGAGACTCCCGCCAGGTATCCCCAGCAGGCCGAGGGAATGTCGAGCCCGTCAGGGACGAGCTCCACTCCTGCAGGCGGGCAGGAAAGATTCACCAGCGGCACGGGGCACGCTGGGGTTGGGCAGGCCAGCGCTGGGCAGACCTGGACGGGGCACGAGACGTTCGCGGGCGGGCACGCCAGCGAGACCGCGGGGCACTGGGGCACCGCCGAGATCAGGGACTGGCGCAGGGCCAGCAGCTCGAGAGCACGGACCCCTGCAGACTGGAAGGTCTCGATGAGGGCGGACTGAGCCCCCATCAGGGAAAACCGCTCCTGGAAAAAACTTGAGCATAAGTACAACATACGGCACTGAACGCAGCAAGAGATCATTAATGTGCAAGCACAACGCATATAAATATGCATGTGTATATATATATATATGCACACACATAGACCCCCCAAAAAATAAACTAAACAATGCGCTACCGAGGAACCCCACATACTGATGTTTAATATTATGTGTTTGCTCGTCATTATCATCTTTGCGCAATCCTGCGTTCTAAACCCTCGTCGCGAATCGTCGTCGTGCTTGTCGCACTCGTCGTCGCGCTCGTCGTGCTCGTCGTCGTATTCGTTGCCGTTCTATCGTCTTACTCGTCATCGTACTCGTCGTCGCACCTCGCCATCGTACTCGTCTTCGCATTCGTCGTCGTGCTCGTCGCACTCGTCGTCGCACTCGTCGTCGTCCTACTCGTTGTGCTCGTAGTGCTCGTGGCACTCGTCGCCGCGCTCGTGGTCATCGTCGTCGTCGTCGCCCTCCTCCTCCTCCTCCTCGCCCCACCCAATCCTCTCAACTCCTCCTCGCTCCTCTCAATTCCTCCGCACTTCCCTCAACTCCTCCGCACCCCTCTCAACTCATCCTCTCACCTCCTTCTGTACTCATCTTTCTGCACTCCTCCGCACTCCTCTCAACTCCTCCTCCAAACTCCTCCCCACTCGTTTCATTCACCTCGGCGCCCATCTCGAGCATTGATTTCTTGAGCTGCTCGCACGGCGGCGGCAGCGCGGCCATGGCGCATTTGGGCGCCATGACGGGGGCCGTACCTTTGACGGACAGTCACTAGCAGTCGCCCGCGATCACATATCGCGCGGTCTGAGCCGACATGAGACAGGGTGACTACAATTCTCGATGCTGATAATGCTGATGATGCTGATGATGATGATGATGGCGCCCCCCCCTGCTTGCGTACCCCTGTGGCCTCAAGAACAAGTGACGCGGCTACGCCCTGGTAGACTCCACCCCCTGCGCACCCCCTGTGGTGTCGAGAAACTACCACGCCTGCTATGCCTGGACGACTGGGGCGTATAGAGACCGCGGTGAGAGACCACCCCCTGCGCACCCCCTGTGGTGCCGAGAAGGTGCCACGCCTGCTATACCTGGACGACTGGGGCGTATAGAGACCGCGGTGAGAGACCACCCCCTGCGCACCCCCTGTGGTGTCGAGAAATTGCCACGCCTGCTATGCCTGGACGACTGGGGCGTATAGAGACCGCGGTGAGAGACCACCCCCTGCGCACCCCCTGCGGTGTCGAGAAAGGCCACGCCTGCTATGCCTGGACGACTGGGGCGTATAGAGACCGCGGTGAGAGACCACCCCCTGCGCACCCCCTGTGGTGTCGAGAAAGTGCCACGCCTGCTATGCCTGGACGACTGGGGCGTATAGAGACCGCGGTGAGAGACCACCCCCTGCGCACCCCCTGTGGTGTCGAGAAAGTGCCACGCCTGCTATGCCTGGACGACTGGGGCGTATAGAGACCGCGGTGAGAGACCACCCCCTGCGCACCCCCTGTGGTGTCGAGAAAGTGCCACGCCTGCTATGCCTGGACGACTGGGGCGTATAGAGACCGCGGTGAGAGACCACCCCCTGCGCACCCCCTGTGGTGTCGAGAAAGTGCCACGCCTGCTATGCCTGGACGACTGGGGCGTATAGAGACCGCGGTGAGAGACCACCCCCTGCGCACCCCCTGTGGTGTCGAGAAAGTGCCACGCCTGCTATGCGAACTGGGGCGTATAGAGACCGCGGTGAGAGACCACCCCCTGCGCACCCCCTGTGGTGTCGAGAAAGTGCCACGCCTGCTATGCCTGGACGACTGGGGCGTATAGAGACCGCGGTGAGACCACCCCCTGCGCACCACTGCGACGAACCTGTGCGCACCCCCTGTGGTGTCGAGAAAGTGCCACGCCTGCTATGCCTGGACGACTGGGGCGTATAGAGACCGCGGTGAGAGACCACCCCCTGCGCACCCCCTGTGGTGTCGAGAAAGTGCCACGCCTGCTATGCCTGGACGACTGGGGCGTATAGAGACCGCGGTGAGAGACCACCCCCTGCGCACCCCCTGTGGTGTCGAGAAAGTGCCACGCCTGCTATGCCTGGACGACTGGGGCGTATAGAGACCGCGGTGAGAGACCACCCCCTGCGCACCCCCTGTGGTGTCGAGAAAGTGCCACGCCTGCTATGCCTGGACGACTGGGGCGTATAGAGACCGCGGTGAGAGACCACCCCCTGCGCACCCCCTGTGGTGTCGAGAAAATGCCACGCCTGTTTTTTGCGTTCTGGCTTTTTCGGCTTCCGGACGCTCCAAGACGGCCCAAGAGGCCCCCAAGACCGCTCCATGACGGCCCACGAGGCTCCCAAGACGGCCCCGGAACGGCCCAGGAGGGCCCCCAAGACGGCCCAAGTGCCGCCCAAGACGGACCAAGAGGCCCCAAGACGGGCCCAAGAGGGGCTCAAGAGGGGAACCGAGAACTGAAAAATCGAGCCCTCCGCCCCAGAAGGCGCCCACCCAGGAGGCCCCAAAAAGGCCCCAAGAGGCCCCCAAGAGGCCCCCAAGACGCCCCAAGAGGCGCCCAAGAGGCCCAAAAGAGGCCCCAAGAGGCCCCCAAACAGCCCCCAAGAGGCCCCAAAACTCGGCTAGCCCACAACGGTGCGACAATATGGGCCGGCGGAATGAGCGAAGCGATTGAATAATAGTTTAATCATTTTTGATGTTCGGTGGCGTCCCTCACGCAGATCGGCGGATTCAGGGCCGAAACATCAATTCGCCGGCCCAGCGGGCCAGGGCGTGCTAAGATCTCCGGTAACTGGTTAACAGTATTAACAGTATTTCTAGTTCGCGCGCGCGGGGCGGCCCCTGGGGGTCCCCCGGCGAAAAGTACCCCGACCAACGCCCGGTCGCCGCCCGACCAAGTCTACTCAGAGATGGTTTTCCTTCTGGGTGCGGCCTCTCAGGCTCCCCAGAGCGCGCTCAGAGTGCCCCAAGAGGCCCCCAAGACTGCCCAAGAGGCCCCCGAGACGCCCAAAGAGCGCTCGAAGACGCCGAAGATGACCCCAAGACGGCCCAAAAGGCCCCCAAGACAGCCCAAGAGGCCTCCAAGACGCCCCAAGAGCCTTCCAAGAGGCCTCCGAAGAGAGCCCCAAGAGGCCAAAATCGTTGATTTTCATTTGTTTTTTCGATGTTTTTTGTGTTCTGGCTTTTTCGGCTTCCGGACGCTCCAAGACGGCCCAAGAGGCCCCCAAGACCACTCCAAGACGGCCCACGAAGCTCCCAAGACGGCGCCGAAACGACCCAAGAGAGCCCTCAAGACGGCCCAAGTGCCGCCCAAGACGGACCAAGAGGCCCCAAGACGGGCCCAAGAGGGACTCAGGAGGGATACCGAGAACTCAAAAATGGAGCCCTCCGTCCCAGAAGGCGCCCAGGAGGTCCCAAAGAGGCCCCAAGAGGCCTCCAAGAGGCCCCAAGATGTCGCCAAGAGGCCCCAGGAGACTCCCAGGAGGCCCAAAAGAAGCCCCAGAAGGCTTCAAACATGTCTCCCAGGCGCCCCCGAACGGCCTCTCAACAGACCCCAAGAGGCCCCCCAAAGAAGCATCTTGACGACGACTCTATTTCGCCCCATCGAGAGACGACCCCCAGGGAACTGCTTCACCATCAAAACTCCCCACGCAACGCGTCCGAACGACACCCGCCCCCAAGAGCGCAACATGGGCAACGAACACACAGACAAAAACCAGCGATGCCATATCACGGGCCGGCGGAATGAGCGAAGCGATTCAATAAGATTTCAACATTTCTTAACATGTGGCAGCACCCCTCACGCATATCAACAGGGTCACGGTAGAACAACCCACGAGAATTGCTACATGTCTGACATTCGGTGGCACCCCTCACGCAGATCAGCAAGGCCAGGGTCAACACACACACACACATGGGATCGGCCATGGCCCAGAAATAACGTCAGAAACCTCAGCGCGTATCATGCGGGAGCAAGTTCAAAATGCAACACCGAGTTCTACAATACCATCATTCTCTCAATGTGTCTTGCCGATGCTTCTTCACGGCGGCGCCGAGGCCTCATGATGTAGCTCTTGCGTAGCCCATTATCCGAGGAGCGTTCAATGAAATAAGTTGAACATGTAAATGACTTTTTAAACCATGAACGACATCTCAGTTCGCAGGCGGCCCCTTGGCGGGCAGACATGGAACCCTGGACGCGCGGGAGACAGAACAGAATGTTCCTCGGGACCCCGAAGCTGAGGAAGACCCGAGCCCTACCGACTACGGAGGATTGGGGGAGGGAAGAGGGAGCAGACGGGGGCGAGAGCACGCTCGTGACCCAGCGCGCGTCGCTGCTCGTGATCAACTTTGTGGGCCCCCCTCTGCGCTTGGCTCGTCGGCGTCGGCCGCCTTCCTGATGGCTTTCGGGGCCGCCGCCGCAGGCTGCGCACGCACTGATGACAAACCGCACTGCGGGGCAGCTAGGAACGGACGCCCCTCTGCTCTGTAGGTGCGCACATCCGCGCGAGCGGACCGGCCTTCGACTTCCAAGGCCCGACGGCCTCTCCACGGTGGCCTCCCGGCACTCAAACCCGCAGCCCCATGCGCAAACCGCGCTAGGATGCCCAGGGCGTGCAGTCGGCCTCCCGGCACGCTGCGGCCCTGGACAAGCCGGCAGCCTCCCGGCTCGCAAACCTGCACATTGCGCTCCCGCACTGAACTGGCTACGCAGGCGGGCCTCCCGGCACGCAAACCTGCGACCCTGGGCGTGCGGGCGGCCTCCCAGCGCCAGCCCCTGCGCAAACCCGCGCTAAGATGCCCAGGGCGTGCAGTCGGCCTTCCGGCGCGCTGCAGCCCTGGACAAGCAGGCGGCCTCCCGGCTCGCAAACCTGCACATTGCGCTTCCGCGCTGAGCTGCAAGCGCAAGGCTGAGCTGCAAGCGCAACCGGCCTCCCAGCACGCAACCTGTGCTCCCGCAGCCAGCCAGAAAGAGGAGCACGCCGAAAACCAGTTTCCCCGTCACTCCCCCTTGACCGCGCCCGCGGCCGAGGTTGCGACAAAGGACACCCAGAGGCGGGGTCAGGGTCCAAAAGCACATGGGATTCGCCACATTTCCAAATTCGGTGGCGCCCCTCCCGCAGATCAGCAAGGTCGAGTTCTAAAACCACAAAAAGGATTTGCTACATCTCTGACATCCGGCGACACCTCTCACGCAGATCAGCGGAGTTAGGGTCTAAAAACACATGGGATTTGTCACACTCCTGAAAGCTGGTGGCAGCTCTCATGCAAATCGGCGGGGTCAGGGTCGAAAAGCACAAAGGATGTGCTACATTTCTTTAATCCGGTGGCATCCCTTACGCAGATCGGCGGGGTCAGGGTCCCAAAACAAAAAGGTGTTGCCAAATTTTTGAAATTCGGTGGCACCCCTCTTACAGATCGGCGGGGTCAGGGTCAAAGAACACATGGGATTTGCCACATGTTTTGAAATTCAGTGGCCCCCTCTCACGCAGATCGGCGGGGTCAGGGTCCACGGCTCATGCAGATCGGCGGGGCCAAGGTCGAAAAACATGTGGGATTTGCCACACGTCTTGAAATTCGGTGGCACCCCTCACGCAGATCGCTGGGGTCAGGGTAAAAAAAGCATGGGATTTGCAACATCTCAGTTCTTCGTAGAACATGCATACGCGAACAAGCACGAAATACAACACCGAATTCAACAATATCATCAGAATCTCAATTTGTCTTGCCGATTATTCATCGTCTTCGCGTGAAGTCCGGACGCTGCTTCACGGCGGCGCCAAAGCCTCACGATTTCGCTTTTGCATTGCCCATTATCCGAGAGAGGGGGCCGGCGACAGGGGGCAAAGCCCTTACCTTGCGGATATCATGGCGCTTTGCCGCGAGGGCCAGCGCATCCTCGCGACAAACAAGAACCCAGACAAGGGGGCGGAGGCGGCGGGATGAGAAGACGGGAAACTCGGCTTTCCGAGATACGGGCCCGGGTTGTGACACTATCGCGTCTCAGCGGCTTGCGCAGAGAATCGATGCCAGCGTCTTGCATAATGTGGCGGGTTGCCCGAATCAGTTTCACATGTTTGTCAAGCGTCTCAGTGTTGAACCCCGCGTTGTTAGCATTTTGGGTGGAGTATTCGATCAGCTCGGCCTGGCTGCTGGAACCAAGGGCGCGAGGATGCGGAGGGGGCGTAGATCAGGGAAGCGAGATATGAAGGCGCTGATAGAGGGAGCGAGTGGTTGAGGGAGTGAGAAGAAAGTTAGAGAGAGAGAGGGGAAGAGAGAGAGAGAGAGAGAGAGAGAAATGGAGAGAGAGAGAGAGAGAAACAAAAAAAAAAAAATGGAGAGAGAAAGAGAGAGGGAGGGAGGTACGGAGAAAGGAGAGAGGAAAGGGAGGGAGGAAAGGGGTATCGGAAACGCGTCTTTAATGTGCAATGCCCACACGGCGGCCAACCGCTCGGTATTCCTGGACAGATTCCCCGCTCGGCTCGCGCCAATGCAGCTGCGGAGGGAGGAGGATGAGGACCTGGAGTAGGATGCTGAAGGGGGAGGGGGGTAGGGAGGCGTAGGAGGGGAAATTACAAGGATGAGTTGGATTGCAGTTTGCAACGGACGGGTGGGAGGATGAGGATGAGGAGGAGGACGATGAGAATGAGGACTGCGGATGAGAAACGGTATTAGATATCTCGAGAGGGCGAGATGGAGGGCAACGATACATGGCGACGTTGGCAACAGCGGCAGCCGAAAAGATACTCATAATACAAATAAGGGTAGCAACAAGCAGAGGATATAATTCGCCGGCCCAACGGGCCAGAGGCGTGCTAAGATCTCCGGAAACTACTTGACAATATTTCCAGTTCGCGCGCGCGAGGCGGCCCCTGGGGGACCCCGGACGAACAGTACCCCGGCCGATCCCCGGCCGGGTCCCGGCTGGGTCCCGGGCGATCCCCAGGGGGGAGGCTATTTTTCGCCACCCCTCACGAGGATCGTGGCCTCCGAGGGGGGGGCTGCAATCGACTACTCCCCCTCCCGCCCCAAAGGGGCCCCCAAGAGCCCCCCAAGAGGCCCCAGGGGAGCCCAATACGCCGCCAAGGAGCCCCAAGACGCTCCAAAAAAGCCCCTCAAAAGCCCCCAAGACGGCCCCAAGAGGCCCCAAATAGCGCTCCAGGGCCGGCGGAATGAGCGAAGCCATTAAATAGACAACACAAATAACACAGGATAAACGAACAACACACAAAACACCAGAGGAGAAAAACACAAACAAAAAAATGATGATACAATCAACAAGAGCAAATAATACTAGAAGAAAGACAACAACAAAAAAAGGTCGGTCCTCCATGGCTGACTTGCTCGCCCCCCGCTTCCGCTTCCGCGGCGTCACCGCCTGCGCATCCTCGTCACCTTCTGTTCCTTCTCATCCTCCACCTCTTCCTTGTATCTTCCACGTTGTCCTCCTCCTCCTCCTCCTCCTCCTCCTCCTCCTCCTCCTGCTCCTCCTCCTCCTCCTCCTTCTCTTCCGAGAGCTGTCGACTCCTCCCCTGGGACCGGCTCTTCGACCTGGGAACCTGGGTTGTTGCAAGGCGGGGATTTATCGACATCCACCGCCTGGGAACCGACGTCCTGGCGCCCCAACGGGCGGAGAATATGGATACAGTTTGCCCCCTGGGGGCCCAAATATGTTCATATCCACCGCCTGTGGAGGTCCACGAAGATCAATCCCACAGGCGATGGTTATGGATAGACCCCCGCCTCGGAATCGGGGACCTGCTGACCCGGGTCAATCCAAACCCAGGTCAGTCAGGCCTTGCAGAGTCCTGCCAACTCCTGCAAGATCCTGCGCCCAAACCCGAGTCGATGCGAAGGATCCTGCGAGATTCTGCAGGATCCTGCACCCAAGCCCGGGGCACTGCGACCCTGGCCCTGCAGGATCCTGCAAGATCGGGCGCTCTGGCTGACCCCCGTTTGCATTGACCCCCGTCTCAAGGGTCCCGAGGAGGAAGAGGAGAAGGAGAAGGACCAGAAGGAGGAGGAGGAGGAGGAGGACGAGATGGAGGAGGAGGAGGAGGAGGAGGAGGAGGAGGAGCAGGAAAAGGAGCAGGAGGAGGAGGACAAGTCTCAAGGGTCCCCGTCTCAAAGGTCCCCGCCTGGGAAGTGTGCTCTGATGGCCCCGGGGGCCCGAGGCGGAGGCCTCCCTCCGTGGGCCTCGAGAGGCCTCCGCGGGGGCCCCCCGGCTTCAGGCCACGGCTCTCTGTCGCTGCGCTGGAGCAGAAGGACGGAACGCAGCACACGAGACGAGACCGTGGCGAGGATACGCTCGGGTGAGGCTAGAATCCAGAATCTCTGAGACGCGGCGGCTCTGGCGGATGTCTCGGACGCCGCTGCCTTCTGAGAGCGTTCCGCAGCGCCCTGGAGATCAACTTATCCTCGTCCTGGCCCCGTCCGAGCATAACACAAAAACGCCCTGGATCGATCTATCCTCGTCCAAGCCTCGTCCTAGCCCCGTCCGAGCAGAGCCACAAACTGTCGGGAGTCTGCGCAAATGTCTTGGGCCGGCGCTGGCCGCCTCCCTTAGCCCCTTCTCTGGCGTCCCGTGCCTCGCCTTCGACGGATGCCTCGGAGCATCGGGGGTCCCCCGAGCGGTGCTTCTGATTGAGAAGACCCGCAGGCGCTTCCAAGCAGGCATCCAGGGGCCCACAGCACTAGGAATAACTGCTCGCCTCCGCTGTTGCTCGTGGAGGCGTCTTGTCCACGACCAAGTTTGGCCCCACGAGTGCCCCAAGCAAACATCGAGTGGCCTCCTCCTCCCCCTTCTCCTCCTTCTCCTTGTGCGCTCGCCACGACTGAGCCAACACATAGCACCAATGACACAATATAGGCGGGCGGAACTAGGGAAACCAAAAGGTACCGATACCGCTACTCCCTGGGCCTCTCCTGGGGTGCGTTCTGACCAGGATTTCGAGGCGAATCCAGCGGTGGCGACGAAGGCCGCCCAGGAGGCCCCAAAAACGGGAAAACGAGGGGAGGGTAGAGGTATGGGTACCTCGACCTCCTGTGAAGCATGGGCGGGCGGAACGAGCGCAGCGCTTGCGCAGCTGCCCCTCGCTGTTGCTGCACGTGGCGCCGAGCGGTCCAGCACCGGAGGCGGTGTCGTCCGACGCCCCGCGGGGGCGGTCTGCATCCTGGCCCGCCCTCCGCGCCGCGCCCGCGGGGGCCCTTAGCAGCGGCGTGTCATGCACGCCGTCTTGCTTTGTTGTAAGTCGGGCCTGTCCCCCTACAGGGGGATCTTGAGCGGCAAATGAGAAAGTACATCAAAAATACTCCCCTAATGCGCAAACAAATAGAAAAATAGTCCCAACGCTATCTTTGACTATGTTTGAATATCCCCCCTGTAGAGGGACAGGCCCGACTGAATGCTCTTTCCCCACGACAGGCGGAGCCGTTTAGGAAGCGCGCCAGAGGAAGGAATCGAGCATGACGGGGCCGTGTTGTAAACGCCCATGGAACACCGATTGCGGGGGTTGGTGTGGTTCTTCCCTCTGGCATGTCCTTCCCGACATCTACAGTCGTTCGGATACGCAGAAATTCCATGTCTGCTCCAGCGAAGCTACTGTACACTGTGGTGCCGGTCGTAGTGGATGTACTGCGTACGCCTCTCCTGTCCTCCGCGCCTCACTCCTTACGAAGCAACCTGAGTAAGTTTAGCAGGCAGCGCACTTCAGCAGACTTCCTTCCCGGCATTTACGGGATAACTGCACACTTTGCGCAAGCACGAACTTTCGAACGTCCGCGCGGGAATCTTGGAGCGGGGGTGGACACTCACACGCCCCTCCCTGGGGCGCGGGGCGCGCCAAAGAGGCGGCGCCAGGGGCGCTTCCAGAGGGGCCAAGGGAAACTAAAAAGTACTGATGCCGCCAATCCCCGGACCTCTCTCCCAGGGTACGTTCTGACAGGATTTCGGTTCGAACCCGACGGCGGCGATGAAGGCCCCCGAGGAAGGCCCCAAAAATTAGGGAGAACGAGATAAGGGGTAGCGGTATGGGTACCTTATCCTTCTCGGAGGAGCGGTGACACCTCACGTTCATGCTGCCCTCTTCTTCCTTGCACCGAGCGATGCGCTTGCCCGCCGCTCGCCGCCTCCGGGGAGCGGGGCACCTGCTCCCGGAATTTGGCCCACCGCGCCCTGACGACGAGCACGCCGCACACGGTGATGCACAGCAGGCCTGCGGGCCGAGGGCGCGCCGCCGCAGCAGCCGGTGCAGATGCGCCGTCGCCGCCATACCGCCGTAGCCGCAGTGGTCACGGTATTCGCCTCCGTCGCCGTCGCAGTCGCCACAGTCGTCGCCACCGTCGTCGCCGCCGTCGCTGGCGTCGCCGGCGTCGTCGCTGACGTCGCCGTCCTCGCCGCCGCCGCCGCTACCGCCGCCGCCGCCGCCGCCGTCGCCGTCGTCGTCGCGGTCGCCTTCTCCGCGGCAGGCGGTGATGCGCCTCGGGCCCCGCAGCCCGCGGGCGCGCGGCTGTCCCGCCTTTTCGGCCCGCGTCGGCCGACGGCGACGGCCCGCTGCGGCGACGACGTTGGTTTCGCGCGAGAAAGACTAAGACGAACTTAGGACGAGGATGCAATCCGGTACAAATAAATCGAGAAACTCTGAGATCCGGCGAGATCGTTGGGATGTCTCGGGCGCCGCGGTTCCAAAATATACCCTTACCCTTACCTAGACAGGGTGCCAAAGGGCGGGGGGGGGACTCGTCGCAGCTGACGGCGGCTGCACAACTGTAGATGCGACGGCGGACTGAGCGTTACAAGGCGCTGTCTTCTTCAGGCGCATGTCGGCGCCGATTGCACGTGCGTTCGAATCGGCGGAGTGGCCGACTCCGCGTTGGCCGCTGTCGAACCAGCCCAGCTATGTCTGAGGTGCGTCTCCGGGGGCACATCGCCAGGCGCTGGGGGTGCAACGCGCACTCGGGGGCGCATGCGAACAACGCTGGCGCGAACATCGACGCGCGACAACCGCCGACTCGCAAATTGCTCGACGCAAAGGCATCGCGAGTCCAGACGCTGGGCGAGGTCGCCGGAGGCCGCCCCACTCGGACGGCCCTCCCAAAATCACCCCAGCTGGGTCTGGTATGTCGTGGCACTTGTCGAGGCGTCGGAGAGCCACCCCAGCTAGGTCTGGGTATGTTTGCTGGACTCAGGAACAAACCCGTGCAGGGCCGAAGTGGCGGCAACCCCAAAGAACGCTCTCGAGCGCATCTCATGCCCCCCAGAGCCGTCCCCTACGCAGCCGCTGCGGCCCCCTGGGGGGCGCGACGTTGCAACGTCGCTCTTCAGGGTAAACCCAGACGCATCGGTTGCCAAGATAGCAAGAATCAGGCGCCATCACTCCTATGAAGCCTTGAACCGCGCGCGCACCACGATGCCCCCAAACGTCCCTATCAAAAAAACAGCACCTGTCGGTGCAATCGGACATCCGAACATTGAACGCGCATCTTGACGCGCGGATGGCGCAGTGGCGCGCGCGGGTCAATTTGATTGGGCACACGGGCAAGCGCCCAATCCCAGTCGCCCTGGCTGACACTTGGCACGGGCAAGTGTCGGACAAATGAATTGACGACCGCGGCCACGACCACGGCGGCGACGACGACAGCGCGGCGGCGCTAACGACGGCGGCAGCGACAACAATCGACACGTCGACGCCAGCCCGGAATGCATCCCGGATCCGTGAGTTGGAGCCCACGGCGAGCTCAAGCGGAAAATGACCGCCATGGCGGCGGGCGGCGGTGCGGATCGCCCGCGGGCGGCGATCAATGCAAGCCGCGCGTTCATGCACCAGCGCAGATGGGCCCTGCCCCACATGCTTTCGGAGAAACGATACAAAACAACGGAGAGTGCATTTTGTCCAACTCCTTCCACGGGCGTAAATATTGAAAGCCAGGATATACATAAGCACACATACACATGTATATATATATATATACATATATACATAGAAGAACCATGCGCGCGCTACGCGCGCTTAGGCTCTACTCGCAGATGAGCCACGGCTGCCGCTACAAGCCCCACTGTGGCCACAACGACGATTTTCAACGTTTTCGGACCCATGTCATCGATGCAAAAAAACGCGTTATCATATCGCGGGGCGCCACGCTCACGCATCTCGAAATCTCGTTGTGGGGGTTGGTTCGGGGCCTCGTTGCGCGCGCGTGGGAGCGCGTTGTTTGTTGTTCCTCTCCCTTGTGCTCCAAGTCTCTCGTTTCCATCGGTCTTTCAGCTGCCGGGTTATCTGCAGAGGGCGCGCGCAGATTTCACGATCATCCGTGCCCTTCTCTGGAATCAGTTGTTGTCGAGTCTGTCCTCGGGCGTGGGGAAGCATGTTTGTGCTGGGCGCCGAACCTCATGCTGGCGATAATCGAACCCGTGGGATCATAAGGTTCGGGCTCACGGGGGATGTTCAATGATTTGCCTGGCATGTCCCATGCATCGGGCTGCCTGGAGCTCTGACGGGGGCTTTGGCGGTACCTTCTTGGCGCTCTGGCGAAGCCTTTTCAGGAGGTGAGGGAGGGGCGCGAAACCTGAGACATTGTATACTATACCCACACCCCGCTCGCTCGGGCGGATCCGCCCTGAAAAGGGTGGGAGGAGCAAGAACCGCGTGAAAGACTATGGTGTAGGGATGCCCTGCTCTCTCTGGCAGGTTTCCCTAGCGCTCTGGCTGGCTTGCCCAGGAGGGGAGGGAGGAACACGAAACCAGAGGAAAATGATGGTATAGCCACACCCCGTGCTCCCTGACGGGGCTACCTCGGGTGCGGTGGGGGGAGCAAGACAATACTGTAAATGGTATAGCAACACCCCTCTCGCTCTGCCGGGACCGCCCTTGAGGGGTGGGAAGGGGCAAAGCAACTTGTGAAATGATAGGGTCTAGCGATGCCCCGCTCGCTCTGGCGGGGCCTGTCTGGCGCTCTGGCGAGGCCGTCCCAGGAGAGGAGGGAGGATCACGACAGCTGAGGGGTGAGGGGAAGAAAACGAGAGAGGAGGGAATAGAGGCAAGGAGAGGGGGCGAGGCGAGGCGAGGCGAAGCGAGGCGCCTGTCAGTCGTCCCGGCGGGGACGGCCCTACGAGAGCCCGGCGGTGGCGCTGGAGCGCCGAGAAAGAGCCTTAGTCGAGGGGGAAGTAGGGGGAAGGAAGGACTCAGACCGTGAAGTGGGAGTTTCGCACACAATCCCCACAAGGGGGGGGCGGGAGGGAAGGAGGGACGGAGGGGGGAGGCCCGGGCCATCTGGGCCGTCTTTTGTTTTGTTGTTGGAACGATCATCGACCTGCCAACGACACGTCCTGTGCGTTGCTAGGCCACGAGCCTGGGTTCTGAGGTCTGACGAGCTGCGGCCATGTACAGCCGACATGCTCCGAATTCAAGAAAACTGCTCGCAACCTGTCAAGCAGCATAAAGCGAAATCACTTTCTCTTGACGGCTTAAGCCCATGGAAGGACCAGCAAGTATGGTGTTTCCGACGACCTGGCTGCAAGCATTCCAACGACGGGGAGGGGGAGCAGGAGGAGGGGGAGGAGAAGGGGGGGGAAAAGGAGGAGGGGGAGGGGGATGAAGGGAGCCAGATCGCAGGAACCGAACAAACTGCGAATGCATGCTCGGAAGGACCCATGGCCTGACACCGACATCTCGTCTGCGGCTCCAGGCTACAAGCGCGACATCACGCGGTCTGGGGCGCTGTCTTGTGCAGCCCGCTCAGTGCGCAACCTGCCCGGGACACACGCACTTTGGCAAGTCACCGTTGTCACCGCCATCGCCAACGCCACCCACGCCGACGACATCAAGGCACCGTCACAGTCACCAAGTCAGGCATGGTGCAAAGCCGCTTGTGGGCGATAGACGCTTTCTCCTAGGGCCGTAGGCAACACGAGGAGGGGAGGGGGAGGAGGCAGAGGAGGAGGAGGACGAGAGAGGAGGAACCCTCCAGTGGGCGAGCCTGAACCAATGGAAGCCCCAACGAGCAGCGCACCTCCGCTTGTGTACGCGCACATGCGCGGCCGCGAGCAGATGTCCTGTAGGGAGCGGCGCAGCGCGCGAGAGGCGCGCTTGCACCAGCGCCGCCGCCGCGGAGAGTCCGAGCGCGGCGAGAGCCGGGGCGCATGAAGCGCTGCACCGCGCCGAAAAATGGGCTTGGTTAATTAAGGCAGGTCGGACCTGTCGTGGGGCCGCGGGCACGGCCTCTTCAGCATGGCTGCTGGGCGGTAGGCAGCCTAGCGATGCACGAGAGCGCTAGCCTGCGCAGGACGCTGGGGGTGAACATGTCCAACGACCTGCTCTCGGCCTCCCTCTCGATGCACCCCTGGTGGTACGCCCGATCCTTCTCGGCGGCAGGAACAAGGTGCTTGGCCCACCCTGGGACAACGCAAGCGAGGACCGCAACGGTGAAAGCCATCTCGAGCAGCACCGCATGGGGGTGGTGCCACCAGGCCCGTCGAACCATTTCATGGTTGACGAACTCCACCATGACGTCCTCGCCCGCCTCGAACACCCCCTCCCAACTCAGGCCAACGAGCAGGCCAAAGACACTCATCAACGACCGCGTGGAGGCTGCGAGGTATTGGCCCACGTCGTCACGCCCTGTCGCCAGCCCTGTCGCCATCCTGCTGAGCTTTCTCCTCACGGCGCTGGTGGAGCTGAGAGGCTGCTTTGCTTCAGCATCGGAGGCACTCTCGCCTGCGGTGCTCCTACTCGGAGCGGTGGACTGGATCCCCTTGCTCTCGATGAGATCTGCTAGAAAGTCGAACAAGAATGTCAGAACAACAGCCAATGTTGTTGTGAACAAGGCTGCGCCCATGTAGACCGTAACTTTCGAATCTGTTCGCCAGAAGAACCACTGAACTACGAGCGCCAGAATCAATCTGCAAATGAGCAGTCCCGAGGACACGCTCAAGAATCTTGCCACCCGGTGCAAGAGACCACGCTCTGTGCCCCAGCAGGGGCAAGTCGTGAAGACTAGGGCAGCCACTGCTGGCCAGGAATAGTAGATCCAAGCGCTCACAAGTGCATGAGGGACACACGTCTCTGGAAACTTCCCCGGGACAATCTGAAAGGCCGCGGCGTGCTCGCCGCACCCGACGCCGGGCCTGCTGAGGATCAGGTAGCGAACGAAGCCATAAAGGGCACCGCTCAAGACGAAAGCAGTGACCTCGTCCTCGCCCTCCTCGATCGCCTCGGTGCATTGCTCGAGGGCTCGATCTGCATCGCGCTTCCCTTGTGCTTGCGTGATCTGGGGAGCCTCGCCTCCCCAGGGGTTCTCGCCGTCGACCATGCTCTGATAGTGCGGGCGCCTACGCCAAATATGCATCGCCCAGCAAAGCAGCCGGATGAAGATCACCAGACCGAGAATTGAAACGACGAGCACATATTCGTAGGAGAGGTTGTCACCGAGTTTGTAGATCATCACTTCAATGAAGTCACCGCTCAGTGCAAAGCCACAAAAGCCAGCAATATGCGGCACTATGAGCTTCGACACATTGAACCAGGTTCCGAGCTCCGCTTTGCAGGTGCAACGACAGCACCACGAAATGGCGGCCAGAAAGAAACAAAACATTACAAGTTCGATGCCAAGGTGCGCCTCGTGGCTCAGATCCTTGATGCCCAGACCCCTGGGAGGATCACTCGGAATTAGTTGTATGAAGACGAATCCCTCGATCATCTTGAATAAACTCATGGCGCAAAAAATCGACACGCTCACGGAGAGCATGCGGTGTGCGGCCATGCGAATGTCGGGGTCGTACCAGTTCATGATGCTGTGCACGGCCCCCCCCATCACCAGGCAGCCGAAGAACACAAACATGATGGCACAACTGGTGGGGTCGACCGCATCCTCGCCGTGTCCGTGGCTGCTGCCTACGCGACCCTCCGCATTCTCGTCGGCGCGGTCGTCCTGCTGGGGGGCCTCGGCTTCCTGCCCGCGCCCGGGGTGGAGCTGCGCCTCCGGGGCCGCTGCGGCCGCCCCCTCCTGGAGCCTCCGCGCGGCGGCCCGCCCCGCGGGCGGCGCGAGCACCGCGGGCAGCGCGAGCCACGCGAGCAGCGCGAGCCCGGCCAGCAGCGGCGCGCGCGGCATGGCGCGCGGCGTGGCGCGCGGTGGCTCTGGTGGGCGGTGAGCGCGGGAGGGCGCCCACGGTCGGCGGCGAGCCCAGGGGGCGGGGTAAGAGCCTTGAGCCAAAATGGCTAGGGAGGGCCATCTGGGCCGTCTTGGAGCGCCTTGGGGCCTCCCGCTCCCGCTCTGTGACCCAGCTTGGGCCTGTCCTGGGGCTCTCTTGGGCCGTCTGGGGCTCCTCCCGGGCAGTTTTCGGGTTCTCTGAGGCCGTCTTGGGGCTCTGTTGGGAGCATCTTCAGCGGTCTTAGGGCGGTCTTGGGGGCGTCTTCGGCCGTCTTCGAGCATTGGAAGCTCGAGAACGCGAGAAATCGAAAAACATCGAACAAACAAATGCAAATCAATGATTTGGGCCTCTTTGGGCTCTCTCGGGACGTCTCTCGCGGACTGCTATCATAAAAGCCCGGTCCCGCTGCGAGAGATACTCCAACATGAGCTTACAGAAGCACTGTGAAACTCACGGGTGTCGGTTCCAATCTTGTGCCCAACTGCTCCTGGCGCACGCGCAGAGTGCTGGTGCATGTAACGCGCCGAAGTCAAGTTTGAAGTGCCTTCGGGGCGCCGCCTGGGCCCGACTAAATTATAGGTTTTTGCGCGCCCAAGCGTTTTCAGTTGCGCAGCTGGGCGCCCTGGCGCGAACGGCCGAACGACCCCTGCAGCGTGACACTCTGCTCCTCTGGGGCCACGTTGGAATCACCTGGGCCGTCTTGGAGCGCCTTGGGGCCTCCCGCTCCCGCTCTGTGGCCCAGCTTGGGCCTGTCCTGGGGCTCTCTTGGGCAGCCTTGGGCTGCTCTTGGGCTGTCTTCAGGCTCTCCGGGGACATCTTGGGGCTCTTTTGGGGGCCTCTTCGGCGGTCTTGGGGCGATCTTCGGGGCGTCTTCGGCCGTCTCGGAGCGTCGGAGGGTCGAAAACGCGAGACACCGAAAAATATAGAATAAACCAATGGAAATCAACTATTCGGGCCTCTTCGGGCTCTTTCGAGACGCCCCTCGGAGGTCTCCTGGGGCCTCTTGGAAACCTCTTGGGCTGTGTATTGGCCCCGGTCCCGCCATGCCCCCCCGAGGTCGCGGTCCTGGGCGCCCGGGCCTCGTGCGCGGATATATATATATATATATAGATATATATATATATATATATATGTATATACACATATGTAAACACACATATATATATATATATATATATGTACATGCATATACATATACATATACATATACATATACATATACACATACACATACACATACACATACACATACACATACATATACATATACATATACATATACATATACATATACATACACATATACATATGCATATACATAAATATACATACACGGTGTGTTGGGCCGCCATGTGCCACTAACCGATGCACAAAGACAACATGCGTAGGGGGACCTATGCGGTACAAAATCAGCCGATCCTGTCGGCGTGCGGAAGACGCTCTTCCGCTCGTCGTCGTCATCGTCGTCGCCGTCCCCGCGCCCCCCCCTTCCTTGGGCCCTCCCAGTCACAGCGAAATTGGGCAACATCGTAAGTGTGTCGAAGGGAAGCCCCTTCCCTTTGATCCTTTCCCACGGGGGGGGGGAGGGCCGAAGGGGACTCCAGGGGGGCCCTGGGTCAGACGTCCCTCCCGGGAGGTTCCCGGCCCCGCAGAACCCAAGACGGGCAAGGGCGCGGTCCAGAACTGTCCCCAGAGGGCCCCAGATCGCCGGAGCATGCGTGCCAGACGCCAAAGACGGCCGCCAGACGGTCGCTACAAGACGCCTCGCGCTGGCTTTCGCACCCCCACGGGGAGACGCCAGGGGGTATATCACTCCTCCGTCCGCCCCTATATTGCGAGGGTAGCTCGAGCGGTTTGCTTGTTTGCGTGCTCGATATCTTCCGCTGTCGGAGCAGAGGTTGAGTGGTTTTCGCACCCCATGAAGCCCAGAGTGCGAGTGTGTTTCGGGCGGTTTTCCCGTTTTGGTGGCCAGAGTCGTCTGCGTTCAGAGCAGATTCTGAGGATGTTCCGGGTGAGGAGCTGGCTTCAGCACCCCAAAGGGGCCCACATTGCAAGGATGTCCATGACTCACGTATGCTCAAACTCACTCGTGCTCAGACTCAATCGTACCCAGACGCGTACTCATCATGCCCATACTCAGACGCAATCGCATTCAATCTTACGCGCGCCCAAACTCACTCGCACTTGGAGCCACCTACCCCCAGACTCATCTGTGGTCAGACTCACTCGTACTCGGACCCACTCGAAATCAGACTCGTATTGACCGTACTCATACTCAGACTCATCAACATTCAGACTTGCTCACACTCCGCTTGCACTCAGACCCACCCGCCATCATATTCACTCGCAGTCCGACTCACGCGTACTCAGACCCACTTGAATGCAGACTCGTAGTTGATATGCTCATACTCAGAGCCACTCACACCCAGACTTCCCCACGCTCTGACTCACTCTAATTCTGTCTCACTCGTGATCAAAATTGCGCCTACTCAAACCCAATCGTACTCAGACCCTCGCATACCTAGACTAACTGACACTCACACTCAACCGCGCCCGGGTTCACTCACAGTCAGACCGACTCTCACTCAGATCACTCCTGCTCAGATTCACTCAGTCATCTAGCCGTTGGTGGTTCAATGTCCCTTCGCTTTTCCACTGGCGCTTCCCTCATCTCCCCTGGAAGATGCCCAGAGAAGGAAGACTTCACTGAAGTCGTCGCTGTCGCCATCGTCATTGTCGCGCCCGTCGCCCACGCTGACTCGCTCTCACACCCAGGTGCGCACAGACAGAATTCGATTGCGAGACGAGAGAGGCGATGAGATGCACACGTTGTGATTTCCACGCTATGAATAATTCTCAAATCGCGCTCTCGCGTCGGACTTCCTTGCTATTTTCTCAGACACCGCGCCCTCGACACTCAGGCATCGCGCTCTCGCTGTGCAATTCCTCGCGATGTATTTGAAAATCGCGCTATCGCTCGAGACTTCTCCATTCATGCCAGACGCGCTCTTCAGCAACCCGCCTGCCCCTTGCCCCATTCCTTCTATCCGCCATCTCTCCCCCTGCCTTGGGGGTCGCGCGAAACGCACGATGCAGGTGAGCAAGATGTACCCCTGAGGATTTCCGATCGGAAACGAAGAGAGCGGGCATCGAGGGGTCGGGATATACGCGTTGAGTGGCGCGCGAGCAGATAAGAGCGAACAGTCTTAAAATGATTGTTGTTGTCGTTGCTGTTGTTGCTGTTGCTAGTGTTGCTAAGGTTCGGCGGCCACGCGACACTGGAGCGTGCGAAATGCGAAAACCGTGCTGACATCGCGCTGGCGAACATTTCGGCGAACGGCTGAGTGTGCGTGACGCGTTTCAGAATAAAGATGGACGCGCGTTTTCGAACTGCCGCGCGTTGCTTACAATAGCAACTTCACGAAGTCACTCGCGGGGCGCCCTGGCGCGAAGCAGCCGGGCCCGCTCGCGAGAACCAACGGGGGATTTGATTCTCCCAGGGCGAGGGCAGCGCGGGAGCGATGCCCCTTCGTAGACCTGAAGTCCCATGTCCTGCTCCACGCCCGGAAAAGCTGGCACCTTCGACGTTCGGCACGGCGGCGCGGTCTCGGCGCGGATCGGCGCAAGCCGCAAGCGCGCGGCGGCGGGGCCGGTTGCCCAGGCGCGCGCTGTCCGATCTGCAAATCCGCACAAGGCAATGCTTAGGTCGGGCCTGTCCCCCTACAGGGGGATCTTGGACGAAAAATGAAAAACGATAAAATAAAGTGCGCCACAAATGCTCAAACAAAGCCAAGAAATCGTCCCCTGACGATTTTTTAACTACTTGGGAATTTTCCTCCTGCAGAGGGACACGCCCGACCTGAGGCGGCGCAGCCGTGCCACGCGCGCCAGGGCCCGCACGCATCCCAGCGGCCTCCCGGCGCGGGGCACGCACGAGCCTCGTGCGTGCGCCGCGCACGCGAGCCCGCCCCGAGCCTCCGCCGCCGCCGCCGCCGCCGAGCCTCGTGCGCGCGCACGAGCGGCTGGCGCCCCGCACGCGCACGTGCGGCTGCAGCCGGCGGCCGGCCCGAGCGCGGGCGAGCGGCGAGCGGCGAGCGCGCGCCCGGCGCCTCGACGCCTTCCGCGGCTCCGAGCGCGAGGACCGCAGCCGCCCGCCGCCCGCCTTCCCTTCCTCTTGCCCGCCCCGGCCCCGAGCCGCGATGCGTCCTGGTGGGGCCTGCGGGTGGCCTCTGGGGCGGGCGAGGGGGCCCCTGGGGCCCGCCTCGCTCGGAGGCGTGCAGCTGGCGCTGCGCGCGGCGTGCCTCCCTGCAGCGCCGTATCCCCCCGTGCCCCTCCCCGCCTGCTGGCCATGCTGCTCTCGTGTCTTGCTCCTTGTGCTTCCCTATCTCTCCTCATGCTCTTTGATCTGCACTCCACTCTTCCTCCTCCTCCTCCTCCTCCTCCTCCTCCTCCTCCTCCTCCTCCCTCCTCCTCCTCCTCCTCCCTCCTCCTCCCCTAATCCCCCTCATCCCTCCTCATCCTTCCTCCTCCTGCTCCTCCTCCTCCTCCTCGTCCTCCTCCTCCACCACCTCCTCCTCCTCCTCCCCATGATTCCTGATTCCTGAAGGCGTGGAATCGGCGACTGCCGCCCCCATCCTCCCCGTCCTCCTCCTCATCTCTTCTCATCCCTCCACCCTTTCCTCGACCACCTCATCCTCCCCCTCCTCGTCCCTACCCTCCTCCCTCGGCCCCGCCCGCCGCTTCGCCCGCCTCCCCCCCGCCCTCTTCGCGCGCGCGGGCGGCCTACGTATAGCAGGAAGGCCCCGAAGCCGGGCGTGCCGGACGATACCAGGGCGCAGAAGAAGATCCACATCTGGCGGGGCGCCGGGTGTCGTCGCCGCAGCCCTCGCCGCCGCCGCCGCTCTCGCCGTTGCCGTCGTCTTCGCCGTCGCCGTCGTCATCGCTGAGACCGGTGTCGGCGTCGCCGTCGTCGTCGGCGTCGGCGTCGCCGTCGGCGTCGGCGTGAGCGTCGTCGTCGGCGTGAGCGTCGTCGTCGGCGTCGTCGTCGTCGGCGTCGTTGTCGTCGTCGTCGGGGCGCGCCGTCGCGACGTGCAGCGTGGCCGAGAAGGCGTTGAGCGCGGGGTCCTCGAACGGGGGCGACACGCCTGGCGCGTCGATCCGCGGCCGGCGCCCTTCCCGAGACAAAGCCAGGGCGAGGATCCATTCGGGCGAGGATAGGTCGAGAATCTGTGCCCTCGGCGACGATCATTCGGCCAGGGCGAGGATCAATTCGGCCAGGACGAAGATCAATTCGGCCAGGACTAGGATCAATTCGGCCCTATGCGGCGAGGATCACTTCGGGCGAGGATAGGTCGAGAATCTCTGAGATGCGGCGGTTCTGAGAGCGTTCTGTAGTGTTCTTGAACGGATTTTATCCTCGTGCTAATCTTGAGTCGGGCGTGTCCCCCCACAGGCGGGTTCTGGACGATTAATAAAAATTTGCCCCCAAAAAAAACATACCCCACAAATTGTCAAACATAGTGAAAAAATCGATCCCAGACTATCTTTCGACTATTTTTGAATACTCCTCCTGTAGAGGGACAGGCCCGACTTACTGCTAATCTCGTCCGACCCTCCCTCGGCCCGGTCCGCCGCCGCCGTGGTCGACGACGGCGTCCCCGTCGCCGCCGTCGCCGTGGCCGTCGCTGGCGTCGTCGTGGCCGCCGCCGACGGCGAGCCTGGAAGGGGAGGCGGAGGGGCCGGTCGTCCTCAGAAAGCTCAGAAGGCCTCCGGCCTTCTGACAAGCGTTGTCAGAGGGGCCCTGGGACACACAAGTAAAAAAAACAACCCACAAGATTCCCCATGTTCTCCCATCTTTTGCGGATTGCCGTCTTCCCCCCCCCGCTTCCAACCCGACCCTCCTCTTCAGAACATCGTTAGGGGCAGGGGTAGGGTTCGCATGTGGCCCCCTAAACGCAGCCAGCGACTTCGTCGCGGCGTTGGTCGTCGCCTTCGTCGTCGCCCGTCCTCTTCTTGCTGCTCCAGCGGGGGGGGGTGGTGGTGGCACGGTGGCATGAGACATGGTGTCTGTTCTCTGGATAGGGCATGCTGCTAGATGCTACATGCGCAAAGAAAGTCGGCCCGCCTGCCGGGGGGGGCCGAAGGGGCAGGGCTGAGTGCGCCCCGCCCTGACGAAAGCTGCCTGTGTTCGGCAGCGGCAGCTCGCTTGGCCTCCCTCCGGAACCAGGCCACCCTCCGGGCTATACGGGCGGGGGGCACGGCTGAGAGGCAAGGGAAAAGGGGGGAGCGCCTGCGGAGTCCCTCGCAAGTCTGCAACTTCACTCTCAGAGCTCAGGTCCCTGGGAAAAAAGGGAGGAGAGGCCTCAGAAGCAGGAGTGGGAGCCGGGTCGGGAGCTGGCGTCGGATCCTCCTCTCGCTGCTCATGTCTGGACCGGAACCTGAGCATTTCTGGATCAATCCGTTCTCTGAGGTTCCTGAGGCATGACTGTGACGTCCTCTCCTATCTCCTTGCAAAATAATTCCAAGAGGTCCTCGACCTGGGATGCGTCGGTGTCCTCCGCATTCACGCCACAATCTGTTGGTGAGGCAGACTGGGACTGGATCGTGTCAACGATGGCTGCGATAGTATGCCTGCACATGGTTGTGGCGGCTCTCTGCCGTCTATTGCAGCAGCGGCCATGAGCACCTGAAAAGGGCATGTAGGGCGGTGATGTGGGCATGCGGAACCTGCGGAGCCTATTGGGGGCCTTACCGATGGTCTCTGGGCCGCAGTCGTTATGTGCGCGTTGGTCAAAATTGGCTGTGTATCTGGAAATGTCGACACCGCGCATTATCAGTTCATATTGTGTAAGCGTGTGTTGTCCGTCCATCCATGCCTGGATATCCCTATGTCGCCGTTGTCCAGATAGAGCTCCCTGTGTCGGTTCATAGAAGGCTCCAATCGTGAGTGGTACCTCTCTGGCCTCTTTATTCGCACGTTGCGAGGCGACTAGTATGTCGGCGGAGTATGAGCCGTCAGGCGGCATGTCCACTTTTGCCGGGTAGGCGCTCCTCCAGCGCCATAGCCTTGCATTGACTTTCTGCTGCTTGGGCTCCTCAGCTCTGCCGGCGCTGTTCACCGCGCCTTGCAAAAAAAGGCGAGACAACACGCAAGACGATTGCGCAGTGCCCGCCTGGTGAAGAAGGATGCGGAGCATAACCTGCAAAGGCATCCCTCTCCCCTGGTTCTTGACACAATGTCCACAGAGCTGCAATGTGTGCTTATGTTGTGCCTCTGTAGTCCCTTGACAGTAGTCGTAGCTGGAGTAGGGAGAAGGGGGCGAGTCGGATCTGCAATTGGTACAGGTACCCCTGCTGCCCGTAACGTCTCGAAAAAATAGCCTGAGGCTTTCCGCACTCGGGCAGCGCTTGCCTGGGCCGTTGCCTCTGATCTCATGGCAGCGATCTTCATGTGCCTCCGTTCTGAGATATAGCGCGAAATGCGCTGTTCCCTCCTGGTGCCGTCGTCCTTTGAACTAGGTGTGTTATTCGTCCTGTCGTGTACTGTGCCTATCCCGTCCATGTCTTCTAATGTACGATGCAACCAGGATGTCCCGTTGCGCTCGTGCTTCATACTGAACACATGTGCCACACGACCGTGTAGAGTGTGAGTACGTAATTGCATGATACCTCCAAGTAGTCGGAACCTGCAAATCCTCAGAGCCATGGTAGGCGTGGCACTCTGTGCGCGCGCAAGCACGTTCATGTCGCTTCCCGTATATTCCGAACTGTGCCGACTGCGCAAAGCCTGTCGGTAGTCGTTGCTCTTCGCATGCTGAGGGTGCGCGTGCTGTGCTGCTGATACAGTGGCCGCGCCCCTGCTTTGAGGGTGTAGTCGCATCTGGTATGTGGCCACCTCGGCGCAGCTGCACAACGAGCCTGCCATGCAAAAAAGAGCGCGTGCAAGCTTGCCTGGTCGACTCCGTGCGGCAGCTTCCGTCGGAGCCTGAGAAAGAGGGCCCCCCCCTCTTGCAACTTCAGTGTGCCTAAGCTTATACCGTACTGTCGTGGTTTTTTGCCGCTTGGCGTAATGTGTATCTGATGTGCCTCTCCCATCACCATTCTGAGGTGGTCGTCGCATTCCTTAGAATGGTTGGCTGCATGCATGCCAGGCTCGGGTTGTCGGAACTGCGAGAGCAGGTGGCTGAATAGCTGTAGTGTCACATTGTCGTCATACTGCGCTGGGCTGCACGGAGAGCTTGGCGTTGCAATACGGCAAGAGGGTGCGCATTCCCTTTGTGCATTGACCCCGCGCGAGCTTCCCTCTCCACCCATCTGTAGAGCCGCGGCGTGTAGCACAATGTGACTTCCCATGTGCGTGCCCCCAGTTTTATGCCTGCTAGCCCCGACCGTGCACACAAGCAGGCAAGGGTGTTTCCTATCGGCGCGTGGGGCTCTTTGGCGATGTGCATGGCATGGTCGGCCGTCGGAAGCAGCGAGCTGCAAGCTGCGAATGAGACGTAACTCGGCCGAAGCCTCTGCATGACCCTCCAATGGTGTCCTTTTGTTTTTTACCGGCGTGCGCCACTGCGACTCAAAAGAGGTGAGAACATTGTTATGGCAAACGACCTGGCAAACGTGTCAACAGTTTCGCTCCAAGAATCCGCAGCATGACCTTGAGCATGCTGTAAGGAGTAAGGAACGCGTTTTAGCATGTGCACGTAAACATTGAGTTAAACTGTCGAGTAGAAGCTTGGTAGCACTGAGCGCTCCTCTGACGTGTCCTCCCTGATATGCTCTGCGAACGGCCATGTTATCACTGCGAACGCAGGTAGGCAGAGAGCTGGACTGTGTCTGGGTGCCCGATGCCATGTTCCCAATGGCTGCTTCCAACTCTGTCCTCTGAGAAGTGAGTGAGTCGTTTGCTTCCCATTCGGGGAGTGGATCTGCAAAGCAGCCGAGCAAAATGACACCGAATACCGAAATAGCCATGGTGCGCAGCGCCCAAACTGGCCCGCGCACTTGTCCGTTGTGTCGGTACCCAGCCGCAGTCGGACCTGTGCGGGTTCCCCGTCGGGCATACCTCAAGTTGGGATCGTGCCTGATGAGACCTGGAAGGGCCTGGGTAGATGAGGGGCGCCAGTAGGGGGCCCACGAAGGAGAGCCCCTAGCAATATGAACAGGCGACCTGCGTTCCATGGGCCCTTGAGTAGGTCGGTTATCGGGGATGGGCGACCTCGGGAATCCTCTGGTGTTCCCCTTAGGCGCCTGCGTAGTATCATTAATGTGGTATTCAAAGAGTCCATGCCCAAGTGATGAGCGGTCCGCTGTTGTGTTATCTGGAGTCGGATTTTGTACACTGGCTGCCTGCTGAGAGGGGGCTAAACGGGGGACCTGGGCGAGCCTGCCAGAATATTCAGCCGAGCGCAAAACGCGCTCAGCTGGTGTTAGGGCTGTGCGGGCAGATTGGCTGCCACGCGAAAAACTGTCTGCTGGCGTGCTGGGTTGCTGGCTCCGCTCAACGCTGCTATGCCTGACTCGTCTTCTCCCGTCTCCATCTCATGCGGTTCATCCCGTCGCATATGCTTGGAGTCCCTGGCCGTCTCTTCATTGATCTTGACTTGCTTGGGTGGTGCTTGGCCCGTGGAGCGCCTGGGCGAGGTAGCTCTGGGTCTTTCTGCTTCGGCTGCTTGGGCGAACGCACTCTCCAGCCGTCTCCGTCCTTCTGCGCCCACGTCGGGAGTAGTTGACTTGAGCTTGTCCTTATCCTTTCTTGGCGTCGGCGTAGGAGATGTCGATGATGCCTGTGCCTGTCGCTGAAGTTCTTCTCTGGTATTATTTCTGTTGACGCTGACGTCTGTGAGCTGCTTCTGCATGGTGCTCATGGCCGTCTTGAACTCTATGAGTTGCGCCATGAAGGCACACTGCGAATGTTGCATACTCGCAAATAACCCTGGGGTGGAGAATTCCGCTTTCGAATCCGCTGGGCCCGAGCACGGTGTAGCTCCAGGCGGAATTCGCGTGGCAGGCGTACTTGGCGATCGCGCGCCCGCTTGTGTGCTCGGAAAGCGCGCGGTAGCCGGCAACTGCGTACGCGACCGAGGAACTTCTCCTACTGGCGCAAGAGGGCCTCCGTCGGAATCCTCATCTTAATCTGTATCTTCATCCATGTAGTCTGCTGCACTTGGCCTACGAGTGCGTGACATACGAGTGCGCACCTCTGCCTGCTTGCGCTCGTTGTCCTTCTTCTCCTCGTCTTCCAGGTCCTTGAAATGTTCGAGAAGGTCTTCAGCGTGTGCCACTTCTTCGCGTAGTTCATGAACTTGAGCAACACAGGAGTCGAGATTAAACTGCGCCTCTATTTGCTTCTGTGTGGCATCCGTCAGCCTGCGCTTTGCTCGATTGACAGAGTTGAGCTGCTTGGCTGCGCGGGCAAAGGCCGTGCGAGAGTACAAGAGCTGATATAATACAACAGCGTATTCATGTCGTAAGCCTTGCACTTGTGATGCGTCCATCTTGAGCTCCTGTGAACATGTGATCTGACGTTCTAGGCCCTGTCATGTAGAGCGTAGGGCCTTTCTGTACTCACCAATCTCCTGAGGGTTCTCAGGTGGCTCCTGCCAGCGCCTGTGTGCGCGGGCATCCTCTGGCGAGCAAGGCATGAGATTCATGTTCTCGTCCTCCTCCACGCTGTTGCTGTACGCTGGGCGTCGCGAGCTGGAGCGCCTCCTCGGGGGGGAGGATGTAGGTGGAAAACATATGGCTTGGCTGCTGGCTGGTTCGGATGGCACTTCTCACGTTTCGTGATCTCCCACTTGTTGTGATGATTGCATGCCGGGCACTCCCACAAGTGCCGGCACTGTCCTTGTATGTGACCTTGCCATTGCGATCTTCGTCTTGATGGCTGTCTCGAGCGCGCTGACTTGCTGCGCTGTGTCCTCCACGTCATACTGCAATGCTGTGGCGATTCAGCCCTGGCTCGACGGTGCCAGACTGGTACACCACCTGCTTCACGGCTGGCCCTCTTGCTGCGCGCCGTGGCGGCTGGGGGGGGGGCGGGCGCGTGTCGCAGCTGTCCCGTGCGAGCGGTTTCGCCGTGCCTGGCACAGCTCCCACAAACCACTCGGGCCGGGACGGCGGCTCGGGGGGGGGGAGGAGGAGGGAAAAGGAGGAAGGGGAAGGGAAGAACGGACCGAAACTTTGGTTATCTCGGAGTCCTTTTTGGGTTCCCTGGGACACCCCTTCTGAATTTCTGGGATCGAGGGGGGAGACGGAGTGGAGAGGAAGGGGGAGGATCGAGGACTCGAAGACAACTATTCTGTACCTGTTTGGACACCCCAGCTGGGATGGAGCGGGGAGAGGGCAAGGAAGGCAGCAGACGGGAGAGAGGCGGTGCGGGAGGAGATGCAGAGGAATGGGGGAGGAAGATTGCCCAGGCGACGAGGGCGACGAGGGACACGAGCAGGACGAGCTGAAACATCACGGGGATCATCAGGGGAGGACGCGGGAGGAAGCCGGGGGCGGCAATTTGTACCAAGACGCCTCGGGGGTCATATCGGGCTCTCCTCTAGAGCTCAAGGGGAACCAACGCCAAGATGGCTGCACAGAGGAATCACGCGCTACCTGATCAAACCCGAAATGAAGGACGAGTGAAGAGAAGAGGCAAACACAGCGGCACAAACATAAGCTAGAGAAGGGGCTTGGCAGCGGGAGCGAGGCAAGGTTGTATATGGATCTGTGCTACGGTCGCTCCTCGCGCCATTCTGGCAGTGAATGTTTCGCGCACGCCAAGAATGCTTTAACACCAACGTTGACATGCGCGCGTGTGGTCCGTTGTTGTGTGCCCGTCTGCATATGGGGGGGGGCCGGGGAAGTAATGAAATAAGGCGAGGTGCCATGACATCTGAGGAGATACCATGACCCACGTCGTGATGTCCACCCCCCCCTCGTCATCACCCCCCTCCTTGCCGCCCCCGACCGTCTCCAGGCTCCCGACGCGACCTCTCAGCAGCTGCGCCGGGGCTGCTCCGAGGCAGCCTCAGTCGGGCCGGGCGACAGGGGGGGGGGATAGCAAAGGGGGGGGGTGAGAATCAGCTCACGTGGCTGATTTCCCCAGCGCCTCCCGGCGCCCGGAGGCGCCCTGGCCCATGCATCGAGGAATGGGCCCGGCGGCGGAGCCGACACCAGCTGCATGCAGCAGACTTCGTAACCCCCCCTTTCCCCATCCCCCCCCCCTTTCGTCCAGCCCGACTCGGGGAAGCGAGCCGCGGCCGGGTGCCGAGGGGTGCCGCCCAGCGGGCGCTCCAGCGCGCGGGCGGGCGGCCGGAGAGCTCCGCGTCGAGAGGGGCCCGCTGCAGGCCCTCCCGCACAGACCTTCCGTGCGGCGCCGCCTGCGGCCCCGCCGGCGGGCACTGCGCCCGCGCGGTGCAGCGCAGCCTGCGTCGCAGCCAGCGCGCACGCCCGGGGCCGTTCGGCGAGGCATGCCTGGAAGCCACGCGTGGGCCGATGCTGCCCAGGACTGGCAGAGCCACTCTTCTTATACACAGTCCTCCGCTTCCTTTCCCAGCCCCCCCCCCCCCCCTTCTCGGCCTGCCTGCCCCGTCCCCCTCCTGCCTCCTCCGCCTCCTCCTCCTGCTCCCCTCCTCCCTCTCGCTGCTCACCCCTCCTCACCCCCCTCCGCCTCCTCTTCCGAACTCCTCCTCCTCCTCCTCCTCGAACTCCTCTTCGTCCTACTCCTCCTCCTCCTCCTCGAACTCCTCTTTGCCCACCAATGTGTAAACGACTTCCCTTCTGACTCTACAGGGAAAACAAGAAGTCGGATTGGAAACGCATCGACCCGCGCCAACTGTAGATCGATGCATCTTCGCGGTCCGGATCTATCGCAATCTGCAGACCGACGCGTGTTCGGCGCGATCGCAGTACCGAAGCGCGACAACTCATCCTTAACTCCTCCTTCACGGAAGCGTCCAAGAGGAGGGGTCGCAAATTGTGGACCGAGGCATGTGAGCGGACGAAGGGGGGGCCAGGACACATGTCGAGAGAAGATGAGGGGGCATGAAATCTGGGGAGATACCATGGCCCCAGCCATGATATCCAAACACACACACACACACACACATACACAAACACAAACACACACACACACACACACACACACACTCTAGTCGTCAACCCCCTCTTGGACGCCCCGACCTTCCCCCTCTTGGACACCGCTCTTGGACGGCCCCCTTGGGCCGCCCCTCCTGGACGCCCCTAGTCATCCCCCCCTCCTCCCGACCCCCCCTCCTCCTCCCTCCTCCCCTGGACCCCCTCTCCTCCTGCCTCCTCCTGACCCCCCTCCTCCTGACCCTCCTCCTGCCCCCTCCTGACCCCCCTCCTCCTGACCCCCCTCCTCCTGCCTCCTCCCGACCCCTTCCCTGGACCCCCCCCCCCTCCCGACCCTCCTCCTGCCGGGGGGCCCATCCCCCGTGCACGCAGACAGGGGCCCGCGCGCCGTGGACCAGGAGGTGCGCGACCACCAGCAGGAGCGAGAGGCCTCCTGGGGCGGGCAGCAGGGGAAAACACGGGGGCAAGCGGGCAAGCAAGCAGGCAAGAGGCTATGTGCACCAAACAGCACACTAGTATGGGGAAAAGTTGGCCGCCGCTGTGGCAGTACTCCTTCACAACGGCTTCCCACTCACTCTGCGGCCTGTGGCTCAACAATAAATTCAACCTCTCTGCGCAACCAGCAGCTGCCAGTCGGGCAAGATTTGCATCCAAGTCAGCTGCGCCTCGAACAAGCGGGAACCCTTCTCCCGCAACCCGGGGCGAAGCGGATATGGATAAGAGTTTAGCCTCCAGGGGTCGGACGTTTAGGGGTCACATGTTTCTCCACATCCACTGCGCCTCAGCCTTTTGGCGCCCCCTTCTGGAACGTCCAGGACGCAGTGGATATGGATACAAACCTGGCCCGCAAGGGGCGCGCGCAACGATAAAATAGGCAGGTGACGTTCTGAGCACCCGCAAGGGAGGGAGGGAGTGAGGCAGGGACGAGGACCCTGACATCCCCGGGTCGCATGAAAATCACGACGGGAGCTTTTCGGCCGTTTTCGGCTCCGGGGGGGTCTCACTGGGCCCAGGCACCGTAGCTCTTTTGGTACGGCAACAACAACATACAAACAAGAAAGTACATCAAAATCCTTGGGGAACCAAGATGCGCAACACATACCACAAGGATGAAGAAGGGAGAGGTGATTTTAGGGAGGACATCGAGCTGGAATCGGCGATGCATCGCCGATGGATCGGCGATGGACCCCCAACAGATCGGCGATGCATCGCGATAGACAGGCAACATGGGCTATTGGGCCCGATTCGGCGATGAGTGGGGGATGTGGGGGCCGATGTATTCCGTCTTGAATTATTTCCCTCGAGCGCTGCCCCGGTAACGGGGGCGAATGAGGCGGGAGAGCGGAGAGGAGGCCTTTGACGCCGATGCCGTCGTTGTCGCCAGCGCCGCCGTCGCCGTCACCTTCGTCAGCGCCATCGTGGGTGCCGCCGCCGTCTTCGCAATCGTGGCAGTCGCTGTCGATCTCGCGCTACCCGGCCGCCGCCGCGCCGTTGCACGTGCGGGAGGTTCGCCGCGAGTTCTCCGCACCCGCCCTTCACCATACGCATACCGAAATACCCGAGTTCAGTGTTCATTTTCGGGCCAAGGCCCCCTCGATATTCCTATTTGGCGCCCGGCTTCCGAATTGGGCGCCCCCAGTGTTCGAGGTCGATTTAAAGAAGCCAAGACTAGCAAAACATTGGGTGAAACAAATCGGGGATGACAGGGAATCTGTCGGTTCTTGTGATGGCGTACCTTGTGGGTAACGCCTTCGACGAGGTGGCGTAGTAGTCTCTGGGCTGCAAGCAATATGGTTGTATCCTGAATGGTCCGGTGCAAAGTTGGCCAGTCTCACAATTATCATCATGAGGTGCCACTTGGAGAGCAAGTGGTAGTTGCCGTAGGGCAGCAAAAAGCCATCTGATACGACGGTGCGCAATGCCGATGCACCTTTTACGAGTCGTAGGAAATGCGGCCCAAATCGCACACGGCCACTATGATATGGATCTGCAGCTCAGCTCGTCGCCTTAGCCGCTCTGCAGGAGGCTCAGGTAGGTCTCCCTGTAGTCCGCGTGGCTGTGGGCGTGGTCCTCATAGCTCAGCAGGTGGTTATCGTAGCTCTCGTAGCTGTACCTGCGGCCATCGCAACCCTGGTGACCTGGTTGGCGGGCGCCGTGGTATCTCTGTTGGTAGTCCTCGTGGCACAGCTAGCGCCTCGGGTAGCTCTTCTGATGGCCCTCGTAGCTCAGCTGATGGCCCTCGTAGCGCAGCATATGGTCCTTGTCGCTCAGCTCGCGGCTGTCACGGCTCTGCGAATGACCCTCGTAACACGGCACGTGGGTATTGAAGCTCTCCTGGTGGCTCCCGTAGCTGCGCTCCTGGCCCTCGAGGGTCAGCTCGTGGTCCTCGTAGCGCAACATGTAGCTCTCATGGTTCTGGCGGTGGCTCTAGCAGCTCGGCAAGCAGGTCTTGAAGCTTTTCTGGTGGCTTTCGTAGCTGTGCGCGTGGTCCTCGTAGTTCTGCTTGCGGTTCCCCGAGGTCATCTGGCCCTGGCAGCTGCGCTGAAGGTCGTCGCAGGTCGGTTTGGGGCGCTAGCGGGGGCGCAGCTCTTCGTAGACCCCGTGGTCATAATCGCACTCGTCGGCCGCCGAATCAGTGTTCCAAATGTTGGGTGTCCCTGCTGTCCTGGCGGTCGTCATAGCCCTGCGCCCCGTCGTAGTCTTGGGGGCCGTGGGAATACGTACAGGTCGCCATCGAAAAATATCGCAATCGAATTCGTCGTGGGCGGCGCGGGCGCAATCGCACTCGTCGTCGACGGCGCGGCCGTTACCCGCCGGTACTTCCACGACGACGTATTCAATGACCTCTACGGGCTGCTCGATGGCGTCGCCCCTCGCGGCGGTCCTGGTGCCGCAATGGTGGCGACGCTCGTGGTTGGCTGCCTCTTGCGCAGCTCTTTCTCGCGCTCGGGCTGCTTGTCGCGCGGCTCGTTGTCGCACTTGGGCCGCGCGTTGCGCGGCTCGCCCTCGGGCGCGCGAGCGAAGGCGGTCGTGGCCATGGAAGCGGGATCGTCGGGTCGAAGCAGCATCCCACGCCAGACGTTATGCCCCGTTCGTTTTCGGGTCGCGTCTGTTGGCGCCCGTGCCTATGCGCGCGCGGCTTCGCCATCCTTTCTGGCGCGATTCCACGGGCGCGACCACGTCTGGTAGCACTGGGGTTCAACAACTGGTGGCTGATGTTGTAGTCGCGGCAAGCCTTGACGGTTAATTGTGTCGAGGTCTTTCTCGTCGATATGGGTGGTGCGCGAGTGGGCACTGATCTTGGCGACGATCTTGGCGGGCGCATCGCGCCCGGGCCGACCCGCCCCCCCCTTTTCCCGCGGGCGGTGGACAGAACCCCCTCGCAGGGGCCAGAATGGCACTCGTCCTCTTTGCCCATCTCCTCACCCTCATCCTTCTCATCCGTTTTCCACTCCCCCCCTTCTTATTCTTCGGGAACTCGCCGCGAACTCCTCGGGGCAGGCGCGGCGAACGACCAGAACGAAACTCGATTCGAAAGAATCGCGAACTGAACGTGGCTCGTCTGGCGGCAGTCTGCCCGCTGCCAGAGCCTTGATCCCCATGGCCCCCCACTCGCCGCGAGCGCTGGGCAAAGAAGGCCCGGTCAGCTCTTGGGCCTTGATGGGGCCCCTCCCCTGTTTGGAACGGGCCCCGCAGCTCCCGCGGACCTCGCGCCAGAACGCGCCCCTCGCATGCCGACTTCTGCGGGGCGGGCACAAAGACCCGGGCATGCCGACGCAGACCCCCCCCGGCCACTCAGCCACCTCACGCCCACCCCTGGCGATCACAGATCGCACAGATCGCGGCGGACCGACATCGTGCACCCGACCTCGGGCGTAACGCCCCAACGATGGGTGCGGCGACCGGGCCAGGGCTGCCGCCCCGCTAACACTCCGCGTGGGGGGCGCAGGCGGCGACGCGCGCTGCCCCCGACCAGGCCAGCCTGGGCGTTGAACCCCAAGGGCGGGCGGGCGAGGCAGAAAAAGGTCCGCCACCGACCGAGGCAGCCCCGCATCCAGGAGCGGGCGGGCGGGGCAGAACGGCCGACGGGCCCGCGCCGCAGGCGAGCGCCCCTTGAGCGCGGCGCGCAGCAATAATACGAAACTTGCGAAGCAGACGGCGCCAGGGCGCGCCGCGACCCGCCCCGGCGCGACCCCCGCGGCGCGCCTGCGCGAGCGCCCGCGGCAGGCCCGCGCGCGACAACACAGGAGCACCAACCGCCAAGCGCGGGCGGCGCAACCTGCGGTCGGGCCGCATGCGTCGCGCGTCGCGCGCGCCGCGGCGCCGCGGGGCCCGTCGGCCGACCTGCGATTTGTGCCCGCGCAGCACCCTGCAGGTGCGCGCCCCCCACAAATCTCGGCGGACCGACCTCGTGCACCCGACCTCGGGCGCAACGCCCCAACGATGGGCGCGGCGACCGAGCCAGGGCCGCCGCCCCGCTAACACCCCGCGTGGGGGGCGCAGGCGGTGACGCGCGCTGCCCCCGACCAGGCCAGCCTGGGCGTTGAACCCAACGCCGCCAGCGCCCGGGCCCGCCATGGTCGGGGCGCGCCAGGCCTGCCGCGACCCAATGGAACCGCGGGTGCAGGACGCAGTGCGCGCCGAGCGTGCGCCTGTTCGACCTGCCCCGCAGGCGCCGTTGCAGACGCTGGTCTGCGCCCTGCGCTGGGGTTAGGGCATGAAGCGGCGGCCGCCGCTTCGGCGGTCGCGTCGCCCTCGCGCTGGTACATATCATGATATTATTTGAGAGCGCGGGAACTCCAATCGGCACCGCGGAGAATTTCACAGAGGCGGCCGTTGCACCTACGCTTCGTCTCTGCGTGTCCGCGGCGGAACGCTTTGCTCGTAAATGACGCCGCGCTTGGCGCCCCGGCGTGCGCCGCCGCCGCCTTCATCGCGCGCTGCGCAGGCGCGACGATTGAGACGGCCCCGTTGCTGTCGACGCGCCGCAGATGCGGGAACGCGGGCGAGCCGACACAAATGCTCTCGAAAAATGCCTGCGCCGCGTGCGCAATGCACGTCGCTTGCGAGTGCGCGCACCAGCACTTCCGCGCCGCGACTGTCGGGCGGTCCTGGTGCTTACGCCGCGAGAAATGCAGCGTCGCCGAATCGCCCGAAAAGAAAATAACAACCCTTGTCCTAGGCCTGCGCAGGTCCAGGTCTGAGAAGGCGAAAACCTTAAACGCCAATGGGTCGCCTCGCTCAATCAAGAGGGCCTCGGAGGGCACACGCAAAGCGACCCCCCGGGACACCAAGAGAAGCGCGCGCAGGGCGCTGTCGGTGCTCACAAAGTCGAGCATCGCCGGTACATGCGACAGCAGCACGAAAGGCTTCGGCGGCTGCCTCACAGGGTGCCGCTTCCCGATGGCCTCACGGGCACCCCTGACCAATGGATGCGCGAAGACAGACGCGTCCCGGCCCAGCAGCTGGCATGCCCTCTTAAGCTGTGCCGCGTAATTACCAAAGGTGCGCGGGCTACGAAACTCGAGCGCGAACAAGCACACTTCGTCGGCCGACGGCGGCAGCGCGCTGCAGCCGCCCCTGTTGAGCCGACGCCGCGCGAAAGCCATCCACGCCCGGAACGCTGCCCTCCAGGAACCGAAGGAGCGCGGCGCCGATCCAGCGATTGCCGCCGCTCGTGCGCGGGCCAAACTTGCCTGGAAGGCCGCCGGCGGCGGGTTCCCGCGATCGCCGCGCGCGATGGACTTGCGCGGGCCGCCCATGGGCGCGGGCGACAATTGCGCGGCGCGCGCGGCACTGTAAGCGCTCGCAAACTCACGCCTCGCTGCGCTGTCGCCCGCAGCACCCGGCGCGAGCGCGCCTGGGCATCCGCGCTGGTACTGATTGTGAACAACTGGCATTGCGCGGGACGGCGCAGGTGGCTGTCCGCGAGGCGGTCGCGGGCCCCCCGCCGCGAGGCCTGGCGGGGGCGGGCCTGGCGGCGGCCGCGGCTTACACGCCGCGATGTCCCGCGGCCGCTCCTGGGCGGTTGCGGGGGCGTCTGCGAAACCATTCACGCGCTCCCAAACCGCGCCTCTCATGTCGGCGACGTGCTCGAAGCCGTTGGCGACACGCAAATTCGCGATGCGTAACGCGACGGCACTGTCGCCTGCGCGCGCGCGGGCGTAGCTCGGGCGGGGCCTGCGCAAGGCGGGGGCGCCTGGCGCGCCAGCCTCGACCAGGCCCTGCGCCGAGCCCTCGGCACCAGCGGAACGCGCAGACATGCCAACAACAAGCGACGAAGCGTATGCGAACACGCATCGCCGCCCCGCGCCACGCGCGCGCTGCGCCCGCGCCTGCCGCGGCGCGCGGCGAACGACAGAAGCGCGGCCGCCGTCGGCCGACCAAGGCGGCAGCGGGGTGGGCCGGGTCAAAGAAGACGCGCGCACAACGCGCTGCCCCTCTCGTCCGGGGACCAGCGGATAATGCGAACGATGTTCTTTCCTCTACAACCACAGCGCCTCCCATGTCTCAGGCGCGCGGAAACGCGCGCCCAACGCTGCCGGCACTTGGCTCGCGCCGATTGCCTGCAAGAGCGCGCGTGCTTGTCGTGACGGCCCGTCCAAAATGTCGCCCTTGGACGGGACTCTACGCGCCCATATGGACAGAGACAGTCGCGCCGCGAGGGGCCATATCCCGTGAACCAAGGCTGCGCGACTCCAGTCGGCCTCTCGGCGCCCGAGCTCTCGGAGAATATCTCCAGCGCGCTTTCGGACAACCGCGTTTCAAATCACGACAGCCCCAGCGCGATCGCAAGCATCTCGAGGCCCATGATTTGGCCGTCGCGCCTGCGCTTAAAGGATTGCATGAGCTCGGCGTCGGGCGCGAGCTCCGCGCGCAAGATTTCGCCGTCTATGAAAAGCACGGCAGCGACACGAGGGGGCGTGCTGCGGGCGTCGCAGAACATGCGCGCCGCTGGCATCTCCCCCTGTTCCCATTGCGCGACTTCGCGCCACTTGAGCTCGAGCGCCTGGATCCACCACTGCAAGGCGAGCTCGAGCGGCCGCCGGATACGGCTGGAGCGGATGTCCTGCTGCGCGAAAACCGGGCGCAACATTGCACGGCCTAGGCGTTTAACCATGCACTGCGCTGCCCAGGCGAGGGCGCCTGCTAGTTTCTTACCGGCGCCCTGGTGCAGCTTGCCGCAAGCATTCGCGCTCCGGATGCTAGCCGACCATTAAACACGCTTGTCCTCTGCTGGCTCGCAGTGAGTGCCGCGAGCACTAAACGAGAACAACACGCCGAACACGACGAGCTGGGCCCCGTGCGCCAGCTTCGAGTCGGCCACCGCGCTGCCGCCAAGCGCGGCCCTGACGATCCGCGCGAAACATTTTCTGGCGTGATCCACCGCGACGGAACGATCCGGCGAGAAGTAATCGTCTACGTACCGGAGCACGGGCAGCTTCGCGAGCTGCCTGGCGAAGTGCGCATGCACGGCGGCCACGCGGTCCCAGTCGTGGCAAGATGCTAGCGCGCCGAACGGGCACCCTTGGTGCTGCGAGCGCCACAAGCGGTCGCAATCTGAAAAAAACTGACTGCGCCCCACCTGTCGTTTGGATCAAGCGGGATGCGGCGATATGCGGAGTCGATGTCTGCTCTCCAGAGCGCGGAAATCTCGCCGTGCGAAGCGTAGAAAACTCGCGCCAACGCCACAAGCTGATCGCCGCCTTCCACGCTAAGTTTCTCTGCGGGGGCGCACGCGCCGCTGGCCTCTGAGCGCGTGGAATCGCCCGCCGGGCGCGCCTTCGTGGACCCGTCCGGCCTGGGCTGGGAGACCCCAAACCTATGCACAAAGCGAATTCTTTCGCCCCAAGCCGCGGCTCATTCGGCAGCGGAAACGTTGGGCTTAAACGCCCGGGACGGAAACGTCCTCCCCAGCTCCGCCTCGTCCCGCGTCTTCTGTAGCAGCTCGCTGGCGAGCGGGTTCTCGCGAATTGACGAGAGCACAGATGCGCTGCCTACGAGGGCGCTGGTCTTAAGCGCACAGGCCGCGTCGCACGCGTCGCTGGGGCGCTCGCCCAGGCCAAGCGCGCAGCCGTTCCCGCTGCGCGCCAGGCTGCCCATCAAGGGGGCGCCGCACGTGAAGAAATAGATGCATGCGGCGTCGTGCCAGGATGCCTCGCGCGCCAATGCGCGCATGGGCGGGATGTTGACCCCGCGAGAAGCGGGGCAAAAAGAAGCGGCGCTGCCCTGCGCTCGGCCTCGGCGGCGCCAGAGCTTCGAGTTTTTCTGCCATGACCTCGATGCGTCGAACGCGCTGCTCGCCTTCGCAAGTGCACTCCCTGGGCAAGGTTGCGTTCGGCGCCCCACTGGATTGCCCCCAGCCCATCCTGACGCACGCGCGCGCTTGGGCTGCGCGTCGCGGCGAATGAGCGCCCCGCGGGTGAAACGCAGCGCCTCGAGATCGTCGAGCGCAAATTTATTGCACAGAGTAAGCGAGTAAGGCGCGGCATGCGAACGAGGCGGGGGGCTCAGATCCGCCCACAGGGTGCGAGCGGGCACCGCCTGTGGCTGGGCCTACACTGGCGCCGCGGCGGACTGCGCCTGGTGCGCGGGCGGCAGGGCCCCCCGGCTGTCCAGGGCCGAAGCGGCCCCTCACGGCCCCGTCTTGAAGCGCGGCGCCCTGGCCCCGTTGTCGACGCCCTCGGCCTGGTGCGACCACTGCCCGCGGTAGGTGTCGGGCTGTGACCTGCCCTTGTGCTCCTTGCCGGAGCCCTTGGCCTTTTCCGCCCTTGGTGAAGGGGGCGCTGCTGCCCTTGTGCTCCTTGCCGGAGCCCTTGCCCTTGCCCCTCGACTGCGTCGGGGCTGAGTTCTGTAGAACCGGTTGCCCGCGGGCAAGATACTCGCGCTCCGTCCTGAGCACGATGGAGGAGCCCTGAGACTGCGCGGCCGTGGCGGCGTCGAAGTTGACCTGGCCTGCCGCCAAGTCGGCCCATTGGCGCCTGGCGATCTCGTCGTATAGCACGGCGAGCGCGGCCGTGCGCTGATTGGCTCGCGCCGACAAGGCGATTTGTATCACGACCTTCTTGCGTGCCATGGAAGCTGCGCGCGCCGCGTGGCCCGTGAGCTCTGCGACGATCGCCCACCTATCGAAGGCAACGCACCACTGCAGGATGCTCGGCAGGTCGCGTTGCATCTGGTCGGGATCCCGTGCCTGGCAGATTCCGCGGGCGATCTCTTCCGCGAAAGACCGCTCTTCGCCATGCTCTTCGGCCGCGTTGGGCTGCCTCTTGTCCGTCGCGTAATTCGGAGGAATTTCTTGATCGGCAAGTAAAAGAAAGGCTTCAAAATGCCCTTGCCTTCCGCGGCCCTGAAATGGCTCAGTGCCCAGTCGGTCGGTCAACTGGGGGGGCGGCCAGCACGATGCCGGCAAATTGGCCATTGATATCTTGCCCAGTCCCGCGGCGATTTCCACGTGGACGGCGGGCTCGCGGCCGCCCTGGAGCGCCTGCAGGAGAGCGCTCACAGACTCCTGGGAGCCGCTGGCACCAGCCGGCTGGGCCTCTGCCTTCTGCGCGGCCGCCTGGGTCGCTTTGGCGGCTGCGCGCTCCAGGAAGGCAACTTTTCCCTCGGGCAGCCCGTTCATCTCAAACGTCGCAGCCCTGACGTTGAGCTTCACCATCTCCTTCGCGCGTTCAACTCCGCTGGCTTTCAACACTTCGCTCACTGGCCTCAGCCACGTCTGGTCGCGCTTGGCGTGGCTGTCGGCGCCAGACTCGAGGAAAGGCAGAAACGGAGTGCTGGCCGTGGCTGTGGCAATTCGGACCAGACAACCGACGCGCGCAACGCTCAGCCCGAAAGTGAAACCGCCTGAGCGAGACGGCGACTGACAGAAGGCGCGCGCCAGGGACGCGCGCGAGACCCGCGAGCGCGCGCGCAGACGCGAGACACAGCACGAGGAGAACGCGCGGCACACGACACCTGCCCTACTTTGTGGGCCACGAATACGCGCTGCCCGCGAGCGGGTGCACGCGCGCGCCTGAGACAGGGGCGCTAGTTCGGGGCGCCCTGTTCGGTTCGTGGGGCCCCTCCCCTGTTTGGAACGGGCCCCGCAGCTCCCGCAGACCTCGCGCCAGAAAGCGCACCTCGCAGGCCGACTTCTGTGGGACGGGCACAACGACTCGGGCATGCCGACGCAGACGCCCCCCAGCCACTGAGCCACCTTACGTCCACCCCTGGCGATCACAGATCGCCTACTGCGCGGTGGTGAAGAGGACGGCTGAGGCCTGCTCCTGCGCCCCCCTCCTCCGCACGCACCTTCCCATCGGGCGTAGATGGGCCGTAAAGCACCACTTTCGTGGGCTGTTGGGAGGCCCAGCGGAGGTACGTCCCACGCGGATCACCTCGGCACCTCGCTGCCCCCTGGGGGGCTCGCGATCTGCGCAACTGTCGCCACTTTCGCGGGCTGCTGGGAGGCCCCGGAGGTAGTTCCCACGCGGATCACCTCTGTACCTCGCCGCCCCCTTTGGGGCTTGCGATCTGCGCAAATGTCGCCACTTTCGTGGGCCCCTGGGAGGCCCAGCGGAGGTACGTCCCACGCGGATCACCTTGGTACCTTGCCGCCCCCTGGGGGGCTTGCGATCTGCGCAAATGTCGCCACTTCCGTGGGCTGCTGGGAGGCCCAGCAGAGGTAGTTCCCACGCGGATCACCTCGGTACCTCGCCGCCCCCTTTGGGGCTTGCGATCTGCGCAACTGTCGCCACTTTCGTGTGCTGCGGGGGGGCCCAGCGGAGGTACGTCCCACGCGGATCACCTCGGTACCTCGCCGCCCCCTGGGGGGCGTGCGATCTGCGCAACTGTCGCCACTTTCGTGGGCTGCTGGGGGGCCCAGCGGCCGTACGTCCCACGCGGATCACCTCGGTATCTCGCCGCCCCCTGGGAGGGCTTGCGATATGCGCAACTATCGCCACTTTCGTGTGCTGCGGGGAGGCCCAGCGGAGGTACGTCCCACGCGGATCACCTCGGTACCTCGCCGCCCCTTGGGGGGCTTGCGATCTGCGCAATTGTCGCCACTTTCGTGGGCTGTTGGGAGGCCCAGCGGAGGTACGTCCCACGCGGGTCACCTCGGTACCTCGCCGCCCCCTGGCAGGGCTCGCGATCTGCGCAACTGTCGCCACTTTCGTGGGCTCCTGGGAGGCCCAGCGGAGGTACGTCCCACGCGGTGACTGGGTGCTTCTGTTTATCCTTGAGGCCTCGACCTGTTGCTTCCACTTTTGGGTTATTTTCTTTGGGTCCGCTGCCGCGCCCTTTTGTCTCCACTTTTGGGTGAGTCTCCGCCCCCGTTATGCACCTCATGCATTTGCCTCTTTCAGCGCAGCGCATTGCTGAGTTAAACCGATGTTCTGGTTTAGCCCTCGCCGCCCCCCGCTTTTGTGCTTCTTTTAACGCCCTAGCGCTTCCATTTTGTATGTTTGCTGTTCCTCTTCTTGATGCTCTCTTCTGATTTCACTCCTGAGCGCTCTTCTTGCGCGCTGCTGGTCCTTCAGAATGCCAGTCAGCATTGAGTGGTCCTGAAGAGAAACGCCACGTGTATAGAAAGGGTTGGGTACGTTGCAGGGTAATTAATTTGACCCGCGGCGGCAGTTGAGGAGCCGTTTGGGACCCCCGTCGGGCCACTCTCCTGCTATCCTCGATCCCCTTCCCTCTGTGGCCCTCCCGTTGCCGTCCGCCCGATCCTCCCTCCCTCCGCTCCTCTCCATTCGGGTCGGGCGAAAGGGGGGATAGCAAAGGGGGGGGGGGAGAATCAGCTCGCGTAGCTGATTTCCCCGGCGCCTCCCGGCGCCGGAGGCGGCTATGTATCGACGATGGGCCTCTCGGTGAGGCCGAAAACAGCTGCATGCAGCAGAGTTCGTAAACCCCTCCTTTCCCAATCCCCCCCTTTCGTCTGGCCCGATCCATGCCGTTCGGGGCCCGCGGCGACGACGCCGACGACGGCGACGGGCGGCGGCCGGCCCTGGAGTGCGTGAAACTTCTTGTTGAGCAGGGAGATCTGGCGGCGGGGGGAAGACAAGGGGGGGAGGGGGAGGGAGGGGGGGGAGAGGGGAGAGGGACGAGCAGGAAGACGAGGGAAGGAGGGGGCAAGCAGGGAGGAGGAGTGGAAAAGGGAGGATCACGATGACAGGCTGCTTGGGGCGAAGATCTCTGAGGGCGGAGAACATACTCTATCGAAGCACTAGGCCTGGAATGCCGAAGTCGCCCTATCCTGATGAATGCACGCTGGCTCGATGATCCTCAGAACGTGCTGGCGCCAGCGTGTGCTCGTCCACCGAGGCCCGCCAATACGGTGCAGGCGGCGCAGCGAGGGCCGACACAGGCTGCGGGCCATCGGAGGAGCCTCCTCGAAGGCATCTGCAAAGCTCGGGGTACCCCACGGGAGACAGGGGGGCCATGCGCGAGGGGAACACCACCTCCGCGTGCAAATTGACGGCGAGCCCTGAAGCGATCCGAAAGCCTCGAGATCGTCTCCCCGGGGCTCGCTGCCACTCTGCGCACGGAGATGGCGTCCTGCGCCCAATTCTCGTCTGGAAGACAACTGCAAAATTCCCAAATCGAGATCGCCGGTTGCCCCCGCCCAGTGCACGAATAGACTTGGGGCGCTCAAAACGCGTGCCGCAGGTGGCCATATGCTCGCCGTGGCAGAGGATTGCGCGCCCTGCCCCACCTTTGGAAGAAGAGGTCAAGCCGAGAACTTTGTTACGAGCCTCGCGAGTGTCCAGGCACCTCTGCGCGCAAAGAAAAGGAGGAACGAGCCGAGACGTCTTCGACGAAACTGAGGATGCGCAACTCAACACGAAACACTTGACGCATGGTTTCTCCATTGGGCCGTGCCGCCGTGCCGACTGGCTTGGGAACGTCCGTTTGACTTTGTGTCGTGAATGACGCGTCAGACCAATGCAACACACTGGCCCATTTCCGTCTCCCAGCCGATCCATGACGCACAGATCACCGATCCCAGACGAGGATTGCCACACAACGAATCAAACGAGATCCTCGGCGACGGCGTCTACTGTTTCTGCGATGCTGCTAGCACGCGGCAGATCGAATGGCCTGGGCTGTGGGTAACGCCGAGGCCATGACTGCGCTAGGAACACCCACAAGGAAGCCAAGTGCGCCAATTGCTGCCAACATCATCCCATATGTGAGCGTTAAGTTGGTGATGGTCACGCCGAAGTGTGACACGATGGTCTGTCTACTGCGATCATCTGATGTCTCCATTGGACATCTTCACGTCAAACTCGCGCACCACTCGCGATACCTGGAACACTACAAAGATCAGAACCTGCACGGCCACCAATGCCAGCCTCCGAGTGACGCGGAGGCTGCGATCTTGACTTGCTCTCCTGGAGCGAAGGCTGTCCCCCCCCCCGCCGTTCGGAAAGGCCCCCATTGGTCAAATGCGTACCAAATCACGTTTCAAAAGAATGACTGGCGTATGCACAGTGCTTCTACACCACGGGTGTCACGTACATCAGCACGCTCCGCCATGGTAAATAGAGGAATCCCGTAGCCAGCCTCCCGAACGCGAAGAGGCCCACGGAGCCCCCACGAGGCCCCGAGAGGCCCCCAGGAAGCTCCCAAAGAGGCTCCCAAGAGGCTCCCACGAGGCCCCCAAGATGCTCCCAATATGCCCCCTCTTCCCCCGTGAGGGTCGTCCTCCAGGGTCGGCGGCACTGGCCGGTCAGGCCTCAGCAATCGAAGAAGAATCCCGCAGGCAGCCCCCCGCACGCGCAGGCGACCTGCAGGATGGGTGGTCGGGTTCGTGTCGGCGACGCTCCAAACATTAGCGCCAATCCAACCACCATAAGTTGGCGGGGGGAAAGAGGAAGAGGACGAGGAGGAGGAGGAGGACGAGCAGGAGGAGGAGGTGGAGGACCCCCTCCCCCTCCAACTTGAGGTGGTGGTGGAAAACAAGCCCATCAAGCCACAACAGGTAGGAGCTGTCAACCACCGCAGACGCCATGCACAAGGCTACTGCGGCATGGGCGAATCCCGCAGGATGCTGGCCACAATACGGCCCAGCAGATTGCCAATCCCATCGAAACCATAAAGAGTCATTAGACTGGCGACCGCCCATGCCACTGGGTAACCTGGCCCAGCCTTCAACTGCAGAACTATTGCACATCACCAGAAATGTACCAAGACATACTCAAACGGCGTAGATGATGCTGAAATTGCGCGTTTGTGTGTGTGCATGTTTTGTCAGTGAGGTCGGGAAGAGAGGGGAGGGCGGGAGGGGGATGAGAGCGGAAGGAGGAGGAAGAGGAAGAGAAAGGGATTCTGGAGCTCAAGGTACTTCCCCCGTCCCCTCCTCCCCACTAATCGCTGGCCCTCCTTTCTCACTCCTTCCTGCATTCCCGCCTCCACGTCTCTCCCACTCAAGTACTCATCTTTCGTCTTCGCACCTCTGTCTCCTCTTCGCTCTCCCCCCATACTCCTGTTCCTCCTACTCCTCCTCGTCCTTGTCCTCCCCATCCCCCCTTTCTTCCTTCTGAGCGTCCCTGTCTCACTCCTCCGGCGGCGACGACGGATGACGACAACCGACGACGACGATTGACTGGAGACATCGACTGGCAACGATCGGCTCAAGGGTGCCCACTGAAGACGATCGACTTCTAACCGGGTGCCCCCGAGAATATTCCCCGGGGGAGAATAAATTTCAGCGTCCCGGGGGGGATAATAAACAATTTGTCCTGGCAAGTCGCACGTGGGATGCATTACGAAGAAAGAGGAGTTCGTCGTCGCCGTCGCAAGAAGAAGACGACGACGACGACGACCTAGCCCTGCCACACTTTCGTAACTTCGGGAAGCTGCACTGGTGAAAATCCCACAGCCCTACCGCACGTCCGTGTCTTCGCAAAGCTGCAATGGTCAGAATCTCATAGAACACATATCACAAGAAGGAGAGGGGAAAAGAGAGAAAAGGAGGGGAGTAGGAGGGGTGGGAGAGGAGAAAGAGAGAGAGAGAGAGAGAGCGCGCAGAACCAGTTCTTCCAACATTATCCTGGCGAAGGACCCAACCATATGCAATTGTGAGTAGCGCAGTTGTGAGAACCGTATTCGGTGAAGCTCCGTATGGGGCCACGAAACATGTGAGGGGTGGGCCAAAGCGAGAGTGACGCCCACATGTGAGCACTGCCGCTGGGGCCTTAGGTGGAGTCCCCTTATGGAGCCACGCAACACGTCAAGGGTGTGCCGAAACAGGGGTGACGCCCACGTCTGAGCACTGCTATTGGCGCCTTCGGTGGTGGAGCTCTCTATGGGGCCACGAAAAGTGTGAGGGGTGTACCGAACCGCGGGTTGACGCACACACGCGAACTGCACGACATGGGCCTTCAGGTGGAGCTCCCTATGGAGCAGCGAAACGTGTGAGGTGTGTGCCGAAACGGGGGCGCCGCCCACATGCGAACTGTGCCACTGGGGCATTGGGTGGGGCTCACTGTTGTGCCACGAAGCGAGTGAGGGGTGCGCCGAAACGGGGACGACACCCACATGAGAACTGTGCGGCATCAGGTGGAGCTCCCTATGGGGCAACAAAACGTGTGAGGGGTGTGCAAACATGGGGCGGCGCCGCCATGCGAACTGCGCCACTGGGACCTTAGGTGGAGCTCCCTATACCCTATAGGGCCACGAAACGTGTGTAGTATGTGTGTGCCAAAACCAAACATGAGGCGGCGCCATGCGGACTGCGCCACCGGGGCCTTAGGCGGAGCTCTCTATGAGGCCACGAAGCGTGTGAGGAATGTGCCAAAATAAGGCGGCAAGGCCATGCGGACTGCGCCAGTGGGACCTTCCGTTGAGCTCCCAACGGGGCCACGAAACGCGTGAGGGGTGTGCCAGAATTGGGCGGCGGCGCTATGCGGACTACGCCACTCGGAACTTAGGTGGAGCTTCCGATGTGGCCACGAAACGTGTCAAGGGTGTGCCGAAATGGGGCGGCGGCGCCATGCGAGCTGCGCCACTGGGACTTTAGGAGGAGCTCCCTATGGGGCCACGAAACGTGTGAGGGGTGTGCCAACATTGGGCGGCGGCGCTATGCGAGCTGCGCCACTGGGACCATAGGTGGAGCGCCCGATGGGTCCACGAAACGTGAGAGGGGTGTGCCAAAATGGGGCGGAGGCGCCATGCGAGCTGCGCCACTGGGACCTTACGAGGAGCTCCCTATGGGGTCACGAAAAGTGTGAGGGGTGTGCAGAGACAGGGACATGCGGAGAGCCAAAGCAAGGAGGGGGAGGAGGGAGGAGGGGGAGGAGGGGGAGGAGAGGGAGGAGGAGACGCGGGGCGCTGTCTCTTTAAAACGAGGACCCAACATCACAGGATGGTTGGGAACAAATCTGGTTCGAAACATTGCGCTTCTGATTTGTCAAACCTATGGTTTTCCCAACAATCCTGTGGTGTTGGGTCCTCGTGCTGAAGAGGCGGTCCCCGCTTTCCTCGTGTTTTAATTCCTTCCTCCTCCCCCTCCTCTTCCTCCCCCTCCTCCTTCCTCCCTGCGTTTCACCCACCCAATACAACGCTTCGGGGCCCATGGGGAGTTCCACCGACGTCCCCGTTGGCACCGCCCGCATGCGTCGGCCACCACCCAACACAGCGTTTCGTGGCCCCATAGGGAGCTCCACCGAAGGCCCCAGTGGCACAGCCCGCATGCGTCAGCCAACACCCAGTACAGCGATTCGTGGTCCCATGGGGGACTTCACCGAAGCTCCCAGTGGGACCGCCGCATGCGTCAGCCACCATCCAGTACAGCGCTTCGTGGCCAGATAGGGGGCTCTACCGACGGCCCCAATGGCACCGCCCGCATGCGTCAGCCACCACCCAATACAACGTTTCGTGGCCCCACAGGGGGCTCCACCGCATGTACCACCCCATCTCGCTTCTCCCTCTCGCTTCTGTGCGCTGGGCCGCGAGAATCCCCTCTGGGAAAACGTCCGTCCCCTCCCTATGTTGCATTTCTCCATTCAGCGGACATGCTGCCCTTCCATAGCAACTTTCCCATCGGAACCACCCTATCCTATGCTTACCGATACTAGATTATGATCCTCCTCCTACTCCTCTCCCCCCTCCGTCTCTCTCCCTGCTCCTCAGGAAGACGTACGGCCTAAAACATCCCACGACAACTTGACCGTCAATAGAGGCCTCCAAAATGTGGGTAGATGGGGTCGGAGGATCTCGCCGCATCGCCGGTGCATCGGCGGCGCCAGCGTGAAGAACGTCGGGCTCCGCATCTAGCTCCACCCCCGAGGCGTCGGCGATGCGGCGCGGTCCACCGACCCCATCTGCTCGGACCCCACTTGAGAAGCCTGGAATCAAAATTCGGGGCGGGCCCGTCAAACAGCGTCGCAAACCCTCACTATGGCGGGCACGTGTGGCACGTTTCCCTGCTCCCCACCATGGATCGTTCCCCATCGACGCCGCCCGATCCTATCCGAATCCATCCGCTCCTATTATCCGCATCCCCCTCCTCCCCCTCCTATAAGTATCCTTATCCTCCTCATCCTACTCCTCCTACTCCCCCCCCTCCCCCCTTCTCCTCCTCCTCCTCCTCCTCCTCCTCCTCCTCCTCCTCCTCCTCCTCCTCCTCCTCCCTATCATCCTCATCCTTCTCCTCTCCCTCCTCCTCGCCCCCAGGACAGAAGTCGGCTTGCTGGTACAGCACCCGCGCGGCGCCCAGGGAGATCCCGCGTCTGCACTAGAAGCACCCTGGTGCCGAGGGGGGTGGATTCATCTCAGCACTCGGGCCACCCCGCACCACATCGTGGTCGGGTGAGGCTCGTGGATGTCCCGCCTGCCCACCCTCTGGCAAAGGGACCTGCAAACCTGCGTCTGGGTGCCGCCGAGTCTCGGGCCAGGTGACCCGCCTGTGCCGTCGAGGGACTTCCAGGGCCCCGACCTGCAGGCACAGGCGAGGCTCGGGTCGTGGAGCGCGGCCTCGTTCCCTGAGTGAGTGGGCTCGGCGTACGCAGCAGCCCGGCGGAGGCGCCGTGGGGGCAGCCTCTGTCCTGCTCGTCCCTCTCCTCCTCCCTCTCCCCTCCCGCCTCTCCCCCGCCCCCTCCCCCCTCCCCTCCCCTCCCCCTCCTCCTCTTCCTCCTCCTCCTCCTCCTCCTCCTCCTCGTCCTCGTCCTCGAGCCTCCTCCTCCTCTCCCCTCCCGCCCGCCTCTCCCCCGCCACTGCCCCCAGGTTATTGGGGAGCTGGAGCCCGCCGCGAGCGACAGGCCGCGGCAGGAATGGCTGGAGCAGTGCGGGGCGGGCAGCCCAGGTGTCGAGCGAGGGCAGACCTCGCATGGCCCGTCGAGCCTCCTGCACCCTAGCGGTTGCCTACCCACCTGTGTGAGCAACTCTCACAACTCTCACAGTCTCCTCTTACTCCCTCCTCCCTCCTCTTCCCTCCTCCCTCCTCCCTCGTCGTCCTCCTCCTCTTCCTCCTCCTCCACTTCCTCCTTCTCCTCTTCCATCCCTCCCTCCCTCCCTCCCTATCTCCTTCTCTCTCCCTCTCTCCGTCCCTCCCCTCTCCCTCCTCCTCCTCCTCCTCCTCCTCCTCCTCCCTCCTCCTCCTCCTCCTCCTCCTCCTCCTCTCCTCCTCCACCGCCTCCCACCTCCTCCTCCTCCTCCACCTCCT
>CAUYUJ010006714.1:300283-305283 GCA_963575745.1 Prorocentrum cordatum | reverse complement strand
AGAACAATCACAGCAAAGCCAACAACGGCAACAACCACACACACCCCATAAAAGAGCAATACAATAAACGCAGCAGCAGCACCACCACTACCAACAACAACAACAACAGCAACAACAGCAACAACAGCAACAACACACACACAAACGCACTCAGACGCACGCACACACACACACACTCACACGCACACACACGCGCTCACATTTTGTCGTCGCGGCCAAGCTCGCAGCGGCGCGGAGCGAGAGCGAGACGCGCGCGCGTCACACGCACACACGCACACATACAGCGAAAGGATAGCGGTGCCGCTGATGAGAACATCCACCAAACACTGCCGATGGGGTGGCGGTATACGCCCAGTGCAGAAAACAAGTGGCACCCATTTTTTGAGATCTCAAGAGGCCCGCGGGCTCCAAAGGCCTCGGGCGGTGAAATGCCAAGCCACGTCGGGCGACAAGCAATGGCTGCGGCGGCACCTGTGGGTTACCCTACAGGGTCAACGCCAGCAACAAAACAACAACGAACTATCATCGGGCCGCAGCTAGATGGCCGAGGGAGCAAGGAGCGGGAGGAGGAAACAAGTGGCACCCACGACCACGCAGCGCCAACCAGCGAAAGAGGGAGCCTGTACACGCGCACGTACACGCTCACACACACACACACACTCACGCACACGCACACACGTACGCACGCACACACACACACAAACACACACACACACACACGCACACACACACACACACACACACGCACACACGCGCACACACACACACACTTTTTTGGTCTGCGGAGCGAGAGCGAACCTCTTCCGCTAAAAGCTAGGCGGGCTACGCACAGCTTTAACTAGGGAGACAGGGTACAGGAAGGCGGGGCCTCAGGCGGCCGGAGCGGGCGGAGCCCCGGGTGCAGGCGGTGCCAACGCGCACACACACTCACACACGCACGCAGACTTTTTGGCGCAGCGGCCACGCGCGCGGCGGCGCGGTGCAGAACATGGCAAGCAGAAGGATCCGCACATAAGGGATCGGCACCAACACTCATGGGAGGGCAGCCGTGAGGGGACAGACAGGGAAAGACAAGGGAAAAGACACACACACACACACGCGCGCGCGCGCGCGCGCGAGCACACACACACACGCGCGCGCGCGCGAGCACAAGCCCACATCTCCCCGACGACCTTGTTCCTTCGCCCCCGGCGTCGTCCTCCGAATTCGGCCTCCAGGGCCAGCTCCCGGGCCCCAGGGGCATCAGAAAAGCGCAGCCGGGGCGAGAGACCACCCCCGGGGGAAGTGGTCGGGACCTCCACGGATCGAACAAATCATATCCGCGGATGTCAGAGGAAAAGGTGGAGGAGGAGGGGGGCAGAAAAAAGAGGAGAAGGAAGAAGAGGAGGGGGAGGGAGAGAAGGAGGATGAGGAGGAGGCGGAGGGGGAGGAGGGCGAGGAGGAGGAGAAGGACGAGGATGAGGAGGAGGAGGATGAGGAGGAGGGGAACATGCACTGGAGGGGGCCAGGGGGGGGCAGGGCGGAACCCTCGGGGGGAGGGGGGGGGGTGCTTCTCCCCGAGACTGGCCCGATTGGGGGCCACCCAGATGGGCGACGTCGGCGAGGAGGACATCGGGCTCCACATCGAGCCGCATCGCCGATGCATCGGCACTGCGGCGCGATCCTCCGACCCCATCAACACGGACCCCATCCAGGGGGCCTGGAACCCCTCGGAGGAGGAGGAGAGAGGAGGAGGAGGAGGAGAGAGGAGAGAGGAGAGAGGAGGTAGGAGGGAGGAGTTCCACGCTCCCCCCCGCCCTGCACTCGCTCGCGGGCCGGTCAGCGCGGAGTTCTCGGGTCGGCACTGGATCCTGCGGGCGGCGCCTCCGCCGCGGCCTCTGGTGCGCTCCGTGCGCCAGGGATGGGGGTTCCACCGCCGAGCTAAGACATCCGCGAGAACCCGGGGGCATCTGTGGTTGTGCAGCCCGAGCCATTCGCCGTCGTCGTCCGCCGACGTCGTCGTCGACGTCCCCGTCGCCGTCCGTCGCCGTCGTCAGCATCGATCACCGAAACCTTTGTGCGTTGTGAGGTCTTCTTGGGTAATTACCCTGGACGAGCCCAGGAAACACAGCCGCAGCTCTGCGCACAGACGCGCGCGCGCGAGCGGAGCGCCCGAGTCGGCCAGCGGAAGACGGCGGCCGACGCGACCCGGCGGGCCCAACCACTCTCGGACCGAGGAGGGCAGGATCAGTCAGCATCGAATCGATAGATGGGCATCGGATGGAAGCTTTTCAACTTGGATCGGCGGTAACCTGGGTTATCCGGGTGGGGGTGGGGAGGGGCCAACCGATAACCTAGCCCGCGCTGCGGCCCCCACGGCTGCTAACGATGCTGCGACGTGCTACATTCGTGCTGCGACGATGCCAGCTCTGTCTGGAAATGCCGAACAAGATGCCTGGACCTGCTCAACCAATTGTGTGCAGCTACCCGAGGTGGGGGCGAGCCAGACTATCGCCAGACCCTAAACATCGACAGCCTCATGCGGATCGAATCGAAATGTGAATCGGATTGGCCTGCAACGGCAAGGAATCGAAATCGAGTCGGATCGGCTGCGCCAGGATGCACAGAGCCCTTCAGACGTCGGGCCGATCGGACCGTCGGAGCCTCGGAATCGAATCGGACCCGGGCAGCCAGAATCGACATCGAATCGGGTCGATCGGATCGAGATGGATCCCGGGAGGCTGCGGCAGAGCCGAATCGCCCGTGGCGCAGCCGCAGCGGCGCGCAACTGCACGCGCGCGCGCCCAGTCGGTGGGCGGAGAGGACGGCGGCCGAGGCGGCTCGGCGGCTCCCCGGCCCGCTTCCAGACGTGTCTCGCCCCGTGCCCCGGGGCCGGCTTCCCCTCCCGGTTTCTGGACGGCTCTGGGGCCCGGCGAGGGCCCCCCGAGGCCAGAAGCAGCGAAGAGCCCTCGCCTAGGTTTGGCCGACTACGATGAAGACGTGCACGAAGGACGAGAAGTAAGGACGCAAGTTGTACGTTTTTGGACGTTCTGGGGCCTGGCGAGGGCCCCCCGAGGCCAGAAACTGAGACAAGCCCTCGGCCAGATGTGTTTCAATCCAATCAGAACGCGCATGCAGGACGGAAAGCAAGGACGCGAGACCCTTGGAGGCCCAAAATGGGATTTTTTGGGCGGCGAGCGACCAGTGAAAACGGCAAAGGACGGCCCGCAGAGGCAAGGACACAAGGGTACCGTTGCAAGGCGGGTCCTTACAAGGCGCGTTGACTGCACTTCGGAGGTCTTTGGGGTGGAGGGCTTCTCCGAGAGGCTTAGGCGACCCGTCCTCCTCCTCCTCCTCCTCCTCCTCCTCCTCCTCCTCCTCCTCCTCCTCCTCCTCCTCCTCCGGCTCCGCCGCCGCCTCTTTCCTCCTGCTCCTCCTCCTCCCCCTCCTCCTCCTCCTCCTCCTTCTCCTCCTCTTCTGGGAGGTCTTTGGGGAGACCAAGCACAAAGGATACGGACGCCGCTGCTCCCCGGGCTCCCCGGGCCTCTCCCAAGTGCGCTCTGAGCAGGATTCCGAGGCGAATCCAGCGGTGGCAACGAGGGCCTCCCAGGAGACCTCAAACGAGGCAAGGGCAACGGTGTCGGCACCTTCTCTCCTGCTCTGCGTCAGCGTCTGCGTGTCCTTCGACTCTCCGGAACGCGCAGCGCGCGGACGATCCCAGGCGGAAGACGGCACCCCGAGGAACAAGAACCAGCGCACGCATACACTTCGGGAGCTCCACACGGGTTTCTCGCATCTGCGCTTGGGCTCATCCCAGCGGCGCCTCTTGCGCCGCCACTGGCGCGCTCCCTGCGCCAGGGAGGCGGCCTGAGCGCAGATTCAAGGACTCGGCACCCCCGAAAGTTGATGCTTACAGTCGAAACCGACAGCAAGGATTGGGAACCTCCTCAAGGGCAACCTTGAATCCTTGACTCCTCGGTCCATCCTTGACCCCTTTCGATTGCCAGCCCCGCTCGGAAAGTCCCGACAGGCGCCAAGGAACTTGCATCCTTATCGCGCATTCTTAATATCAATGTTGACTGTTTTCCGTTTTTTTCTTCCGAGGGACGGGAGGGGGGCCCAGCGCAGATCCAAGGAATCCGCGCATTCCTACCTTCCACACTCTTTCAATTCCGCACCCTGGTCCCGATGTGGGGAAGAACCCGCGCGGTCCGAATCCTCAGACCGCCAATCCGCGCGGACCCCCGACAGTTTGTGTTATGCAGGGTGTTCTTCCTCCAGTCGGCGGCGAGAGAGGGGCGAAGTGGGAAGGAGATGGATGACTCATAAGGTTCGGAAAGCCCCAGGCCTTCTAAGAAATCTTCTAAGCCTTCCCCGAAGGCGCAGAAACCTCTCAGAAGGCCAGGGGGGTTCTGGGAAGTCCCGCCGCGTTCCGAGAAGGCCTTATTATTCTTCTGCTTCTCCTCCTTCTTATCCTCCTCCTCCTCCTCATCCTCCTCCTCCTCCGCCTCCTGCTGCTGCTGCTGCTCCTCCTCCTCATCCTCCTCCTCCTCCTCCACCTGCGCATGACATTGCGCGCCGAAAGATCAACGGCGAGCAACCGAAAACGGCGAAGAGCCGAACGAGAACTCGAGAAAGTACCCCCCCCCCTCCCTGCTCCTTCTCCTCCTCCTCCTCCTACTCTTATCCTCCTCCTCCTCCTCCTCCTCCTCCTCCTCCTACTACTACTACTACTACTACTGCTGCTGCTGCTGCTGCTGCTGCTGCTGCTGCTGCTGCTGCTGCTACTACTACTACTACTACTACTACTACTACTACTACTACTACTACTACTACTACTACTACTACTACTACTACTAAACTACTACTACTACTACTACTACTACTACTACTACTACTACTACTACTACTACTACTACTACTACTACTACTACTACAACTACAACTACTACAACTACTACTACTACTACTACTACTACTACTACTACTACTACTACTACTACTACTACTACTACTACTAC